>CM076681.1:117110921-117218421 GCA_038501925.1 Xenopus petersii
ACACATTTGTCTTATAAAGCAGCAGTAAGTCAGACCTAAGTCAGGCGCAAGCAGTAAGACCACCCCCACCACAGCTGTTGCTGAGCTATAACTGCAAATACCCCTGCTCAATCAAGGCCAAGTTTGCCTGGATGGGAGTTAAAGTTCAGAAACACAATGGAGTAAGTGCAAGTGGGAGTTGGGGAAGCAGAGAACTTCTCTTGGATACCACTGACCACGTATAGTGGACAGATCACTGCATCTCGGTAGAAGCAGACGATCCTGTGTTGAAAGGGTTGATAAATAACGTGTTTCGGGTTTATATAGGATTCGTAGGACTTAGTGACTCTTTAGTGACCGCCTGTATTTGGGGTAGGGATTGCTGAAGGATTGTTTGTACAAGGGGAAGAAAGGGAGAGATAAGCGAGAGCAGAGCAAGTGGCTGTACTTCAGCTCAAGAGCTCTCTGCCAGTATTTACCTACTAGTGACTGCAACTCAAGCCATTAACCCTACTTCTGCACTGACTTAGTTGCTGCTTACTCCACCTGGGCACTTACTTAACTCTATCCAAATATATATGCAGTTTATTTCCATCTCATCTCAGTCTCTTTTCCTTATTCCCTCCCGCTCAGTATCCCCCCAATGAGTTATTGTTCTTACTCCATCTCCCAGTTTTCTTTCCTAGTACCTTTGTCTTCTACTGTCTCTCCCTACCACCTAACTACCCCTCTACTTCTAGATTTCTGCCAAACTCTAAATTATCCAATCATCTTCATTACTTCCATCCACGTCTTTCATCTCTCCTTTCCACTCTGAACCTGGCTGCCCAGGCTGACCAGTTTCTTCAAATCTCTGTTAGGGTGTGAAGTAGTAAGGCTAGTAGGGATGTAGCGAACGTCGGAAAAAAAGTTCGCGAACATATTCGCGAACTTGCGCAAAAATGCGAGCGGTTCGCAAACGGTTCGCGAACCCCATAGACTTCAATGGGAAGGCGAAGTTTAACATCTAAAAAAGACATTTCTGGCCAGAAAAATGATTTTAAAGTTGTTTAAAGGGTGCAACGACCTGGACAGTGGCATGCCAGAGGGGGATCAAGGGCAAAAATGTATCTGAAAAATCTGCCTGTGTGTGCTTGGAAGAGATAGTGTAGGGGGAGAGCTGTTAGTGATTTCAGGGACAGATGATAGTAAGTTTGCTGGCTAGTAATCTGCTTGATACTGCTCTGTATTGGAACAAAAAAATAAATAAAAGCAGTCCTTACAAGGACTACTGTTATTGCAGCAGTCAGCAGATGAGATCAGAAGCAGGACAGCTGCCCACTGCAGCTACATACAGAGCACTGCAGTAGAAGGTAGATTACTAGCCAGCAAAGCTACCTAAGCTTAAATGTCCCTCAAACCCCTGCAGACTTCTGTCCCTCCAATAACAGAGCAGTATCAAAACGATTACTAGCCAGCAAACTTTCAACTGTCCCTGAAATCACTAACAGGCAGCAGCTCTCTCCCTACACTATCTCTTCAGCACACACAGGCAGAGTGAAAAAACGCTGCAGGGCTTTGGTTTTTATAGGGAAGGGGAGTGGTCCAGGGGAGAGCTTCCTGATTGGCTGCCATGTACCTGCTGGTCTGGGGTGAGAGGGCAAAAAAAAGCGCCAACAATGGCGAACCCAAAATGGCGAACGTCGCGCGACGTTCGCGAACTTCCGGCGAGCGCGAACACCCGATGTTCGCGCGAACAAGTTCGCCGGCGAACAGTTCGCGCCATCTCTAAAGGCTAGTAGCAACTTATTGTCAGGGCTACAAAAAAAGGGCTATTGATAATCGACTTTGCCAAAGTACTTGTTTTAGCAAAGACAAGTCTCAGTATTGTCTATGACAAGGTATTTTTTGCATTTAGTAGCCACGACAAGTAGTTACCACTAGTAGCCCCATGTGTATTCACCTTCCATTTGCAGTGTCTGTCCTTCATTGTATTTGTCCCATGCTCCATTGTAGCCCTTATCTAGCAATGCCATTAACTACATGGACCTCTGTGCCTATAGCTCTTCCTTCCCCCCATACCTCTAGCAAGTAGCAACCTACTCTATACTATACCCCTTTATCCACCCCTTTCAACTTCCCTTTCCATCTTTTAACTGATTCCCTTTCCTAATCTTAATGCGCCTTTATTAAACTCACAGCCTCAGCCAATCTCTGGTTTCTTCTCTCTAACTTCATCTCTTCTTTCCTCAATTCAGATCCATCCAACACACTCTCCCCTTCTCCTTCTCCCCAGGCAATATACACACACACATAATAATGATATAACAGAGAAGCTATTTAGAATCCAATGGGTTTTAGATAAACCCGGGTCATTTGTCAGTATTGACACCTATAGTATAAAAAAGTTCTCATATAAATTCACATTGCTGGATATAAATATTTAATTTGCTGCACCAACAGATATAACTGTAAATAAAGTATTCTCCGTCCTCTTCATGTTTTAATTTGAGTTTTATTGATGACCAGACATTGTTTTTCCATAGCAGTGCCGATGCCTTTCTAACACCTGTATCTATAATAGTCATTTTAGTGCTGATCCTGGAAGCTATGATTAGTACAGGGAAGTCCATGGGGATTAGAGATTGGAAGGCTTTATTAGTTTGCAGCGTTTCGTTCTTTCAATTTATTTGTTATTCAGTTTGTATATCATTTATTAAACAAGAAAAATTCTCTGATGGTGGTAAGGTGCCCAGGAAATGTATTTGGCACATTAAATTGCCTATTTCTCATGTAGTCTTCTGTGTGTGGCCCTTCCAGTATTTACTCTAAATCTATAACAAATAATTTCAACTGAGAAAGGTTACAAGACAGTTATTCTAGCCAACAGTCGATGTTAATATTTTTGCCACTGCTGGTACTTACTGGATAAAGAATACTGAGCTAGCTCCCTTTTATGGGTCTGTGCTACCTGTGTTCTCAGCTGGAGATCTGAGTTAAAGACATAGCAATGGATTCTCTAGGTGCTCCTGCAGGGAAGAGTTAAAAAGACCAGGCAGTGAGGGCAAATAAATCAATGCATGTTAATGGAACAGAGGGTCCGTGCCTTTATCACAGCTAAGTAGGTTTTAAATCCACATTTTATTAGCAGTTTCTAACCAGATTCCTTTTAAAAGTGCGGCATTTCTGATATTAGTGGAACAGAGAGAAAGAGAAAAGCAGCACCGGGGCTTTTACGCGCACTCACCCTCAGGCTCCTTTCCAGACAAATCATTAATTATTTTTTTTTTATTCCATTTCACAGTAATGTGAGATAAGAAGCTGCGCAAGTTGTCGATGGGATATCCCCGGGTAATAAATCCTAATTGGAAAAGAGGATTTCCCTTTTGTATCAGTCACATTCCTGGATGTGGTGGAGGCGCAGGGGCTGGTGCCAGGGATTTGGCAGGGTCTGTGCAGCACAGAGACACACAGCGATACTTTATCTCCTTGGGTATATAATAGAAATACATCTCTCTCTGTCTCCTCAGTTTCTGTTTCTTTGCCATATAAAAGAATCAGCCCCAGGGCGAGCTTATCATGTGTCTATTATGGTTCTTTAATTTAAAAATCAAACTCCTTGTCCTCTCCAGGCAATTCATTCAGCTTTATTCTGCCTTGCACCTCCTGTGATTGAATATGTCACAGTGAGATTAAAAAGCCTGACTTGACTCCCAGCAATGCTGAATTTATACACAGTGACTGCTGGCACAAGGGCCTCTCTGGTATAGGGAAGGTTCATGTCTTAACTGTCAGCTCCTGGGCCAGGTAAGCAGGTGACACTATACAGTACAAGCAGCCAAAGGGGTTGCGCTCTAACTATAAATAGTGCAACGGTTTTTTTAATGGTGACAGAATTAGCAGCTGGCAAGTTGGAAATGTCTGTAAATCTAGTGGTTATAAATTAAGGTTTCTGATTAGGAAGCGTGGGAACTCGTGTTCTATAGGGAATAAAGGAAAGAACTGAATATTACTGATCCTCCAGCGGTCTCTACTGACACAATGGAGAACTGTCCGCTGGATTCTCACCCCGGCTCGCAACGTGTCAGTCACATGAAACCAGCGGCTTTAGCGCAGCGATTTCCCTTACTCTGGAATCTGGATCTTCAATTGCATCTGTCGCGCTAAAGATTGTCGCTGCCTTCTAGGACTGACTAAAGGGGTTGTTCACCTTTAGGTTAAAAGGATCCTGTCCTGATTTTTATGCTGTAGTTTTTGATTTCTAAATTACATCATTTACACTGTTATTATTATACAAGTGTATTTATTATATATTTATTATGCAAGTGTATTTTTTTAGGTGTGTAGGCGCCATCTCAGGTCATTTGGCCTGGTCTTGTGCTTTCAGAAAGAGCCAGCACTTTGGGATGGAACTGCTCTCGGACAGGCTGTTGTTTCTCCTACTCAGTGTAACTCAATGTGTCGCAGTGGGACCTGGATTTTACTGTTGAGTGCTGTTTTTAGATCTTCCAGGCAGCTGTTATATCGTATATGGGAGCTGCTATCTGGTTACCTTCCCATTGTTCTGTTGTTAGGCTGCTGGGGGGGAGGGAGGGGGTGATATCACTCCAACTTGCAGTACAGCAGTAAAGAGTGACTGAAGTTTATCAGAGCACAAGTCACATGACTGGGGGAAGCTGTGCAACTGACAATATGTCTAGCCCCATGTAAGATTTCAAAATTAAATCTACAAAAATCTGGTCTTTTGAAAAATGGATTTCAGTGCAGAATGCGTTTTGAAAAAAACATTTATTCCCATGACAGTCAGGCCCGGATTTGCGGCAAGGCCGCATAGGCCCGGGCCTAGGGCGGCAAAAAAATAGGGGCGGCATGCCGCCCAGCCGCACTATGGGGACGCGTGCATCTCCATTCAATTACAGCAGCTGCGCCGGCGAAAAAACGCCGGCGCGCTGGGATGGGGAGGTGAGGTGGGCGCTAGGACCGCGCGGCCGCCTGGTCTGACCGCGCGGCCTAGGGGCGCCGCACACTGAAATCCGGCGCTGATGACAGTATCCCTTTAACTTGTAATATGTTATAGAATGGCCAATTCTAAGCAACTGGCCCCATCTAAAAACAAATGTTCCATAAAAATTACAAATGTATTGTTATTGCTACTTTTTTTTACTCATTTTTTTTAATCAGGTCCTCTCCTGTTCAAATTCCAGTCTCCAATTAAATCAGTGCCGGTTGCTAGGATAAATTGGACCCTGGCAACCAGATTCTCTGTAAGGCTACACATTTATTGTTATTGGTACTTTTTATTATTCGTTTTTTAAATTCAGGCCTCTCCGATTCATATTCCAGTCTCTTAGTCTAATCAATGCATGGTTGCTAGGGTAATTTGGACCTTAGCGATTAGACAGCTGAAATTGCAAACTGGAGAGCTGTGAATAAAAAGCTCAAAATAACTCAAACACCACAAATAATAAAAAATGAAAACCAATTACAAAATGTCTCAGATTATCCCTCTCTACAATATACTAAAAAATGAATTTAAAGGTGAACTACCCATTTAAGATATTAGTTAGAGATGGTATCATCGTCTGGCGGGGATTGCTGGGAGTTGTAGTAGATACTTTTTCAACTGTGCAGATTTCTGCTTTAGCCCTTATAAAAGACACAGAAAATAACTTGTAAATAGCACCACAACCTGCAGGCTGAAAGGGATGGGGAGCTTACCTGGTGGCCAATAAGAGATGGAGCAGACAGGGGGCAGCGAGGATTCACAGCACCTTTAAGCGCAGTCAGTGGAGACAGGTGATAGTTCTGCTGAGCTGCTGTCACTTTCACACAAGCACTTAAAACCCTCTTGCACTTGAGTGGGGTTGCTGGGAATATACCTGCTTTCTTCTCTCCCACTTAACCTGACCCTAGAGCTTCTATTTCTCGTCGATTTCCAGTGTCTAGATCTCACACACTGACTCCCTCTCTCTGCCACCCACCCCCACGCTCTTAAATCGTACAATTTGTTTGTTTTGCTTCCCTGTGACGTGTGGCAAAATATTGGCCATATGTTCATGTGTAATAAATTGGTTATAAGGGCAAACACTGGTTTCCTTGATAGCTTTCATCTGGCACCTAGCTGCCTTCCCTTTAAATGCAGACTCTTTTTCTATTTTTCAGCCTTCTCCATGGCATTGTACCCGAGAAGGGTCACATATAAATAAGGGGGTTCCTAGGAGCTTTGGGTTTGCGCCCCCCCTGCGTCTAATGTAACAAGACAGCAGAGCAGGAGCTGGTTTTTTTTTGTTTGTATTGGCCTCATTAAATATCTGGGTAACCAATGGGCCAGATGTGAGTTGTTCATGTTAAAGTGGAAGTCAGTTTACTCTAGATCCCCTGATAGGGCCCCTGATGGCACAAGTTCTGGGAGAGGGACATGCTCTGTATCCACAGAATAGAGGTATGAGCAGAATTCTGCCCTCTGTCACTTGGGAAGCCAGGAATCCATACTGCTGCTGCTTCTTTGCAATGCACTTATGGGAAGTATTAGATACACTGACATGAGCCACAGGTGCTGGAAAAACAAGTGCTGAACCCTCCTGTGTCTCCAGCCTTTTGCACATGTCACTGTCCTTCTATCAATCATCTCATTTAGAGCTCAAGTATGATTTACAGACCCCCCTCCCCTTCATTGGTGTTTCTGCAAAAACTATTTCTAAAGGGGTGGTTCACCTTTAAGTGAACTCCAACTAAGGATGTAAGGATGTCTAAGGATGTCATAGAGTGAGCAATTATAAGCAACCTTTCAATTGATCTTCATTATTTTTTCTTTTTTATATAGTTTTCTTCTGACCACATGCATGGTTGCTAGGGTGATTTGCACCCTAGAAATCAGATTGCTGAAACTGGAGAGATGCTGAATAAATCGATGTAAAAACACAAATTATACAAAATTAGAAGTAATTGCTATTTGTTCTTTGAAAGGTGTACAACCCTTTTAAATTTAAGGTATTCACACTAGTGATGTGCAGGTTGGGCTTTTCCTCACCCACATCCGCCTGCCACCCGCCCTCCCGCCACGTGTGCCAGCCTGAGCCCGACTTCCGGGTCTCTTTTATAGACCCGCGCCGCCCCACCGATGATGTCACAAAAGGGGCGGGGTGAGAGGCGCACGTCTATAAAAACTCTACCTGGAAGTCGGAAGCATTTGGAAGGCCGGGAGAGCAGTAAGAAGAGCTCAACCCGCAACCTGGAAAGAAGCATGCGAGGTTGGCCCAAACTCGCCCGACCCGTGGGTCCCGCGGGTATTGGGCTGGCCCGCACATCACTAATTCACACTGTATTCATACATGATGTAGTTTCACAGAAACACAGAAATGAGTGGAACAACTTTGGAATTTTAGGGGGAAAATGCAGCATTATGGGAAAAAATCCGCAGGTAAATGTGCACAAAATTGCACTTAGCTCACTGCACTTGCAGTAAATGACCCCTTCTAAGTCCACTAGGCATAATTTGATGCCTTATTCTTCTGGCGCAACTGCTCTGCACCAAAAATAAAGACTTTTTACAATTACTTTCTAATTTATATTTGTGACTAATATTGAAGTGTAAAGTTTCATTTTTTACCTTCTAAAACAGCTCTGGGGAGGGGGGGTCGCCGACTCTTTAACTGTTCTTAATTGATACATTTAGTTGATACATTCGTTATCTTTGTCCCTGCTGAGCAGAGCCTGAGTTTCATTAAAGGCAGCTGTTACAATTGATACAAGAGTTGCTAATATTCCACAGATACTGCTGAGAAATGTATCAACTAATGTATCAACTAAATGTAGTAAAATTTCAGATGCTCTTGGATCACTGAGCTGCTAGACTGAATCACAGAAGCTTTAAACTTAAATTGTTAGAGAAAGGTAAAAAATAAAAGATGGAAAGCAATTGAAAAAAAATCTTTGTTTATGATAAACAATCTAAAATCAACTTAACTGAAAAAAGTGTTTGGAAGTTGAACGACCCCTTTAAGGGTCATACACGTGCTCTAGCACCTGGGACTGTGGGTAAAGTAAAAGACCCTTTATATCTCTATAATACACAAAAGCCATGAATATCTTGTAAATTATATCCTCATAAACGGAGAGTTCTGATGTCATCAGTTATAAACGGTAAGTTCTGATGTCATTTCTGTCACATGACTCACTGAAATTTGTGTATTATAATAAATAAAGTACCCCCAGTTGTAAAATATGAGGATATTAGAAGTCACCTCGGAGTTCCATTACCTGTATAAAAACACTCGGCCTTCAGCCTCTTGTTTTTATATGGTTATGAAACTCCTCTGTAACTTATAATATCCATATATTTTATAAGAGGGGGTACTTTATTCACCAGATAAACAAACTACAGTACACAACAGAACTGTAAACCTTGTAGTAATAAATTATGGATAAACAAAACCAGATCTGGAGATTCAATATAGGCCCAGGAATTAGACACAGAGTTCACTAAACAGTGATTGTCTATGGCATCTTACAGCAGCCCCTCAGATTGCCTGAGCACAACACAATGAATTGCCACAGCAGGAAGAAAATGTCAATTCTTGTGCAATTAAGATTAAGTAAGACTTAGAAAAACCTTTTTGAGTTTTTCAAAATGAATCAGTTAATAGTGCTGCTCCAGCAGAATTCTGCACTGAAATCCATTTCTCAAAAGAGCAAACAGATTTTTTTATATTCAATTTTGAAATCTGACATGGAGCTAGAGATTTTGTCAATTTCCCAGCTGCCCCAAGTCATGTGACTTGTGCTCTGATAAACTTCAGTCACTCTTTACTGCTGTACTGCAAGTTGGAGTGATATCACCCCCCTCCCTTTTCCCCCTGCAGCCAAAAAAAGAACAATGGGAAGGTAACCAGATAGCAGCTCCCTAACACAAGATAACAGCTGCCTGGTAGATCTAAGAACAGCACTCAATAGCAAAAACCCATGTCCCACTGAGACACATTCAGTTACATTGAGAAGGAAAAACAGCAGCCTGCCAGAAATCATTTCTCTCCTAAAGTGAAGGAACAAGTCACATGACCAGGGGCAGCTGGGAAATTGACAAAATGTCTATCCCCATGTCAGATTTCAAAATTGAATATAAAAAAATCTGTTTGCTCTTTTGAGAAATGGATTTCAGTGCAGAATTCAGCTGGAGCAGCACTATTAACTGATTCATTTTGAAAAATTTTTTTCCCATGACAGTATCCCTTTAAATTGCCTGCTAATTTGATACATCCCTTTGTCAATGTTCTGCCACCCTCGACAGATGGTGCCTTGCCAAGTCTTATATGAAATAACTTCTTCCATTGCTATAGAGTGAACATAATCGTTCAGTACAGGGGTGTCCAAACTGCGGCCCGAGGGCCACATGCGGCCCAGGATGCATATGAATGCGGCCCAGCTTGGTTCCCGAGGAAAAGTCATGTCGCAAAAGATATAGGAAGAGGGGGGACTCTGCCCATTGCCCAGTTAGTAATAATAATATAATAATAAGTCTATTTAATATCCAGGTGTCCCATATTTCAGTGTATAGCTCCATCTGGTTATCCAACTGGCATTGTAGTTCTTTTGTGTGCATTTCCTTTACTTTTACAAACCAAACATGTTTGTGTATTTCATGTGTGGCCCCAGACAATTTTTCTTTTTCCAATGTGGCCCTACGAGCCAAAAGTTTGGCCACCCCTGGTTCAGTACCTAAGATACTCAGCTCCCCATTTGTGTCAGCTATATAAAGACATACAGACACCGACACACAAAGGCGCAACACTTACACAAACACACACGCAGTTTGTGACAGTTGCCTTCTGGCAGATTTTCTCTCTCTGAGCTAGAATCACTAAGCACAGTTGGACTAGATGACCTGTTTCAAAGTCTGACAGGTTTGAATGGTGAAAGAGCAAACAGGGATCAGCATATAACATCATATACAAATAGTGGCAGGAAGATATGTCCGACAGAGGCAGCATCAGACACCTGTGGGGAACAGATGGCTACTCCACTGCATTGTTTAATGCAAACAGAGCAGAAAGTGCTTTGCCCTAGAGTAAAAAGATTGATATCTTCAAATACCAGACAAGTGACAAATTTATACTTGAATTCACTGTATACTCGATGCTGTGCAGGCAAATGACAGGGAAACAGACATTTGTGAGAACAGTGCTCATCAGCTAATGAACCATGAAATTAGACCACACAAGGTAAAAACATAAGGCTGACCTACAAAGTATCTGCTTGGAACGGTCACTTTCATCCTCAAATGATACTGCATAAGCAATGTGCTGTGCCATACTGATACTACTCTTTCTACTGGGGAGGGGGCAGCTAATGGCATAGAGTGGTGCCGTTCCACATGTTCTTTTTTGTCCTTAAAGTGAAACATATATATATATTCTTTTTATTATTATTAACATGTATTTTTAGAGCACCAACATATTGCATGAATGTGCTTATACAAAGTAAGTACCAGGTACTCAGTCTCTCCCAATACCTCTGCGGAGTGGCTCAGGGTTGTCCTGTCGTACTATCAGGGAAGAGCCACATGTGGAGTGTAACACCGACAGAAGGGGTGTCGAAAGGGTTACACTTCCGTCCCTCTAACCAGTTTAGTTGCACTTTAGTCTCTGCACTCTCTCCAGCTCATTTATATCCCTCTTAAGGACTGGAGTCCAAAACTGCACTGCATACTCCACATGAGGCCTTACCAGGGACCTATAAAGAGGCATAATTATGTTTTCATCCCTTGAGTTAATGCCCTTTTTTATGCAAGACAGAACTTTATTTGCTTTAGTAGCCACAGAGTGACACTGCCCAGAATTAGACAACTTGTTATCTACAAAAACCCCTAGATCCTTCTCATTTAAAGAAACTCCCAACACACTGGCATTTAGTGTATAACTTGCATCCTGCATGTAACCTATAAATCTGGACAATTTTATATCAAAAATAGAAACAATACTTTCAATTCCCACCTCTAGGTCATTAATAAACAAGTTGAAAAGCAAAGGACCAAGTACTGAGTCAAGAGTAAAGAGTGAGTTTATTGTCATTTCATCCATATACGTTTGTACAGTACACAGTGAAACTAAACAACGTTCCTCTAGGACAGGGATCCCCAACCTTTTGAACCCGTGAGCAACATTCAGACGTAAAAGGAGTTGGGGAGCAACACAAGCATGAAAAATGTTCCTGGGGTGCCAAATAAGGGCTGTAATTGGCCATTTAGTAGCCCCTATGTGGATTGTTAACCTAAATTGAGGCTCTGTTTGGCAGTACATCTGGTTTTTATACAACCAAAACTTGCTCCCAAGCCTGGAATTCAAAAATAATCACCTACCTACTGAGGCCACTGGAAGCAACATCCAAGAAGTTGGAAAGCAACATGTTGCTCAAGAGCTACTGGTTGGGGATCCCCCCCATCACTGCTCTAGGACTATGGTGCTACACACAACATAGATGTACCGGACAACAGACAAAAAGTGCAAGTGCAAAAATATGCAACTCCTGCAAGACAGGACAGCATAGTGCAGGGACATGATAAGACAGTGCACACTCAACAGATGTAATATGTTATGTAAATAATGCTAAACGTCAGACATGATGGGTGTATCATTGTAATATGATAGTTGTAAGAACATGATAAAGTGCAGATGTGCTCATAGAGAACAATTGTATGAGTATCCAATTGCAATTTATTTATACAATGGCGTACAGTGGCTGTGTAACGTTGTAAGCCCTGTGGTACTCCACTAACAATACTGGTCCAATTAGAGAATGTTCCATTTACCCCCACTCTTTGTAGTCTATCTTTTAGCCAGAAATTTGTTTTAATTATCTTTTTTACTCCTCACCATCTAACATATCATCATTGACCAAAAAGGAGAAATTGGAGGAGAAAGGATGTGCAGACAACTCCAAATATTGAATTATACAAAAGAACTAGCAGAAGAGTTATGTTATGTCGCACCATCCATATACCAAGTTGTAGTGTAAATAAAAAGGAGAAAAGAAATAGTGAAATAATTCATAAGTGAAGGAGAATTCATATGACTCTCACAAAAAAATCATTGTACATTATTTTGCATAAATACATTTTCATAAAACTTAGTGAAACATTCATGTAACTGTTTTTGTGATGGATTCATTGAACAATAAATAGATATAAATATAAAGTGCTTTCAATTTATAAAGTGCCCTGTGTCATAATTTCTGAGCAGAATTCATGTGTTATGCTGATATAAAACTTAACATCTAGAGGCAGATTTATCAAGGGTCGAATTTCGAAGTGGAAAATACTTCTAAATTTCGACCATCGAGTTGGGTTACTTTGACTTCTAATGTCGATGTCAAATTTTTTTTTATCGAATATGGCCATTTTCGCTCGAATGAGAATCGTTCGATCATACGATGAAATCCTTCGAATCGAAAGATTTCATTGATCGATCTAATGATTTTCCTTCGACTTCTAAAGACTTAGCCAAATGTTGGCTATGGGTTCTAGGAGGTCCCCATAGGCTAACATAGCAATTCGGCAGGTTTAAGATGGCGAAGTGTCAAAGTTGAACTTTTTTAAAGAGACAGTACTTCGATTTTCGAAGTCAAACTTTTTTATTTCGAATCAAAGTCGAATTTAGGCCTATTTGATGGTCGAAGTACCCAAAAAATAGTTAGAAATTCGAAGTTTTTAAATTTGAAAATTCACTTCAACCCTTAGTAAATCTGCCCCTTAATGATGGGGTTAAAACACTTAAAGAAGTGAGATGTATGGATCAGGTTTTACGGGATAATACCAAATGGTACTCACAAAGAGTATGTCCCACCTAGATCATGACATCCGACCACCCCTTAGCTGAATGAACTTGCTATACTTATAGGAGACACAGAGTTAATGAGAATGAGGTATAGGTTACAAGTAATAGAAAAAGTATTTCATAGATTTATGTAGCCACATCTGCCATTGGAGTCTGTGTAGTTTCACTGATATGACAATAGAGTGAATTCTAACAGTCTTGTCCTCTCAGAGGCATATAAATGTGTATTGGCCTAATCCCTATCACTTGTCCTTATGGAAATCCTGACCCATTAAGTACACAGCATGTATTGAGATTGGCGGTCAAAATTTTAGTGCACCAGGATTGACATATTAGTCATGGCCGGCACCCAATACCAGAACAGATGCCAAGTACCCTGGTCTCGGCTCGGTTTCACCAGTAGTGTGACCACCGTTGGGCTTCAGGAGGAGCCCTCAGCTTACTTGGGTGCCACCTGGACTTAACGAGGGGTACAAGGCAAGATGTTCTGGCTAGCAGAGGGGCACGGCAGGTAGCAGAGTCTTTTGGGCCGAGGGTCATGGTACAAAACAGGAAACAGAATCGTAATCAGTACAGGCCGGGTTGGGGCAGGCGGAAGTCAATGGTAAAAAGGCAGGCCAAGGTCAAAACCGGGTAATCAATCAGACAGGAGTATTCAGCAGAAGGATAGTCGATATTCAGGCAAGGGTCAGATATAGAAGTCAGGATAATCGTAAAGCCAGGCAGGGGTCAAAACCAGAATCAGAAATCAGAATCAGAATCGCAACAAATCACCAGGAACAAGATCCTATCATGGCAATTACAAGCAGCAACCCTGGGCTTTAAATACTATTTGAATTTCGCGCCTTTGCACGCTGATGTATGACGTCAGCACGACTGTGCCTTTAAATCCCCAGGAGGCACGCCGTGCGCGCCCTAGAGAGAAGCCGGCGCCAGCGAAGACACGTTGGCGCGGCTAGACGACCCCGCCGCACAGGTACTCTGACAGTTACAAAGCAATGCTATCCTTTTAAAACCGGTGCCTATTCAAAAAAATCATTCCCTCTTTCTTCAGATTGTTTTTTTCTCCCACCACCCCCTCACTAGCCGCGTAGCAAGAAAAATAGTCAGAGAGCTCCTTGCCTGACGCGCGTTTTGCCCGTGAAGGCTTTGTCAAAGGCCATCTTTCGCCGTGACAAAGCCTTCATGGGTGAAATGCGCGTCAGGCGCAGAGCTCTCTACGCAAGAATTATTTCACTATTTCTTTTCTCCTTTTTATTTACACTACAACATGGTATACGGATGGTGCGACATAGTTCTGTTGTATAATATCTTTTAGCCAATTCTCTATCCAGGTACACATTTTATGTTCCAGGCCAACATTCCTTAATTTAACCAGTAACCAGAACAGTCCAGAGGCAGGGGGTAATTATTTTTGATGGGACTATTTTTGTAGGGTTCTGCTCATAAGTAAAAGCAGAAAAGTTGGATTGACACTGTATTCAAGTGTTTGATTGCAGATCCCACTAATCGTGTCCACCTTGCAGGACTAACACATAGGCTTGAAAAAATATTTTGTGGGGAAGCTCAAACAAGACATAAGTGCAGAATACCTAAATACGTAAGTGCTAAATATCAAGTGCAAAAACACATCCACCATGTCAGTATGGTAACCCTACTAATAAAGGTAATAAGAAACCTCTCTGGAGAGAATACCTACTCACCAGATTTAAGAGGTATATAGGCCAAACACAGTTAATTCAATCTTCACAACCTTCGATAAAACAAAGATAGGAATGCCATATGATGATCCAATGGTTTGACCATATGGCGGTCCTATCTTTGTTTTATCCAAGAGTGAAGATTGAATATTTTACAAACAAAAGCCCAAGAAGCTGGATGAAAGTATAGTTTCACAACAACAGCAGTATAAATAATCTTCTATGAAGCCAGCCTACAAGAAAGTAAAGGCTTTAAGCATGGTAGAATGTAGTGAAGAAGCTTTAAAGGGGAAGGAAACCTAGTTGGCGCAAAAACCCTCCCCCCTCCCGTGTGTTGCCCACCCTCCCTCCTCCCCCCTGGCCTACCCGTCCCTCTGGGCAAATGCCCCTAACTTGTTACTTACCCTTCTGCGCAGGTCTAGTCCAGGGAGTTCACAGACAACATTTTCTTCCATGTGATCTTCTTCCTGCTTTGACTGGCGCATGCGCAGTAGGATCATTTCCCCGGTACAATCTACTGCGCATGCGCCAAAAGTACTTTGTGACTTTTGGCGCATGCGCAGTAGATGCGTACCGACGAAATGCTCCTACTGCGCATGCGCCAAAACGCCGTTTTGGGCAACACACGAAAGGGGGGGAGGGTTTTTGCGCCAACTAAGTTTCCTTCCCCTTTAAGGGCTTGAGATTTGGCCTTACCAGTAGATAGATAGATCTGCATGTGGTTTACAAGAAATTCTATGCCACAATCCACATTTTCTCCTTTCCTCCAGAGCTTGTAACCATACTTTTTATTCCAATATTGGTCTTGCTTCTTCCTTAGGAGAATGTATTTCTAAAAATACCATGATTTTGGTGACGGAAGCATGAAATTAGTAGTGTAACCTATATTTTCATATTAAAGCACTGCGGACTCTGCATCATGTGCAACGCTGGGCGGTTGGGCACAATGGGGAACCAAATTGCAAATTGATGCATTCAGTTAGTCCTTGTGATCAACTCAATAGCTCTCATATCATTTATGAAACCCACAGATGATGGCTTAATTAAAATATTGCCTTGTAGAAAAGAAACAGGGACATTAACAGAAGGCTCAGAATATATAATAAACAAGTCTCAATGAATTTTCTTGTTCTGGAATATTTGCCTTGAACTGGATAACTCAATCAAAAACCCTACATCTTTGAAGGACACCAGGATTGTTATAATCATTTTAAAGAGTAAATACAGTCAAAGTCTGAAAGAGAATAGATTAGAATGTTTAACATGCTAATATATATGAAACATATCATGATTGTGGCTTTTCATTTTGTTCTCCAACATCTGTTCTCAATAGTTCTAAGTGCATATTGAGAAGCGTTACATGTTGTTGCAAGTTAATTACTTGGTAGAGTTTTATTTTCTCTATATCAGTTATATCTAAGTGATGCTACAAATGACAAGTGATTAGGCAATTAACTATTTTTATTCTAATCAGGTTTGTACATATACAATAGATATGGGCTTTCATGCAAAAAAAAAAACAGACTTCCGGTATCAAGAGAGTTCAAAACCATGCTTAATTACAGGTATATAGTCTAATGCTTAAGCATAAAAACAGCATTCATATTAATTAAATATACAATTATCAGTCTTTTCAGGACAGTGAAGAATTCATTTTTAGCAGAAGATAACAGAAAATAAGATCCTTCTTGGAAAATGAAAATGCTGCAACAATATCAATCTGATGCCATGACTATTTGTTTTGGGACTAAAATATAGTTGTACACTCTTCAGAATATATTTAATGGTGTTCCTTTACTCGAATGCAAATAATAATATCTCTGAGGGATATTATGTCTTTACATATTCTTGTTCCAAGGACTATGTGTCTTATTACAATCTAGAATAAATGCCTTATGGTTGTGTATCGGTGTATTTTAAAGTGTCTAAAAAATATTTCAGAATACTGTTCTCCATTTCTAACACTTACGTAGCACAATTATTTCATTAACCTTATCTTTTTAGTATCCCTTTTACCAACACATCCTATCATTGGGGTATAAAAGGATAGAACGGCCCCTTAAAAAAAATCCATCAAAAATATTTTGCTTTAAATCTTTTTAATCAATTGACTAAAATGTTAGAGGTTGGAAACATTTAGAGGCAGATTTATCAAGGGTCGAATTTCGAGTTTATGGGTTAACCATTTCACCCCAGCCAATCAGGGCTGACCCTGCCCTATATAAGGCCAGCCCTCCTCATCACCAGTGCCTGAGCATTGGTCTGCACTAAACACTGAGGCACAGCTCCTAACTCTGATTTAGTGCTCTGGCCCAGCTTTGCTGTGTTCTGCCTTGCCTTGTCCTACCTTGCTCCAGTCCTAATTCTGTCTCTACACCCGCACCAGCCTGTTCTGCTCTGCCTAGTTCTGCCTCTATGCCCACACTCTCCTGTCCTGCTCTGCCTAGTTCTGCCTCTATGCCCACATTCTCCCGTCCTGCTCTGCCTAGTTCGGCCTCTACTCTCGCAGTGTTCTGTCCTGCTCTGCCTAGTTCTGTCTCTACGCCCGCACTGTCCCATCCTGTCCTGCTCTGCCCAGTTTTGTCTCTACGCCCGCACTGTTCCGTCGTGCTCTGTCTAGTTCTTCCTCTACACCCACACTGTCTTATACTGTCCTGCTCTGCCTAGTTTTACCTCTACACTCAGACCGGCCTGTCCTGCTCTGCCTAGTTCTGTCTCTACTTCCGCACTGTCCTGTTGTGCTCTGCCTAGTTCTTCCTCTACACCCACACTGTCCCATCCTGTCCTGCTATGCCTTTTTTTGCCTCTATACATGCACCGGCCTGTCCTGCTCTGCCAAGTTCTGTCTCTACGCCCGCACTGTCCTGTACTGCTTTGCCTAGTTCTGCTTCTATGCCCACACTGTCCTGTCCTGATTTGTCTAGTTTTGCCTCTACGCCCGCACTGTCCTGTCCTGCTCTCACTAGTTCTGCCTCTACACCCATACCATCCCGCCCTGCTCTGCCTAGTTCTGCCTCTATGCCAGCACCACACCATCCCATCCTGTCCTACTCTGCCTAGTCCTGCCTCCACGCCCGCATCATCCCGTCCTGTCCTGCCTAGTCCACCGTCCTCCCTCATCACTGTCTCCCTCATCACCCTGATCCTGTCCTTTTCTCCTGATAGATTCTACATTCTGTAGCATATCCTTGAATGCAGAGGCAACTTTTAGGGGGTCATTTACTAAAATCCGAATATTTCTCATTATTATTAAAACCACTTCGACCAAACTCTCATCCACATTTTTACCTTATTTATCAAGAAATTAACTTGAAAAATCTGGTGCAGGAAAAGACTCAATAAAATTGTGAAAATATCACCAGATCACCAGAAAACCACAATTATTTTTGTATTATTGTAGGAAACCCAGCACAAATCAGGATATCTTTTAATTGTAAAAGGGACGTCTGCCATTGACTTCCACATGACCTCGGTAGGTTTGAGATGGAGTACTTTTTTATTCTGATTTTTAGCAGCCTCCGGGTTTAATATATCTTGAAATAATCAAGTTTTTTTACTACGACAAAATTGTGTTTTCCCCTTTATAACTCCAGCCAGAAAAAAATCTGACTTAATAATAACCCCTTAAAAATAACCCCTTAAATTCATCCCCCCTATTTAACTGCTGGCAACAAGACAAGGTGGATATGAGACTTGTACTTTACTTTACAAAGACTTTGTAATTTACAAAGATATATAATTTTTGGAGTCAACTGCCTTTCAGTGTCTCTTCGGATGCATAAAACATAGGCAGTGTGTTGGTTCTGCGATGGTTTGTCAACCATGATTTTCATTTTGGGGTCTTTACATATTATATACTTCTCTAGCAATCAGAAGATAATTCTACTAATACTGGATATCTGTTAAAAAAATAAATAAATAAAAAAGAAACTGAATTCATTACATTTGTAAGACTTCATTGGTCTAATAATTAAGATGTTATTTGGTACTTGGTAAATGTTGGACACTTTTTTTGCAATAGTGTAGAAAAAACCTCACGGCACTCAGGTCTGGGTGAAAATTTCAATCATTTATTGAAGTGGAGTGCAATGCAATGTTTCGGGGTAACCCCCTTTGTCAAGCCCGAAACGTTGCATTGCACTCCGCTTCAATAAATGATTGAAATTTTCACGCAGACCTGAGTGCCGTGAGGTTTTTTCTACACTATTTCTACACTATTGCATTGGGAGGTTGCCGAGCCTCCACCCACGCGCACCAGGCATATCTATATCCTTTGGAAAGGAAGTGTGTGAATCCACACTACACTGTTTTTGCTAGGCTTTCTTTGGTAAGACAAGGCAAGGATAGAGCACGCACGGATCTGTTAGCAGGGAATGAGATCCCCTGGGATGTAAGTGCAGGAAAGGCTGCACCAATGGCATATTAAACTAAGGGGCATAATTATTATGCTTTGCTAAATGAAATTTGCAGGACAAATGGTGTAAAAAGCTAATTAAAATAAATGGTGAACTTATCAAGGTGTGTGTAATTTTACACCATACGAACAGATTTGCCGCCGTTATGTTCCTTCGAGTGAAAGTTAAAAAAACGTAACAAATTTACTTCGTTTTTTACATGGCAAAGCCTGGCGATGTGTGGTGTATTATTCTGTTTTTTACACAGTAAAATAAATATGTCCCTGTGTGTGCCAGCAAGTGTTAGTTAAAAAAGGACTTCCCTCTTCTTGCAGTTTAGACCCTTTAGGATCCTGTTATTATGAGCCTTCACTATAGCTATTGCGGATTTAGGGCCCAGTTAGGGTTTTAGGGAATCGCTTCATAAGAACCAGAAGGTTCATTGGTCAGGCACCTTCTCTGAGTAGCGTAGGTTAGAGCTCCATGTTCCACTGCCTGTTAGGGTCCATCCTCCCTGCTTAGCTAATGGCCCAGTTCTATCCAATAGAAGAGCCAGCATTATACAATGTCCTGGCTCTGGAATACCGTATAGATATCCATTAATGGATTACAGACGGTGTCGTACTTGGACACCAGGGGCCCACCCAAAAACTATAGACCAGGGTCCCAACTAAAAAACCTTAGACCAGGAGCCCACTCAGTACTATTTTTCTTCCTCTCTTCACTCAATCTCTATTCTTCTACTCTCTATTCTTTACATACTATAAACTATTATTCCATCTATTTAGCTTCATAGAAATAGGAAATGGCCATGAAATAGGCCAAATGTTTAACAGCATGAGGGGCCACTAACACCTTGGCCTACCGGGAGTTTTCCTGGTATCCCGGTGGGCCAGTCCGACACTGATTACAGACCAAATGTACTGGATGGATTTAACACCATGGGTTACAGATAGGTGCGCACCAACGTAAAGTGTACACAAAACTCAGTATTATATGTGCTGCACTATAGGCGTTAATAAATTGTGTCGCTGCTTTGTTCTTTACTAACATCCTTTGTATTTGTTCTTTTAATGGTTATAATTTACCTGTTCTAGTAAAATAAAGAGATTACATTAACTCTTATTATGACAATAGTGCGGCATCCTTATTTTGTAGCATGCTGTTAAAGGACCCATACCATGGCAGGCTACCCAGAAGGTAACATTTTGCATAAAATTCACTATAATTCAATTCACTGGGAGGTTATGAACATTTTAGCATTTTCCTTGTCCTTTAAATGTAATTATTTATGGCAGCAAAGCAGAGAAACAGCCATGAGTAACACTAATCTCTCTTATTGCTGTAAAGTGTAGAGCAACAGAAGCAGATAATAAAGATATAAATGAATGGTAACTCCACCCTCCTGTTCATTAGAGTCCTGCCTGATAACTAGGTTTTTCAAGTGAACCCTTCTCCTTCCCCTCTCTTGCTTTTATTTAAAATCAGCTAGTCATTATTAAGCCACAGATTGACTTGTAATGGCATTCCTACATTTTGGGGGATAAGCCCAGGGCCGCGCTTGCCATGAAGCAAGGTAAGAGCAGCAGCCAGTTACCAGGGGTGCCAAAAAGCTGCCTCTGGTTATTTCAAGAGCCAATAGACCACTGGTTATGTTGATCCCACTATTAAGAGGCAATAGCGCTCTCTATGCATTAGCAAAGCAGACCCCACTAATGAAAATTGAATTGTTTTACCTTTTTTAAAAATATTGGCTTTTATAAACATTGCCAGAATTGATTTTTTTTCCCCCCTTAAGAGTATACATTGGCAGATGTTTTCCTGGGAGATGAGTGGTGTCTCTTCCTGAATAACAGTAGTAATAATTCTGTATAGATTAACAGTGATAGACATTTATTCAATCTTGTGGACCATGTAAGTGGTGTTAAATAGATAGGAGTATTTGCCTATTCCTAAATCAATATACAAATGGTTTAACAGACGTTCAACTTGATGGACCTATGCATTTATTCCACCTCACTAACACCATAAGTGACCATAAAAACAGAGGCAGTGTAGCAAGGCAAAACATCAATAAACATTCAGCATCGGATATAAATGGGAGGAATGTCAGTTGCATAGATAAAGAAACAAACACCCATATTTTCAATTTAAAATAAAAAAATGCATCTTCCAGTAAGACGTAAACAAGTGCAATGGCTTACCCAGGGCCACTCCCAGATAAGCTTCACCACACTGGCCGGGCATAGCTTCCATTCCACAATCTCCTACTGACACCTACAGGTTAAAATTCATTCATTATCTACACTTATATTTTAACATCAGAATGTGCAATTTAAAATACATTTGTTTTAATGTGTACGAAGAATTGACAAAAGAAGAAGAATAATTTTAGTGGAAATTAAAGTTACAACTTGGACCTGCATTTGTAGAGTTTGTAGAATTCTTGTTTGTCCTCCATTCATATATTGGACAGCAAATGAATGGTGATAAAATATGTACTGGAATATTTTTCTTTTTTCTTTAAACATTTAAATTTATGGGTAAATCATTTTCTGATTGTGATATGATGTTCTAATATAGTGTACAAGTTATATGATAGTTAATTTAATTTTAATTTAAGTGACCTTTCCAGTGTGTGATGCCTAAAACGACCCCATCACTGTACAACCTGGACATGACAACAGCCATTTTTAGGAGTAAATAAAAAAGCCTTCACATTTTAAAGGGGATCTAAACCTAAAATGGTATTGATCTAAATGTACAATTTTTGTAATTTACATTTATTTTATATTTAAAGTGGATTCTAAGATTTTAATCTAATACCAAGCAGTTGGCTCATTTTAGAGTCCCCAGGGTTAACTGAATCCAGGATGGTTTTGAAATTTTTAAATAAATAGGTGGTTCACCTTTAAGTTAACTTTGTATTGTATATATTGAATGGATAATTCTAAGCAACTTTTCAATTGGCCTTCATTTTTTCTTTTTTCATATTTGCCTTCTTCTTCTGACTCTTTCAAACTTTGAAATAGGGGTGATTGCCCCGGATATCTATAATACAAATGCTCTGTAAGGCTGCAATTTTATTGTTATTGCTATTTTTTATTACTCATCTTCTGGGTCCGACTGGGCCGTTGGGACACTGGGAAAAAACCCACTGGGAAAAAACCCAGTGGGCCCCACTGGTCCATACCTTCTCCCCATGGCCTGGGCTGTTCCCTAACCTCCCCCATTCCAATCAAGAAGAAAAAACTGGGAAAAGGGGCAAAGAAGTGTTAGGCCTGGGGTGAGGGGCTGTGGAGTTGGTGGAGGGGCATTGTGTGGATGGGCCCCAAATGCTACAGCCCTGGTGGGCCTTGACCCCCCCCAATCCGAAATCCTATTCATATTCCAGTCTCTCATTCAAATCAATGTCTGGTTGCTAAGGTCATTTGCAACATCAACTATGTCAAGTTATTATACTGTAGGTGATTTCAATTATACAGACATTGTGAAAATGGGAAATCCAAGTCAAAGCTAACAGGTTTGGTAAGATGCTAAATGGCGACCTTTTATTTCAAGGGGTTCAAAAACCTACTTGAAAATCAATAAAGGTCTTACAATCCTTTAACAGACAAGGGTTACAGAATAAAAAATGTTTTAGAGAAAACTACTTGCCAACAGTTTATAATCTAAAGCAGTGCTGTCCAACTTCAGTGGTACCGAGGGCCGACATTTTTGTGGCCTACATGGTGGAGGGCCGATAATGGAAGCTAGTGATGACCACTCCCTTTTTTAAACCACACCCAATTTAAACCACACCCATGTTACCACAAAACCATGTCCATTAATGATGGTAGCACACCAAAAGACCAAGTTGTTGGTGCTCACTGCACCCATATAATTTATCACTCATATGTGAAAAAGAAATAGGCTGTACAAAATAAAAAATGTATCTAATATAGTTAGTTAGCCAAAAATGTAATGTATAAAGGCTGGAGTGACTGGATGTCTGTTCTAATAGCCAGAACACTACGTCCTGCTTTTCAGCTCTCTTGCTTTCCACTGATTGGTTACCAGGCAGTAACTAATCAGTGACTTGATGGGGGCCACATGGGCAACATAACCGTTGCTTTTGAAACTGAGCAAAGGATCAAATTCAAACTCACTGAACAGTTATGTCCCATGTGGCCCCCCTTACAGTCACTGACGAACTCAGAGTTAGAGAGCTCAAAAGCAGGAAGTAGTGTTCTGTTATATTAGACATCCAGTCACTTTAGCCTTTATACATTACATTTTGGCTAACATTTTTTATTTTTCACAGCCTATTTTCCCTGTTTTTATTTTTACATTGAACTGTTCCTTTAAGACCTACCCTTAAATCTATATGCCTCCTCCGCCCCTGTGGATAACACAGCACCCCCAGCACATGATTAAACACCTTAGGGCCCCCTAACAATAACATTCAAATGCGAACAAACCCCCAAAACAAATACCAGGCTTATGTTCCACAGGCAGAGCCGGGCACACACAGGCAGAGTATGCACACACAGGGAGCATAGGGCAGACAGAGTGTGGCACACACAGGCAGAGAAGGACAGGCAAAGATTATGGCACAAACAGGAAGCATAGGGAAGGCAGAACAAAGCAGGAGACAGGGAAACCTATCATGACCACTCTAAGATGTGCTACATTCAGTGACACAGTGTTTGTGCCCCTCCAGCAGTTTGTATGAATGTGAACAGGTGAACAATGTTATTGAGAAGCTAAAACTTTAGGCTGTTGCAATTAGTTCAGTATAGTGCATTATATCTCAATATCTCATTATATCTCAACACCATTCCAAACTCTGAAAAAGGAGTGTAATGATGCACTATAGCTATATGCACCATTAGATACATTAAATCTGTACTACAGCATTCTTACTATTCAGTTTGTTTGGCCTTTATAAATGACATAATAGTTTTTCAAAATTGATGCCCAAACCCCCTCTGGGGCTAGTTTTAGCCTATTTAAATTGTAAAGGTGCTCCCAGAGTTGGACTAGCCCACCGGGATACCAGGAGAACTCCAGGTGGGCCCAGGTGTCAGTGGGCCCTCATGCTGCTAAACACTTGGCCTATTTCATAGCCATTCCCTATTTCTATGAGAAAAAAGAAGTTAAATAGATAGAATAATAGATTATAGTATGTAAAGAAAAGAGACCAGGAGAATAGAGGTTGAGTGAAAAGAGAAAGAAAATTGTACTGAGGGTGAGGCTCTGGTCTAAAGTTTTTTGGTGGGCCCTTGGTGTCCCAGTCTGACACTGGGTGCTCCCCCAACCTGGAATGTGACTTGGCGTCTTCCATGCTGATGCACCGTTGCGCATGTGCAGTAGGCTGTGGTGCGTGGCGCGTCCGTACGTTGGGCGTCAGTCACGTCATTGCAACAGATCGAGCAGCAGCAGAGAGGATCTGTGCACGCCAGAGGGAGAAACTCGACTCGAGCTGAAGACCTGTCCTGCTGGTGCTGGGCCTGGGCTTTTGTTACTCCTCTGACCGTGACTGATGCTTGCTGTCACAGATACAGATCATGGGGGGCTTGGGACTGAGGAATTGGAAATATTGATGGCTGCTGGGCTGGCACAGGACAGAGGGGGCATGGGCTTGGGCAGCAGTATGGCTGGGCTCATTGTTGGCTGTTGGCTCAGGTTCAGATCATGGGAGGGCTTGGGTAGGCTTGCCACCTTGGGGGAAATATTGATGGGTGCTGGGCTGGCACAGGTACAGGTGAGAGTGTGGGCTTGGGCAATAGTACTGATGGATATGGCTGGGCTCATTGTTGGCTGCTGCCTTAGGGGCAATATTGATGGCTAATGGCTGCAGGGCTGGCACAGGTACAGGTGGGGCTTGGGCAGTATTGATAGATATGGGCTCATTGCCTGCTGGCACATGTACAGATTAGGGGGGGTTGGGCCTTGGGGGCATATTGTTACATAATGGCTGCTGGCACAGGTACA
The DNA here is from genome assembly GCA_038501925.1 of Xenopus petersii. Taxonomy (NCBI): domain Eukaryota; kingdom Metazoa; phylum Chordata; class Amphibia; order Anura; family Pipidae; genus Xenopus; species Xenopus petersii. Next base: position 117,135,777 of record CM076681.1, read on the forward strand.
GACGGGGGGCTTGGGGCAATACTGATGGCTAATGGCTGCTGGCACAGTTATGGTGGCAAGAACCCTTTTATTATAAAATTATTTCCTTTTTCTCTGTAATAATAAAACAGTAGCTTCTACTTGATCCCAACTAAGAAATAATTAATACTTATTGGAAGGAAAACAAGCCTATTGGGTTTATTTAATGTTTAAATTAATTTCTAGTAGACTTAAGGCATGAAGACCCAAATTATGGAAAGATCCGTTATCCAGAAAACCCCACGTCCCAAGCATTCTGGATAACAGGTCCCATACCTATATATATGCCACTAACAGATCATGTAATGAACTTTGATCTTAAATACACTTTTTTCACTTTTTGATATAACGAGTGCTGCCTTTTTTCTTGTCTACTTTGTATATGTATGGGAAGCCCACGGAAGTTTCCCTAAAGGCGCTGCACCAACCACACTTGTTAAGCTGAGGATACAGTGAGTGCTGCTAAATACTTGTCTTTTATATATATAACAGAAACTCATAAGGAGACTCCTAGAAGTTGGTCTAGTAGTGTAGATGGAAGGACTCGGGGAGCTTTCATCGAGTACAGAACTTGAACATTATAAGTAATCTACTGCCTGTACTCTGCTGATATCGGCGAAGAAACGCAAGACTTTGCATTTCATTCCAAAATCCACCAAATGTATTCACGCTGTCACTTACACAATCGCTCCGGAGGTGAACAGAAAGGCGGGGGGACTACTGCCGGCAGTAGGGGCTGAAATCGACCTGCGTATTTTGGCAGGCCGGTTTAACCCAAGCGTGGCCCTAACCTAAATCTGAAACTGCCTAATACCTTATTATCATCTTATCAACATAGCTACAAACCAAATATTTAGACTGTACTCAATATACTTAAATCGACAATCAAACAAAGGCAATGGGCCTCCAACTACACAGCAGCAACAACATATGCATTAAATATTAGGTCCAGTAATTTGAATGATGAGGTTTTAATCCATGCTAAATCCATGCTAAAGATATTTAACTTAATTAAACATGAAACAACTTAAATGGTAGCCTGTCATGGCAAAATAAAAGTAAATCTTCTTCCTAGTCAGCAGGAACCAGATCATGTTGTTGACTTTGTTTATTTTGTGCCTCAGCGATTCCTTCTTTGATGACTCTTTGGTAGTTGCTCAGAAACAGGGAACAAAGAAAGCTGATCAACACAGGGAAAACTCTATGGCCGGAGCAGAGACTTCCTGATAAGGTCAAACATCAGTTAAAGTATAGTACTTTTAATTCTCCAGTAGATTTTTAATTACTGTGATCAAACAAACCCCTGTCCTATCATTTTAATCTGGATGAGTTTTACAGTTTACTAATGGAATTATTTTCTTTAACAGAAACAAGACCTTTAAGCCAGAGTTTATTGTCCTTGCATAATTCCCAGTAATATTTAACACTCGGATGCCTCTTTATTAAAGCAAATAAAGGCATAATTAGTGTAGTCTCATCCAAACATAGCCAACAGGTCTGTACTGGAAGTCATTGAGTATTGTGAAGAACAGCCCTTGACATGCAAAGTTATCAAGCTTTTCCAAAGGCTTATTTCTATGTTTTTTATGCAATACTAAGGGGCTGATTTATCAAAAATTGAGTTGGCGTTTTTTTTTTTCAATTCAAGAACAGTATTTTCTGAAACATCGAATAGTCTGCATTTACTAAAGAAAAAGATAAAGCAAACAGAAAGGAAAATTGGGCAAGAAAAAGCTGTGTGCAAGTCAATGGGAACATTCTTTAAGACATTATCCTAGTTTATCAAAACATCTGAGATTTTCAACCTCATTGAAAATGAATGGAACAATGTATTTCCCATTGGCATGTGATTTTTTTCCCCCCAGGAATATTTTTTCATGGTGTTTTCCTTAAATAATCTAGCATTTTGAGAAAAAAAGTTTGTCACCATTTTCCCATAATATCTAGGCACCTTCTTACTATAGTGTGTTGGTTTTAACATCACCATTATAAATAATTCCAAATTAATATTTTTTTATACACTGCTATACATATGCCACAATGTGGTACACAATGCCAGGCATGTGTTTATACACCATTATCTTACACCATATAATATGGTATGTCTTGTAAAATCTGTAAATAAGTCGACTTTTTATCTCATAAAGCCCTTTGGTCTTATATTTTTTCTTTGTTTTTTTCTTATATATTCATCTTGCTTTGTCTTCTGTTGTTTCTGTGAAGGTGTGATTGATATTCTGAGACAATTGCCATTGGTTTTCATTTTTATTCTTTTGTGGATTTTTTTATTCAGCAGCTCTCAATTTGCAATGTCAGCAATCTGGTTGCTAGGGTCCAAATTACCCTGGAAACCACACATTGATTTGAATAAGAGTCAGGTATATGAAAATAAGTGGGCCTATGTAGAAATATGTGTAATAAAAGAGCACTAAAAATAACAACACATTTGTAGCCTTAGAGAACATTTGTTTTTTAGATGGGGTCAGTGACCCCCATTTGAAAGCTGGAAAGAGTCAGAATAAGAAGGCAAAACATTCAAAAGCTATAAAAATAAAAAGTTTCTTAAAATAAGCCATTCTATAACATACAGTACTATAAGCCACCCCTTTAATTATTTCCTAACCGAATTGTTTTCAGGTTCTAAGTCCACAGTCCATAATGTTCAATTCGTCCATGCAAAAAGTATGTTGCATTAAAGTAAATCTGCATGCGGTAAATTGTCACCAGCGTCGGAATTTTAGTCAGCGTCAAAAAAAAAAAAAAGTATTTTCACTGGCGAATTTTTGAGGCAATTTTGCGAATTTATTCAGCTTTGGCAAAACCTTGAAATTCGCAGCAAATTTGCGCCTGTTGAATAAATTCTCCCATCACTAACCAGAATGTTCTGAGATTTTCAAGGTAACAGATCATTCTTTAATTAGGATCACCATACCTTAAGTCTACTAGAAAATTATTTAAACATTAAACAAACCAAACAGACTTGTTTTTTCTCAAATAAGAAATATTATAAATTATATTATAGTTTGGATCAAGTACAAGCTACTGTTTAATGACTACAGGGAAATCAGTTTTTGAAAATGTGAATTATTTTGATGAAATGGAGTCTATGGGAGGTGACCTTGCTATAATTTGGAACTTTCTGGATAAAGGGTTTCCAGATAATGGATCCCATACTTTTATTTGCCTCTGTGTAATTCAGCACAAAGGTGCAGTCTGTAGTGCTTACCTTTTGCAGATCATTACCTTAAGATGGCCATGCACTATAAGATCTGCTCGTTATGGCGACATCGCCAAGCGAGCAGATCTTTTCCCCGATATGCCACTAACGGCAGGGCTATATCGGGGGTAATCTGAATGTTTGGCCCTATGGCCGAACGATCGGATTATGACGAGTGCAATGGGCAACGAAGGGTTGGTCGGGAGAAAAATCAAACTTTCCTGATCGTTATCATGTCCAGTCAATATTTTAACTGAACACATACAAATAGTGAGAATGCTTTCCAACACGAGGAGAGAAAAGAACAAAAAATGCAATCAATGGAGGGCACGCCATTAAAGCTAATTTATTATGAGGTGCAACACATCCCAAAATTACCCCCACACTCAGGGGCAGATTTATAAAGGGTTGAATTCCGAGGGTTAAAAAACCCTCAAATTCGAAGTAAAAATCCTCAAATTCGAATATCGAAAGCTTCAATCAAATAAAAATCATTCGATCGAATGATGAAATCAATCGATCTAAGGATTTTTATTCGATATTTTATTCGTTATTTAGCCCTTGACAAAGGCTATAGTGCCGAAATGTTGGGGTTATTCTCATTTCTCTATGTCTGTAGTTAATTTGTCCAGATCAGTAGCACTTCCACTTGTATTTTAGTATTTAGCCATGGAGTGCTCCCACAACCTTTCCCTTTTGCATTTTGTATTGTAGCAGATCTATTCTGTTCAGAAGTTCAGCAGCTATGCTGCAGGCCAGGCTTCCATGTGGTTGTAGCACCCCCACACCTGTCCCTTTAAATAGTGGCCCCATGCCTTTGGAAATGGGTGTTGGTCTGGGTAGTCTTTCTCTCTTAAGCCGCAAGCAGGGGAGGATTAATCTCATGGAAACAATGCTGTGGTCTAGGTTATCTCTCTCCTTTGAAAGCTAATGGTGGGGGGGGAGGACTAAGCCCTATGATTGAAACCAATGTCCAGGTCGGGAGACCTTTATTTCAGATAATGCTTTTATGCCAGGAATCTTTAGCATTTGAGTATTATGACCAGAGGTAAATAGTTAGGGACCGCCATATGGATTTTACCTTGACGTGGTATGGTGGCTCATCAATTTTATGATCATAATTTTGTAACTAAAAAACCCAACTTGGTGGTATGTATTCGTATCTAATATGACTGATTTATGCATGTATATATGCCTATGGCAAATCAGATTTATGGCTGATATACTATATAATATTTCTATATTAAGAGGTTTTTTTTGAAAGACCACCTTGTGTTTCTATTTCATTTAAATGTGAAAAGCCCAGTATATTAAAAATGAGAGAAAAGAACAAACCTGTTTAGCACATGTGTTTATGGAATGAAGGTCACACATTTTTCTACATGAGGGAATAAAGCAGTAAGCAGAGAAGCAAAGCGGCATCATTTTATAAAAGTTAGACACACAGGATTGTGATTGGGAAGCTTTAGGAAGAGAAGTTTCTCATGAAGTTTAAATAATCATAGTACTGCAATTAAATCATGATAATGCATTAGAAACATTTTACAGTTTGCCTAATATTTTGAATAAGATGAAAAATATTTTTTGTTTTAAGACCTTGTGGCTGGGGTTGCCACATGTCCGGATTCCAGAAGGGCTGCCCAGGTCAAGACAGTCTGGTCGGTTTTCCAAATAATGAAAACCAGGCAGGATCTTCCTTGATTGAAATGTTTATCAGCCAATCACTGATCGCCACATCATTGCCCTGCCCCATGATGGCTTTTGATTCACTAGAAACATCGCTGGCCCGTCCCTCTGATGTCATGACTCCACTTTCTGTCCAGATCATGGGCCACGGAAAGGTGGCAACCCTACTTGTGGCAGTTGGGTACCAGCTCCCCCGTGCAGCAATATGGAACTACAAAATTGTAGAAACATGGGGGAAATGAGTCTCAGAACCAAGTACCTTTCTGCACGTCAAAATTCTCCTGACAGCATTCTCTGCTTTTAGAAACAAGGAAAATGTCATCAAATGAATCCTTGCTAAACTAATACTTTCCTACACCATGTTAAATCAATGTGTTGCCCTTTCAGATTGAAAAATTACCCCATCTCAGGCAAACTGAAAAAAACCTGTTTACACCAATTTCTAATCATTTGTCTCTATTCAGTTTGGGATGTGCATGTTACAATTTGTTTGTTACAACAACAGACCGAAAGGTAACAGTACTCGTCCAAGGTCCCATTATTAAATCAGCAAATGAATCTTAAGAGGAAACTCAATGCAGGCACATGCTGTAAGTAGGGTTCCCACCTTTTTGAAAAATTTTTACCGGCCAGGGAAGGTGACGGTCCACGAGGTGGAGGACCGTTCTAAAAATGGACGGGGCTGTGATGTCACGGGTTGGCATAGCGCTGTCACTGGGGGTGTGGCCATGACGTCAAGGGGCGGGCCAGAGTCGTGGATCATGGAATAGGTAAGTATTTTTTAGGGTTAGGGTTAGGGGAATAAGCTAGTAACATCAAAAAATTTGTTTGTATACTATGAAAAAAGCTACCACCACATATTAAACTTTAAAATCGAAAAGTCTTTATCTAGAAATAACGTACTGAATCTCCGCTTCAGAAAAGGCGACAGGGCGACGATCCATCGCGCAGCACTCAATTCCTCCTCCCTGGCAATCTCCTATAAGGAAGGAAATCGATCACCGCACGATGGAGTGCAATCGGAGATTCTGTAAGTTATTTCTAAAAAAAGACTTTGCAATTTTAACGTTTAATATGTGTTGGTGTGTTTTTATTGTAGTATCAGCTTATGCATACTTTGTACTAACCATGTAACTAAAAGTGTCTCTTTTTGCCAAATACAGATAAGTTTCCTCTAATCCAATTGTTCCTCAAAGTTGTATAATGAGAGTGCTGGGATAATTTGTTTAGTTCAGTATATGATATAAGACACACACCCATGCACCATACTGATTTTAATTGCAACACATGGATGAGCTGCATTTTTTGTTTTTGTGTATATATATATATATATATATATATATATATATATATATATATATATATATACAGTATGCAATTACTTTAAATTGTTATAAAATGCACAATTGCATTAGTTTCATGTGAACAGAGATGGCACACTAGTGCCATCTACTGGAATGTAATACTATGGTTTTACTGATAATCCAGAAGTTAGTTACAGCATAGTTAGGTACATCCACATGCTGCTTTGCAAATACAGAAAGCCTTGGTGTATTCACTCTTTACAATTAACAGTGAGCTAAACTCTGTTGATCAACCAGACATTCTAGCATATTATCAAAGCATGCTGGGAGCTGTATTTCAGCAACATTATGGTTGTATTTTTAAATCAATACAGATATGACCCATGTGGGCCCCCCTCAAGTCTCTGATTGGTTACTGTCTGGTAACAAGGTTAACCAGTCAGTGGAAACCAAGAGAGCTGAAAAGCAGGAAGTAGTGTTTTGACTATTATGTTAGACATCCAGTCACTCCATTTTTTATTATTTTGCACAGTCTATCTATTTACCCAGTTTTTATTTTTACACTGAACAATTCCTTTAAGTGTAGATAAAGAGCATAACCAGGTTTAAAGGTAACCAACTCAGTGCATACATAATAATCTTTTGAGGCAGTGGCTGTGCATTTATTGGAGCCTTTGGAATATGCAGTCGCAGAGCAGTAGGTGGCAGAAGAATGCAAGGTGCAGTGCAGCATTAACGGCTGCTCAAGAAAAATTAGCAAAATAAACGTCTCTCTCCTCACACACAAACAAGCTGAGTTTTCCTGAAGAAAGAAATGGGAGCAGCATGCACAAAACTGTACCATTTAACTCAAACCACCCCATAGCTGGAGATGTGAGTGAATGTCAACATATTTACTAATGCCAGGGCATAGGTGTCTGGGAACTTCTAGGCTGTGTTGTATTTTTGCCATGTGAATATTATTGCTATTAACCCTTTCCATGCATCACTAGGTAAATGGTAGAAGCCTGGCTCTTGATAATGGACCCTATACCTGTACGCACCACTGCATAGTAAGGAAAATGTTTAAAAAATCCCCCATACCTAGCTGCTCTCCTACCTGTAGGCAAGGAGTGGGCAGGTAGAAGCCAGGTAGGAGTCACCATGTGCCCAGCAAAAAGTCTGTAGAATACAATGATCACACTCCTATCGCGAAAATAAAAAATTAATATAAGCTTCATCACACTGAAATAAGAAACTTTCTAAATACAATCAATTAAATATTCTGCTTAATTTCTGAAATAATCAAGTTCATCTTCACTATCCCTCTCTCACAGTGTCGGACTGGCCCACAGGGATACCAGGAAAACTCCCGGTGGGCCAAGGTGTCAGTGGGCCCTCCTACTTTAAAACATTTGGCTTATTTCATGGCCATTTCCTATTTCTATGAGAACAAAGAGACTAAATAGATTGAATAATAGATTATAGTATGTAAAGAAAACAGACTAGCAGAATAGAGGCTGCGTGAGGACTGGAATTATAATAGTAGTGAGAGTGGGCCTCTGATCTAAGGTCTATTGGCGGGCCCCTTGTCTAAGATTTTTGGGTGGGCTCCTGGTGTCCCAGTCCGACACTGCTCTCTGAGCATTTCTTTCTTTTCTTTTTCTTTTCTTCATTCTCTCTTCATGCAGCAGTTGGGTGTCCGATATCCATTGACAGTTAGATAGATCCAATATATCTTATAGGGGGGCTCCTTTCCTAACAGATAAATTAGAGCTCACTCAAATAACTGATTCCAGTACAAACAAAATCTAACAAAACAACTGCCTTTTGCACACATTCTGCATGTAGAGAGACATGATGTCTGGTGATTTTAATAGTGAGCTCTAATACATCTTCTAGACAAAAGGAGCCCTCCTATATGATATATTGGATCTAAAGGTGGCCATACACGGATAGATCCGCTCGTTTGGCGATGTCGCCAAACGAGCGGATCTCCCTCCGATATGCCCACCTTGAGGTGGGCAATATCGGGCAGATCCGATCGTGGGCCCTAGGGCCCAACGATCGGATCCTACCATTCACAAACGGCCGGTCGGATCGCGGGACCGCATCAACGAACAGATGCGGCCGCGATCCGACGGGGTTTTTAAACCCATCCGATCGAGATCTGGCCGACTTTCGGCCAGATCTCGATCGGGGAAGCCCGTCGGGGGCCCCCATACACGGGCCAATAAGCTGCCGACACAGTCTGTCGGCAGCTTTTATCGGCCCGTGTATGACCACCTTAACTGTCAATGAATATCTGACACCCAACTGCTGCATGAAGACAGAATGAAGAGAAACAGATGCTGAGAGAGTAATAGTGATATAAATTTGATTATTTCAGAAACGGTACAGAATATTTAATCGATTGCATTTAGAAAGTTTTTTATTTCAGTATGCTGAAGCTTGTATTAAATTTTCAAGTTCGCGATAATGATATAATGATTTTGTGACCATTTCCATAGCTTGGGAATACAGATCACTGGGGCCCCCCTAGTCCCCCACTGCAGTTGAGGCAGAGAACATTGACAATGCTGTATCTTGCGACATTGATTCTGCTGATTGTTGTGCAATGGGTGGAGGTGATTGCTGAGATGAAAACAAAACAATCACAAGCAGGCTGAGGATTTAGATAACAGATAGATAACAGATATGAAAGATAGGGGATCAATAGACAGATAGACAGACAGATAGATAGACACATAGATACAGATTAATTGATTGTTAGAGACAGATGATAGTCAGACAAATAGACAGACTGATAGAGGCTAATTGATAGATACTGATAGATAGAGACAAATCATAGATGGATGGATAGATAGATGATAGATAGATAGATAGATCTATCGATCGATCGATTGACAGACAGACAGACAGACAGATAGACAGACAGACAGATAGATAGATAGTTATTAATGGTGACAGATAATAATTAAAAAGTGAGATAAATAACAGATAGATAAATAGGCAGTAAAAAAGATAGATGATCAATATACAGATAGATACAGATTAATTGATTAATAGAGACAGATGATAATCAGATGGATAGATATTATGATTGACAGATAGATTGACTGATACATAGTTATTGAGAGAGACAAATCATAGATAGCACATACATACAAGCATCAACAGACATATAAAATCCTTTCATATTCAACAAATCTTTTAATTTAATACATATATTGATTTATATAGAAAATTTGAGCCAACATACTGGTATTACACAATACCAATGTTTTCCTTACATTTCAGGACATGATTATGAATAAAAAACAGTGTTTTTAACTTTCCAACACTTTTTTCAATTCTGTTCATTGTTCACCAGAAATAAAGACTTTTTTCCACTTTCTATTTTCTATTAGCACTCGTTTTGCTAAGAATGAATCTAGAAGGCAATCTTTTCACCTGCTGAAGCAGCTCTGTGAGGGGGGGGTCGCCGACCCTGTAAACTGTTCTAAATTGATACATTGATTGATACATTTGTTATCTTTGTCCCTGCTGAGCAGAATCCCTGAGTTTCATTAAAGGCAGCTGTTAGAATTAATCCAATAGTTGCTAATACTCCAGAGATGCTGCTGAGAAATGTATCAACTCAATGTTGGAAATTATAAGAATTAATACAATTAAATGTAACAGTTCAGAATCTGCACCTGGATCACTGAGCTGCCAGACTGAAAGCTCAGAGACAGGAACATTCAACTTTACACTTCCATTTTGGAAAAAACGGTGACAATTAAAAGGTGAAAAGCAATTGAAAAAAGTCTATGGTGAACAAACTGAAAACAATTCACCTGAAAACATGTTTGGAAGGTGAATAACCCCACAATAAGCTCCACTTCTATATGTTCGTGCTCATGAGTTTGTTTAACAAAATACCACACTGTCAACACCCCCATCCGGCTACGTGGAAGATCCGTGGGAAAAAAATTGCTTGCACAGGTACAAAATAACAGGAGATAACTCTATCTGGTTAGCCCCTGTATTCTGTTATTCCCCCCACATAACGCCCTCTGTTCCCAGATGTCTAAGAGAGATAATGTCATGTAGGGTTTCTAGCTATTAATGTCTTATCTCTGTGAATCAGCAGCAGCACTGGGAATCTTCAGATATTTAAGCAAAGTATTTTACATTCTCACATGAACACTGTTAGAGGCTCATATAAAGAGTAATTAAATGACTCAACAAAAGGAGAAATGTTATTGCAAGTTTGACAGGTATCCTAAACCCACAAGTCATGTGAGATATTAGAAGAATGTAATAATGCATTTCGCTGGCATTAAAGTAATAAATAATGGCGTATGTGTGAAAATCAGTCAATATAGATGAACAGAATCAAATAAAATCTGACAAGTAAATCTCAAAATAAATGATATGTTTCCGACAAGCTTAAAACTAAACATGTGTATTATTCAATTCATGTGAATTCATCATAATCATCTGATATTAGAATAGGCTCCCAAGGTGACAAGACCATCCTTGGCTAAATACAGTATGCCATTGCCTACTTCTGAATTTTCATTCAGCTGATAAAATATTTTTTTTATTCTTGAAACATTTAAAGGAACAGTAGCATCACAAAATAAAAGTAATAAAAATATAATGCAGTGTCGCCCTGCACTGATAAAACTGTTACTGCTACTATTGTTTATATAAATAAGCTGCTGTGTCGCAAAAGAAGTGTTTCTGAAGCAAACAGATCAGTTTTACCAGTGCAGGGCAACAGTAAATGATATTTTCATTACTTTCATTTCATTTTTTGGTGTTACTATTCCTTAAAGGTACAGCCTAAAATAGAGTATATGTGACGTACTGGAATTACCCCTTGGAGTTTGCTTCTGCGCAAAAAAGTTATGCAGAATAAATTACAAATAAATGTTAATTATATATATAAATGACAGTTTTAAACATCAGTTACAGTTTAGTGTATTATTATAGTGAGGGCAATTCTCCTTGAATTTGTACATTTCATTGCAATTTTCTTTTAATTGTAGCAATTCAGTGAAGCAAGTATTTCCAAAGGTTCAGTTATGAAAAACTGTGACCCAATTGTTTTTCCATACTGTGGTTGTATTTACTACCAGAAATCTATTTTCCCATTAAACTATTTTCCAATTAAATTGAATTTGACAAAACCACATCTCTAATGTGATGCACTGAGCATTTCCAGGCAAGTGTGATAGACCACACAGTACAGAACTTGTTTGGACCCATCCACCTCATTACACTTTCTCACACTAAATTGACAAACACAATATAGTTTTTATCTCCTTCTGGAAATGTTCACTAGGCTTTCAGTGCATAATGCAGGGAGGGATCAGCAATAAAACTGAAAGGTGGTCGTACTGTTATTGACTGCCTACATGTAGTGATGGGCGAATTTGGGGCATTTCGCTTCGCCGATAAATTCGCAAATTTCCCGCGAAAAATTAGCGAAACGGTGCCGGCGTCCGAAAAAGTGGACACCGGCGAATTTTCGCTGCAGTTTTGCTCATTTATTTGCCGGAGGCTAAACACGAGAATTCGCTGCGAAATTGCTCCTGGCAAATACATTCGCCCATCACTACTCACATGGCCACTATTGACTGAGACAGCAACATATTGGCTCTTGCCCATGCTATACTAATGTGAGGTTTACTTTTATTGATGTTGTCCCATTATGATCTACAAGGTTTGATCATCTTTAACTGTGACTTGATTCCAGGGGTCTTTTCCTCTGAAACCTTTAAAACTTGAAACTACATACAGTTTATTATCAGCTACAAAAACCTGAACAATAAAAATGACATTTTTCATAACCACTTTATGGACTACTTTTTAAGGGGAATTAGATCCTAGTAAAACAGGTCTGCTCACCACAGAAGCATTGAGTGTTCATTTACAATTCCCTTGGGTAGACGTGTACGAGTACTAAGGAAAGTAAACAACTAAAAAATATATGCAAGGTTTACAGGTAACCCCTACTTCATGATCAAACTCTTACATTCTCAACTGGGGTCCATTTTTTGGCTTTACCTGGCTTTATCATTGACATTTCAGAATTATGGTAAGTAAAGAGGAACACCAGTTCTACTATAGAATTCTGCTCAGGCAAGCCTAACTCTGCTTGTTGAATCAGTAAAATATATTTTAATTAGCCATTAGGCTCAAATACACCTATCTTATGGTCATTGGTACAATGATATTAACTCTGTCCTAATATTAAGCTTAACACATTAAAATATATAGTTGCTGGAAAGTGCATACAATAGCCCCATGACAAGATTTAACAGAAGCATTAAAGGGATACTGTCATGGGAAAAAACATTTTTTTCAAAATGAATCAGTTAATAGTGCTGCTCCAGCAGAATTCTGCACTGAAATCCACTTCTCAAAAGAGCAAAGAGATGTTTTTTAGATTCAATTTTGAAATCTGACATGGGGCTTGACATATTGTCAATTTCCCAGCTACCCCAAGTCATGTGACTTGTACTCTGATAAACTTCAGTCACTCTTAACTGCTGTATTGCAAGTTGGAGTGATATCACCCCTCCCTTTTTCCCCCCAGCAGCCAAACAAAAGAACAATGGGAAGGTAACCAGATAGCAGCTCCCTAAAACAAGATAACAGATGCCTGGTAGATCTAAGAACAACACTCAATAGTAAAAATCCATGTCCCACTGAGACACATTCAGTTACATTGAGAAGGAAAAACAGCAGCCTGCCAGAAAGCATTTCTCTCCTAAAGTGCAGGCACAAGTCACATCACCAGGGCCAGCTGGGAATTGACAAAATGTCTAGCCCCATGTCAGATTTCAAAATGTATTATAAAAAAATCTGTTTGCTCTTTTGAGAAATGGATTTCAGTGCAGAATTCTGCTGGAGCAGGACTATTAACTGAAAAAATGTTTTTTTCCCATGACAGTATCCCTTTAAGCAGTAGATTTATTTGTATAAGCAGTGTCTCAGCCTATATAACACAATAGGATATCTATGTCATAGACCGATTTTATAACATATTTATTGAAAGCTCCGCCTTGATTTTTTCCTTAACTAATTTTTGCTTGTGTAAAGGATTTATTTTATTTATTTTTAGAAAGATACAGCCAAAAACAACAATGGTACACTGCCATATGTCTGTACATTATATGGAAACAGAGTTCAAAGAAAATCATGGCCATTATGTTTATTGCTATAAAACTACAGTCACAAACAAAAAATATTACATTACATATATTTGTCAGTATATTATATGAAATTATAACCAAGGAATAACATGATGCTAGAGTTTGTTTATTGTTGTAAATATGCAACAAAAACAACTACAATGGTACATTGTCATAGTTTACTTGAAACCAACTCTCTTGGTAACAATGTGAGCCAATGGGCCATTGCAGGAGCCTTGTTACTCATTCATTCTGACTGCCTTTTAGCATATAACAGTGCCAGCCTAATGAAGACGCTAGATTATTGAATGGATATATATCATCCACATATATCCATCCCTGGAGACAAATGTCATTGTGAAGAAATAGCAGGAAATACCAAGGTCTCTGCTAAATATCTGATAACCAGAGATTTATCAGGAAGATATCTTTAGGAAGTCTCAAGTCATGTGTAAGAAGGAAGCAAAAAGCATCTTCCTGGTAATATTTAAGACAATGGAACCTATGCTACTTCCTAAAGGCTACTTGGATAGATTTGACAACATCTCTTCAAACAGGGGGTTAGCAAATCCAGTCTCAGAGGAGTTGACTTGTGGCAAAATATATGCCTTAAAGTGATACTGATACTAAAAAATGATTATTCAAAATATTAATGTGCATCAAAAGTTACCTATAGCTCATGTTGATCGTTTTTCACTCATAGGGCTGCTTTTGTTAGTAATTGTTACTTGAAGTTCCTAAACCTGACTGTATTGCCAACAACCTAACTGTCCCTTCTCAACATGTCAGTTAGAGTTTCTAATGCCAACAGACTGCTGAAGCTCAAATATGGCAGCCCCCTCAGAGAGGAACATGGGGAATCAGATGGGTAATGTAAAAGCAACTGTAAATACTTTTATGACTTTTATTATAAACAGCATGCAAAGACAATATTATGATAGATGTAAAAAACGGTTTCATTTCTGGTGTCAGTATCTCTTGATGAATGATGAATGCTGTGAACTTTTTCAAGCAAATGAAACAAACCACAATAAGGTATGATGTTTCAGTGAGATAAATTTTAATAACTGGATTGCTAGTTACTTTGGATGTCTGGAAGGTTCAATTTTCCCCTCTGATAAAGACCACATTGGTGTGATGGAGGCCAGAGATCGGATCAGTCTGTTTCGGCCCAGTGTGTGGATGGCAAAATGAGTGTCCTTGCCAAACAGGCAACTCTGCCACCAGTGTATGGGCAGCTCTAGAGATGCCTCTGAAGGAAGTGGGCTGCTTGACTGCTTTTGTTGCTGTATGAGAAGCTAGTTGCATTTTCATCCAAATGTGTTCACTTACTAAACTGAAGGAAAACTTAAGAATATTCATGAGCAGGGTTGTATTTATTATATTTTTACTTGTTCAGCTCCTGGGGATTCATTTATATAGGAGTAGGTTGAAATGGGCATGGCAAGTAGCTGGGAGAAGTAAAATCATGTCTTTCTCACATCTAACTTCTTACTTTAGGTAAAAGCTCTGGCATTATTTAAATAACTTCAATACTAATTCTTGATGGTGAAATTTATCTCAGGTAGGGTTGCCACCTGGCCAGTATTTTACCGGCCTGGCCGGTAAAAATGATGGCTGATCCCAATGTTATTAATAAGGAAAAAGATAAATATATAGGTCAGTATTTTTTTCCAGAAAAGGTGGCAATGGCAACCCTAATCACAGGGCCACCCCAAGATTTGTCTTTAAGCTCCTTTTTAACGGCAAAGGCCATTACAATTTTACTATATTTCTGTTCTGGACCAATCACTACGTAGAAATTAGGAGGATGAGCCTGTATAGTACAGTGGGATCCAGCAAATTCTACAACTACCCTTGTTGTAGATCAACAACAGCTGGAACCCTGCTGATGACATATACCTGCAATAGAGTTTGCATACTACATGAGAACACAGACTCTCATTGGTACCCAGGTAACTTGGCTACCATTCCAAGATTTTCATTGTAAACATGGCATTGAGTTGTTAAAGGGATACTGTCATGAGAAAACATGTTTTTTTCAAAACGCATCAGAAGAAAAAGGCAAATAATTAAAAAAAAACTAAAAAACTAAAAGAAATTAAGAAAGCAGATCAATTCGAAAGTTGCTTAGAATTGGCCATTCTATAACATATTACAAGTTAAAGGGATACTGTCATGGGAATAAATGTTTTTTTCAAAACGCATTCTGCACTGAAATCCATTTTTCAAAAGAGCAAACAGATTTTGTTATATTCAATTTTGAAATCTGACATGGGGCTAGACATATTGTCAATTTCCCGGCTGCCTCCAGTCATGTGACTTGTGCTCTGATAAACTTCAATCACTCTTTACTGCTGTACTGCAAGTTGGAGTGATATCACCCCCCCCAGAAGAAACAGAACAATGGGAAGGTAACGAGACATCAGCTCCCTAACACAAGATAACAGCTCCCTGGAAGATCAAAGAACAGCACTTAATAGTAAAAGCCAAGTCCCACTGAGACTGATTGTTACATTAGGCTAAGGCCACACTAGGCGATAGCGCCGCGATTTGACTCGCGGTGACTTTTCGCCGCGACTTTTAAGCCGCAATCGCTGGGGATTTCAAGCGACAATAGAAAAAAGATCGCCGCGTGTGTTTTTATGCTGGCGATTCCCCATAGACGCCAGCGCAAAAGTTTCCCCAGCGATTGCGGCTTAAAAGTCGCGGCGAAAAGTCGCCGTGAGTCAAATCGCGGCGCTATCGCCTAGTGTGGCCTTAGCCTTAAGTAGGAGAAATAACAGCCTGCCAGAAAGTAATTCCATCCTAAAGTGCAGACACAAGTCACATGACTGGGGCAGCTGGTAATTGTATTCTCCAATTACCTCCAACCATTTCGTACTTCTAGTGCCAAACATTATCTTATCTTTTCTAATTATACGAATGCCTTATATCCAGCCAGCCACATATCCTACATAATGTGCTTGTAAGTAGATTCATATGCTTAGTATGAAAACAATATAAAAAGTGAAAATTGCAGTCTTTTATGAAGAGCTTATAAATACTGTGTTGTAAAGTTCTTCCAATGGATTAAAATGAGGAGAGATGGCAATTTCAGGGGGATTCCTTAATCAAAGGTTATAGCAGATTATTAGTCTGTGGTGGCTCCCTTGTCCTGATGGCCCTGGGCAAATGCCACCCCTGCCTTTTTATTAAAAATGGACCTGTTTGGAGCAAAACCATCAAATACAAAACTCTACTGTGTATCCATAGTTATATCCATTCCTGACTACATTCAGTGCAAATACCGTAACCTCAAAGTGTTACATAAAGTGTTACATATACAGTAAGTTCATATTTAGTTGTCCTATGAAGGTATCTCAGATATGAATAGAATGCAAGAATCACTGTACACAATGCTCAGGCTTGTTACTATGTTTCTCCTAATAACATAGAGAAGGATCCTTCTATGAACAAATGCTGTAGTAGAGTATGACATAAATATTATCTGATCCCATAAAAGACAAGTTCTGTTAAAAACTGTGTTTAAATCTAGGCCAATTTCTTTGGACTCTTATGGGGAAATTCACTAAAGGGTAAATTTTCGTCTCGGAAAGACTTCGCCACTCTTTGTGCCACTTTGTCAGATGTTAATTCGCATTGTATACGCTAATTCATCAAAACGTCTCTCCAGCCGAACACTGGGGAAGTTTCGCTACTGTAAATTCATCAGCGCGAACATTTTTATAGTGAATTTTCGCTAGTGTTCATTTCTGCCTAGTGAAACTTTGTTAAAACACTTACGCTAAGGTCAATTTCAATAGGGCAGGTACATATAGGTCATATAGACGTCTTTATTAGAGATGTTGCTGCAAATGTTTGAAGTGGCCACTTATTATTACAAATGTCCAAGGAAGCAAAATAAAGACAAAAGAGATCCTCTAATGCCCTAGACATGAGCCCACCCTAAAACAAATGTGGCATGCCCCTCAAATGGTTAAAACAATATTAAAACAAAAATATTTCACAGTTACAACTGAAAAAGCGCCAGCAGTTTTTTTTTTTTTTTTTACTAGCGACAGCCACTTTGCCCTTAGTTAATTTGCCCCTTAGTTGTATACAAGGCCCTCATGTCCAATAGGCCATTTCATAATGTTTATTTAAAGTGTCGCTTAAGCTGATAAATACACTGACCTTAATTCCTCCATACCTATCCAGAGCTCTAATAAAACCTCTCATCATCTGTTTGCCTTCTTTTGTCTTTTTTCCGGCATTGCGGGGGTCACAGGGTTTATGGTTAAGCTCGCTCCAGCTCTAAATCATTTTCCATATTTGTTTTCTGTTGAGGTTTTGCAAGCTTCACCTCCACTTTCCTTTCTCTCCTAAGTACCAGAAATAACCTGTTCCAACTGGATTAAAAATAGATTTATATTAAAGTCTCAAACTTTAGGAAATATATATTCTTTTTCTTTTTCTCCCTGAACTGCCTCCTGCCAGCTAGAATCAAAATTGGCGGTGGGATGGCATTCAGAGCGCTTCGTTTTCCAAAGTCGCCAGAAGTTTCCTTGTGAGGCAACTTCAGGCGACTTCGGAAAATGAAGCGCCATCCCGTCGGCGATTTAGATTCTAGCCGACGGGAGGCAGTTTGGGGAGATTAGTCACCTGAAGAAGAGGATATTTATCGCTGGGCGACTAATCTCCCTGAATCTGAGCATGTGTCGTTGCCCTAAACTGTTAAATTAAAACATTTAGTTGATACATTTCTTATCTTTATCCCTGCTTAGCAGAATCCCAGAGTTTCGTTAAAGGCAGCTGTTAGAATTGATACAATAGTTGCTAATATTCACAGACGCTGTTGAGAAATATATCAACTAAATGTTGCAAGATTTAAACAGTTTAGAGTCTGTACTTTTTTGTGTAATAATAAAACAGTTCCTTGTATTTGATCCCAACTATGATACAATTCATCATGATTGATGGCAACCCAGTCCTATTGGGTTTATTTAATATTTAAATTATTTTTAAGTAGACTTAAGGTACAGAGATCCAAATTATGGAAAGATTCATTTTACAGAACGATCCCTTATCTGGAATACTCCAGGTCCCAAGCATTCTGCATAACAGGTCTCATACCTGTACAAAGAAAAATTAGGTTTTATATTAGTGTTTGTTATGGTTTTATTAAATAAATATACAATTTTTAATTTAGAGTGATTTAGAGTTAAAAAGAGTTAACATTTTTTGTGCTAACTATGGAAAAGAAAAAAAATCCCAACGTTAATTAATCAGCCCCTTAGCAACAAACCACACATATACATAAAGGATGATTGCTTTCAAAATCTATTGGCTTCCTGTAACAAACCCACTGTAATACAGGCATGGAACCTGTTATCCAGAATTTATGGGACCTGGGGTTTTCCAAATCAGGGATCTTTCTGTAATTTGGATCTGCATACCTTAAGTCTACTAAGAAATCACTGAAATCACTGAAACATTAAATAAGCCCAATAGGATTGTTTTACCTCCAATAAGGATTAATTACATCTTAGTTAATTTTAAGATAAAGTACAAGGTACTGTTTTATTAATACAGATAAAAATATATATTTTTTTAAATGTTAAATCATTTGATTAAAAGTGAGTCTATGGGTGACTTTGTTCCTGTAATTCCGAGCTTTCTGGATGATGGGTTTCCGCACAACGAATACTATACATGTCATTTATATTCAGAAGTAAAGCGAGGGATCTGCAGCAGCAACTCTTACCTATCTACAAGCAGAACCAATTTGTCTTCCCAAATAGTGGCTTCATTTTATAAACTCTCAATGAACGTATCTGTCATCAAAACCATTTATGATAGTCGTACACTTGTCATAATGTTTCACACCCACACCACACATGGAATGAAGTTTCTTTTGTTGTTCTACTTGTTGTTTAAAGACTTAGCGTGCTGGACTGTTTTGTCTTTCTGATACATTTAACAACATAAAATAAAGAGAACTACATCTTAGTCTTGATGCAAAAACACTGTTTCCATTTCAGCAGTAAAAATGCTTTGAAAATAGGAGAAAATAAACTGAGAGCTCAAAAGAATGTCTGCTTGCCTTTTTGTATGTATAATGGAGAACGGCAATTAGGCAAAATTAATAAATGATGACAGCTAAAAATGATAAAGATTATGAGACCAGGCTTCTTTCTGCAGAGTGTGTGCAAAACTTACGTACAGAATGCCCTGATTCCTTTTCTTGCAGAACCTTTGAGTGAGTTCGGGAACTTTTGTTTTCTGCAGTTGATTGCTTTGGCTTACTAAACAGGAGTTGTTTTTTTTTGCAGGAACAGGTTTTTGCTAATATAAAAAACTTGCAACCTAAAACCTGGCAAGCTATTTATATCTGGCCAAGGCTCGTTTGAGTTTGGCAGCAAGTCAAAGCAATCAATTGCAGAAAACACAAGAACGTTTAGGAACTCACTCACAGATTCTGCAACTTGGATAGACAAGGATTCATAAATCAGGTCCCAAGTGTTCTTGACCTGGTCCTTGGTTGGAGGAAATCTCCTGGTTGAACAAGTGGTCACTTCTTAGTTATTAGTTCTGCACTAGGGATCATTGGACTTGTATCAAAGTTTCTGCTTTGGCACATGCTTGATCTCCGCTGAGCAAGGTTCTAGCCTAGCAGAAGTTGGAGTATGTACATATCACGGTAAGGGTAAACACCTGGACCTTGTGCACTATTTTGCTAACTTAGGTGGAAAATTTGAAGAAGTGTAGAGTATTACATTCATCAATGTCGGCCTGGGAAGTCTGGGCCCACTGGGAATACCAATTTAGGGGACCTTACACCCCATCCAGGGGCCAGTCCAGGCATGATAGCTGAAGCCCCCCCCTCCCCTCTTGCATACCTTTTGCTTGTCGCGCCCAATTTGTTAGGGTTCAGTAGGAATGGCAGCAGTTTCTGACAGAGGGCTGGTCTGGGCTGGCAGGGCCCACAGGGTTATTTCCCAGTGTTTCGCTGGCCCAGCCCAACACTGACATTGATACTGATATTCTCTATGTTTTTTTCAGGAATATGAACAGATATGGGACCTGTTATACAGAATGCCTGGGACCTGGGTTTTTCCAGATAATGGATCTTTCCCTTACCTTTGGATCTCCATACCTTAAGTCTCCTAAAAAAATCTTTTAAACATTAATGAAACCCAATAGGGATTAGGATTAATTATATTTTAGTTGAGATTAAGTACAAGGTACTGTTTTATTACTACACAGAAAAAGGAAATCATTAAACAAAATAATAATTCGAGTATATGAGGCTATGGAAGATTGCCATCCTGTGTTTCAGAGCTTTTTGGATAACAGGTTTTCAGATAACAGATCCTATAACTGCAATATCAATTTCAAAAGCTGCCTTCCAACAAAACTTTGTTAGACGTGGCTGCAACAGCAATAAAGCTGGATTTGGGGCTGGGACAAAAACCTCATAAACTATTAGCTGTCAACAGTAATGTGTGGGGTCTTTTGCCCCTGCTTTTAAGCCCAACATCTGTGCTAAATCAGCCATGGAGGACCAGGTTTCACTGGCTGACACAGGTAAATAAGGGGCTAGGGGAAGGCAAGGTGTCCTTGATTGAAGTGATATTGACACAGTCCTGTAAAATTTAAGGTGTCAAAATTAGGGATGTAGCGAACGTCGGAAAAAAAGTTTGCGAACATATTCGCGAACTTGCGCAAAAATGCGAGCGGTTCGCGAACGGTTCGCGAACCCCATAGACTTCAATGGGAAGGCGAACTTTAACATCTAAAAAAGACATTTCTGTCCAGAAAAATGATTTTAAAGTTGTTTAAAGGGTGCAACGACCTGGACAGTGGCATGCCAGAGGGGGATCAAGGGCAAAAATGTATCTGAAAAATCTGCCTGTGTGTGCTTGGAAGAGATAGTGTAGGGGGAGAGCTGTTAGTGATTTCAGGGACAGATGATAGTAAGTTTGCTGGCTAGTAATCTGCTTGATACTGCTCTGTATTGGAACAAAAAAATAAATAAAAGCAGTCCTTACAAGGACTACTGTTATTGCAGCAGTCAGCAGATGAGATCAGAAGCAGGACAGCTGCCCACTGCAGCTACATACAGAGCACTGCAGTAGAAGGTAGATTACTAGCCAGCAAAGCTACCTAAGCTTAAATGTCCCTCAAACCCCTGCAGACTTCTGTCCCTCCAATAACAGAGCAGTATCAAAACGATTACTAGCCAGCAAACTTTCAACTGTCCCTGAAATCACTAACAGGCAGCAGCTCTCTCCCTACACTATCTATTCAGCACACACAGGCAGAGTGAAAAAACGCTGCAGGGCTTCGGTTTTTATAGGGAAGGGGAGTGGTCCAGGGGAGAGCTTCCTGATTGGCTGCCATGTACCTGCTGGTCTGGGGTGAGAGGGCAAAAAAAAGCGCCAACAATGGCGAACCCAAAATGGCGAACGTCGCGCGACGTTCGCGAACTTCCGGCGAGCGCGAACACCCGATGTTCGCGCGAACAAGTTCGCCGGCGAACAGTTCGCTCCATCCCTAGTCAAAATGACTTTAAGATAAGCGAGCACTAGAGTGAACGATATATGTTATGTTGATATGTATTATTCTCTGGGGAGGCTCTGTTCACAGGATAACATGCTCTCTGTGTTACAGTTGCTTTATACTGTAATGCGTAAGGCACACACAGCTCAATTCATTCACAGATGTCTTTCAAATGAATTGGAAATTAGTTAAGGGGCAAATTTCTTCCATTTCGCTTCACTGAAAAATTTGCAAATATCCTGCAAAATTTGCGAAACTGTGAAAAATTTGAGAAACATTAGTGAAACTCGAAAACTGTGAAAAGTATTAATTCTGACGCCGACGTTAAAGTCTGAATAGTGTTGACATACAGCGATTTTGACACGAGAGACTTTTCGGACGCGTGTCCAAAATTTCTTGACCCCGGCGAATTATCGCAGGAGCTTCACGAATTTATTCGCCCGGAGGCGAAACATGGAAATTCGCACCAGGTGAATTTATTCGCCCATCACTATTGGAAATGTTCTGCCTATGGTATATGCTGGCACTGTTAGGTGTTAGCACTGGAATGTTAGCATCTATCAGTGGGCTTTCAGGCAAATTTGTGTGGCATTTCCAAACTGACATTTTCGAGATTCGTTAATTGAAAAAAGAAAATCTTAAAAATTTGAATGAGAAAAGTTTGCAGTCATTTTTATTCTGCAGATTCATGTGATCACATTTTTCTGATTTGTATTTTTGCCATGGGAAAGGGGGGGGGCGGACTGTGGGGTCAACTTCCTCTGAAGCATAAGAATCCTCCTCTCCAGCCTCAATGTTTCTTTAAATATTCCAGCGGAGCTGCGCATGGTCTCATGAGCAGTGGCATGGGGTGGGAATTTGACGAAGACTGGGCAGGTGCCCTCTTTTTACGCCACAGTTAATGATTAAGAACAAAACATGTATAAAACTGGAGTTTTATTTATCTGTTTCCTCATGTCCTAATATTTGGCCCACGTAATTACATTTATTCAAATATTTTTCAGAAAAGCTTCATTTTAATGGCAGAAATAAAACAAACAAATGCTGACAGGTTCCCTTCTTCACACTCCCAAGCCACAGAGCTGAGCCCTGGAGGGGCATATATAATCTCCATCGTGGCTTGCTGATTGACTGTAAAAGTAAATAAACAAGGGTTCCTTTTTACAGCCAAAGGCAACCTGTCAGTTGATCTCAGCTAAGCAATAAATCATTTCCATGATGCAATTGTTTGTAAAATGTTGGACAATAAAATAGATATTTTCGTATCTTTGAATTAAATGTTTATCTTATGATCGTGGAGAAATCTAAGCAACGGAAAACACATCTAAACTAAAACAGTTCCTTTTCCAGATCTTTACAATGTTTCCTTCAACAAACACAAAGCAAAACATATACATTTAAACCTTGTTCATTTGCTAATTGGCTGATGATATAAACATACTGCTGTGTTATAAAGCACACTGATGTCTGAAGGCCAGTTGGCCAACAATAACCCGTACCTCTCATGTAAACATACTGCCATATAAAATGTTGGTTACTATACAAGTAATTTACAATAGGGAATCACCTTTAATGTGGCAGTGCATCTTAGGGGCACATTTACTAAGCTCGAGTGAAGGATTCGAATGAAAAAAACGTCGAATTTCTAAGTATTTTTTTTGGGTACTTCGACCATCGAATAGGCTACTACGACCTTCGACTTTGATTCGAACTAAAAATCGTTCGACCATTCGACCATTTGATAGTTGGAGTAGCGTCTCTTTATAAAATACTTTGACTACATACTTCGGCAGTTTAAACCTACCGAGGTACAATGTTAGACTATGGGGACCTTCCCCATCACTTTTCAAACCTTTTTTTGATCGTAGAAAAATCCTTCGATCGATCGCTTAAAATCTTTCGAATCATTCGATTCTAAGGATTTTATTGTTCGATCGAACGATTTTTACTTCAATCGATCGATCAAAGGATTTGCGCTAAATCCTTTGATTTCGATATTCGAAAGGATTTATTAACCCTCAATATTCTAGCCTTGATAAATGTGCCCCTTAAAGGGATACTGTCATTTCTAAAAAAAAAAAAAATTTCAAAATGAATCAGTTAATAGTGCTGCTCCAGCAGAATTCGGCATTCTCAAAAGAGCAAACAGATTTTTTATATTCAGTTTTGAAATCTGACATGGGGCTAGACATTTTGTCAATTTCCCAGCTGCCCCTGGTCATGTGACTTGTGCTCTGATAGACTTCAATCACTCTTTACTGCTGTACAGCAAGTTGGAGTGATATCACCCCCTTCCTTCCCCCCCCCCCAGCAGCCAAACAAAAGAACAATGGGAAAGTAACCAGATAGCAGCTCCCTAACACAAGATAACAGCTGCCTGGTAGATCTAAGAACAACACTCAATAGTAAAAACCCATGTCCCACTGAGACACGTTCAGTTACATTGAGAAGGAAAAACAGCCGCCTGCCAGAAAGCATTTCTCTCCTAAAGTGCAGGCACAAATCACATGACCAGGGGCAGCTGGGAAATTGACAAAATGTCTAGCCCCATGTCAGATTTCAAAATTGAATATAAAAAAATCTGTTTGCTCTTTTGAGAAATGGATTACAGTACAGAATTCTGCTGGAGTAGCACTATTAACTGATTCATTTTGAAAAAAAAATTTTTTCCCATGACAGTATCCCTTTAAAGTTAGCTTTTAGTATGTTATAGAATGGCTAATGCTAAGCAACTTTTCAATTGGTCTTTATTATTTATTTTATGCATAAATCTCAGAGCTTTGTTGCATCAATGCAGGTTTTAAGGAAAACCAGTGTTAAACAACAACCTGCTTGAAGATCAATTTTAGATCACTTTGTACAAAGTTCTACATATTTATAGTCACTAAGCAATTGTTGTAATTAGAATTTATTCCACCTAGTCTACTATAAAAACACATTGTGCGAACTCATTCTGACAGATCAGTGTGAAATTTTTTTTTTATAAATGTGCTAAGTAGTGTGGACATTCACATACTGTGCATGAATGAGATATAAATGAAAAGAATCCATACGAAGCACTTAAAAAAATACTTTTTACACAGTGCCATTATACGTCCCTATCAATAGGTTATAACTGTACACAGGGCTTCCACAAAATATGTTCCGCCCCCCCAACCCACAGGAAAAAGGCCACACAGACATGCGATCAAAATATAGCCAGACTGAATAAGGGCCCCTTACACTTAAAAAAATGGTGGTCAGGCCCTCCTACAAGTTAAAAAAAAAAACACATTGATGCCACGGCCCCCCACTCATTCAAAAGAAATATTGGTGGAAAGGCCCCCTCCCAAGTTAAAATAATTAATTGGTGGCCAGGGTTTAAGATAAAAGAACATTGGTGGAACTTCTTCCTCCTTGGTGGGTAGTCTTCTTCATTCTTCTCTGCAATGGCTTCTTCATTCTTTTTCAGCAGCTTCCTTCTTCTACGTTGTGACTTCTCCATTCTTTTCCAGCGTGCCTTCCTTCTTTTACATTGTGGCTTCTTCATTCTTCTCCAGTCCGGCTTCTTAGTTCTTCTCTGGTGTGGTTTCTTTGTACTTCTTCGATGCGGCTTCTTCATTCTTTTCTGCCATGGCTCCTACGTTCTTTTCCGAGGCTGCTTCTTTGTTCTTCTCTAAAATTGCAGCATGACCAGGTTCCCCTTAAACCCAAAAATCCCCCAGGTCCATGACAACTGTGACCCCTGTGCCCCCTTGTTTGTGGCCCTGACTGTACAACACCCAGCAAAGAATATTAGTGTTTGATTGTGAGTAGAAATCAAGGGATACATATAATACAGGGATGGGACCTGTTATACAGGAAGCTCAGGACCTGGATAATTGAGATCTCCATACTAAGTCTACTAAGAAATCATTTAAACATTAATCTCAACAGGATTGTTTTGCCTCCAGTAACGTTTAATTATATCTTAGTTGAGATAAAATACAAGGTACTGTTTTATTACTACAGAGAAACCAAATGTTTAAATTGTAATTAGACTGGATAGTTTTCCTGACTTACATATGCACCAAACTTCACGCCTCTACCTAACTGACCTTCAATAGAAACACATGGCTCCATATTTTGAAAGCCACAGCTTTATTTACAAAAACAATTACAGTTACAAATGAATAATATTGATACATAATTGCTAGCATTTCAATATCCATAACTCAAACCCTTGGGCTGTCTGTCAGTCTGCCCTTCTGATTGCTTAACTTTCCCCTGGTATGCTATTTTTTAATCAGCACATTTTGTAGCATGTAAGTTTGGGCCACATTTAAATTTACATTTAAATAAGCTCAGGGGTACAATGGTACAATTTAAAGTTTTATGGCAGACACTCTTCCCCTTTAAATAATGGTGAAGTGTACTACAAGGATCTAAAAAGTCATTCACTGTGAAATAAATACAGGTATGGAATCTGTTATCTGGAAACATGTTATCCGGTATGCTCTGAATTACAGGAAGGCCGTCTCCCATAGACTCCATTTTATCCAAATAATCAGAATTTTTTACAATGATTTCCTTTTTCACTGTAATGATAAAACAGTACAATATCTCACTCGCTTCTGTGTGCTGAACAAGACAGAGGAGTCGTTCTAATATCGAATAGGCTTTATTAAAGCACACATACTAATAATAAAAGTACAGCGGTGGGTTTGCATTTTGTGACATGAAGTGAACACATGAGGATGCATTGATGAGGATGCATTGATGCATGAGGATGCATTGGTCGAATCATAACTATATGGAAGTGCAAGGAGCATGTTGGGATGCATGTATCGTCAATGAATAGTTTGAATATGTTCCAGATGACATGATGTCACCCATTCTAATTAGATGAAAGAAGAAAAAGGTTCCATCTAAATATACGGAAGTGAGAGCTGTGAAGATGTGGAATTCTCTCCCTGAATCAGTGGTACAGGCTGATACATTAGATAGCTTTAAGAAGGGGTTGGATGGTGTTTAGCAAGTGAGGGAATACAGGGTTATGGGAGATAGCTCATAGTAAAAGTTGATCCAGGGACTAGGGATTCAAGGAATTTCTGACTCCAAATCGGAGATGCTTTAAATGTTTTATTTTTTATTTGCCTTCCTCTGGATCAACTGGCAGTTGTGCAGGATATATATAGACTTAAAAGGTAGAACTTGTTGGACGTGTGTTTTTTTTTCAACCTAACTTACTATATTTATGTACACAGCCTTGTATCCAATTTAGCTCAGGCGCACTTGCATTTGTAAATGAGCCCTACTGAACATCTAAGAGATTACCCTCTTCAGCTGTTTTTATTTCTGAAACACACTGGGAATCATATGTAAATGTATGCAATTATATTTGGATGGCTGATTGACTTCAAAAACTGTGTTTATAAAGCAAGCTCTTACTCCGTATTAAGACAAAAAGCAGCCATTCCTTAATCTCTAATCATCTGAGTGGGAATTGGACTGTAGATTCTCCATTCTTCAGGATATGAAATGGAGCCAATAAGGAGTTCTTCATTTAATTATGAGAGTGCCATTGTAATAAAGTTCTGTAACTCATCATAGACATTTTTTTATACCTCTACCTTATTTATTTAGTAGGAACATTTTATAACACCGTCAAAATTTGATAACATGCTGTGTGTGTTATGATCAAGTTGTTATCCAGTCAAGCAAATCTAATGCTTCTTTTAGTTTGTCCTCACTGTAGATACATCTCTTCATCAAGCAAGGAACATACACATACAAACGTAACTGTAAGGCTTGGCCAAAGTACACACTTCTTAGAATAAAAGAATAGACTAATCATTTGTCTTCATGTCTTGACTAACACTTGCCATCAGAAAAAAAAAATACATGTACTAACATATTTGTAAACTAGTTTCTGGCAGTTTTGAAGTCTGTCTCTTGTTCCCATTTCTTATTCTATTTACACAATATAATGCACGGAAATGTAATGAGACCCAATAAATAAAAGTCTTCATGGTTTGTTCATTTTGCTGCATTAGTAAACACCACTGTCAGTTTGGATACCACTAAACTTAGAGGGTGTGAATGTTTGTACAGCAGAACGCACACCTCTCCATGCTTTCACTCTTGCTTGAACTATAACAGGTTTAGTCAACTCTTTGTCAGTCTTTAGGCTTTTTTCAAGGTTTATTGTTTCCTTTTTTTTTTAAGAGTTATTTTATTCTTTATTTCTTTTGTATAGAATTGTGTTAGCGCCAACCACATAGCTGGTGAAATTCAGTCTTGTCATTCAGTCCTGTCATTGGCTAACCAGTTCTCTTCATTGCTTATGGTGGGCTTGGGGACCCAGATGCTAGAATTTAAGAAAGTTTCCCTGTTGTTATTTCTGTTTTTGCTTATAGGTAGACACCAGTATGTTTTAAGGTTCTCAGGGGAGAAGTTCATCTTCATATTTCAATATATTTTAGTTGTATTATATTTTACTTATTGAGCCCTGCTCAAGCCACAGATAAAATATATGTATTTGAAGTTTAAGATATGGTCTGTAGGTACATATACATGTTAATTAATAATCAAAATGTCCTCTGCAGAAGCTAGAGGCAGCTTGAAAGGATAATATACAATCAATATTGAAAGCTTTCCTACCACCCATTGTATAGCCCCTAATTCACTAGAACTTGAGTTATTCAATCACCTACAGAATGTGCTAGGGCAGGAGTCCCCAACCTTTTTTTACCTGTGGGCCACATTTACATATAAAAAAAAGTTGAGGAGCAACGAACGCATGCAAAAATGACCAGTATGGTTTGTGATTGGCTATTGGGTAGCTCCTATGGGTCTGGCAGCCTACAGGAGGTTCTGTTTGGCAGTTCGCCTGCTTTTTGTGCAACCAAAACTTGCCTCCAAGCCAGGAATTAAAATATAAGCACCAGCTTTGAGGTCACTGGGAGCAACATCCAAGGGGTCGGCGAGCAACATGTTGTTCATGAGCCCCTGGTGTTAGGGTATGCAGGTGACAAATCATAAGAAATAAATATCTAAAATATATAGTAAATATAATTAGAAGTAACAATAGTTGCCGTCTTTTCTATCTGACAAATTTCATTTTTTAAAATCCTAATGACCATCCAGCACCAAATAGTGAAAAGTGTAAATTCACATAGTCTCCAACCCTACACAAATAAAAAAATAAAATCTAGAATCCATGGTGAAGATGTCTTTATCCATAAGGAACCACCATGGCAGGTGCAACAGGATGACCCCAGGTGAGTGGGATTGGAAATGTATATTTTTTTTTACTTATCCTTTGGGCTATGGTAGCCTGCTGGAACCTTTACCAACTCTTCCAATTTCTTTCAGAGATTCCTAACACATTTTTTTGATAGACGGAGGTCTCTTAAATGGTCCTAATGTTAATAATTTTGTGACGCAGGATAAATAGGTTGAAATGATTTTTTAGCTTTATTATCCTTTTTTCTTTCATGAAAATATCTTAAACATATCTCAAGGAAATCAATGCTTCATTTTCCAATACCATACTATGGGGCCCATTTACTAACAAACAAATTTGTTTTTTTCCCACGAATCTTGAAAAAATGGTGGTTTTTCCTTTATTTCTAATATAGGAAGTAACATTTTGTGGGTGTTGTGGAAGTCATTGGGAGGTGCGCGGATCCTAATGGACAATTTTCAAACCAATCAGAATTTTACAGGTTTTAATATTTTTATGAATTGTCTGAAAAATTAGAATTTTTAGAGCTTTTAGAGGTATTCAAATTTTTTTTTCAGATTGTTCAGTGTTTTTTTTCATACATATTTTTTATGATAGGAACTTTTAATAAGCACTTTCAATGACAATCATGGTTTTAGAGTTAGTGATGGGCGAATTCCCACGATTCGCCGTCAGCGAATAAATTCTCAAAACTGCTGCGAAAATTCACCAGCGTCAAAAATGGACATGGCACTATTTCAAATTTTTTTCGCTGTTTCCCGAATTTCACTGGAAATTTGCGAATTTCACTCAATTCGCAAATTTCGCTCAATTCACCCAAATTCACCCATCACTATTTAGAGTTGAGTTTACTCGTGGTTTCCAAAACCTCTAAACCCACTAAATTCCAACCTCTAATAAATAAGCCTCCACGTAATCTACAAATTGAGATTTGGCAAGAACATATGTGCATAAATGGATAATGCTATCGACAAATGTGTTTGTTATACAATTCTGAATACTACAGCTTACTTTTATTTTTCAAAAGTAAAGGTTTTCATTTGTAGGATTGCACATTATTTCCACAGCCATGCCATGAACTTGTAGATACTTGTAGAGCATATAAACTTCATCATACTGAAATAAGAAACCTTCTAAATATAATAGATTAAAAATTATGTACAGTTTTTAAAATAATCAAGCTAATCTTCACTCCCCCCTCTCAGTATCTGCCTCTCTTCATTCTTTCTTCCTGCAGATTTTGTCAGATTTTTATCTAACATATCCTTTGGGGGCTTCTTTTGTCTAGATCAGTGATCCCCAATCAATGGCTCGAGGTCAACTTGTTGCTCACCAACAGGTCCGGACTGAGAATTAAAAATAGACCCTGGCATTTCAGATACACAGAGGCCCAATCAGCCCACACGGAGGCCCAAACAGCCCCCACCAGGCCACTAAATACTGACTTTCTATGGCACCTTATAGCAGCCCCTCTGGCATTTGCCAGAACCCACAGATTGCCAGTCCGGGCCTGGTGGCTTTGTACCTAACAGTGTGTCCTCCTCCATCCCCTTTGCCTGTGCAGTTTATTCCAAGAACCAATTACTAGTAAAGGGGTAAATTATTCGGCTGCGAATTTGCCGCACCCATTTATAAGCCAATGAATTGTTGCCGGCGTAACGTTGATGCTGGCGCCCATTTTGACATTGGCGAATTATCACCGGCGTCAACATCACCATTCCGCAAATTTTTCTACAGTTTCGCGGGGAAATAAGATGGAAATTCGTGACCAAGCGAAATGGGACAAATTCGCCCATCACTACCAATAACTTAAAATAATAGTTTAATACATTTCTGCGCCTTTCACGCCTAGAGAATGAAAAATAGTTGACCTGAGGTGAAACTGAAAATAGGAAGAAAAGTATAAGGACTCTTGCGTTCCCATTCTCTAACTATAATAAGTACCTAGCACAGCAATAATGTCCAATACTGAGTAGATTTAATTCCCTCCCCATGAGCTTGGGACATAATAGTGTATAAAACTGAAACACACTGTTGATAAAAAAAAATCCTGCTGCAAACTCACTCTTCTAATTAATAGCTACTGATATACAAATAACAAGCTCAATACGAATCAATCACGGACTGGAGCCAGGGGGTCAATCTGCAAAGATTTTGGGCAAATCAGTGCTGAGAGCATCACAATGACAGAGATACAGGTATGGGATCCGTTATCCAGAAACCCCCCAGAAAGCTACGAATTTTGGAACGGCTGTCTCCCATATGTCACCACTTTATCCAATTATTCCACATTTTTGAAAATGATTTCCTTTTTCTCTGTAATAATTGAACAGTACTTTATACTTGATCCCAACTAAGATATAATTAATCCTTACTGGGAGCAAAACCAGCCTATTTGGTATATTGATTGTTTACAAGATTTTCTAGTATACTTAAGGTTTGAAGATCCAAATTACAGAAAGTTCCATTATCTAGAAAACCCCAGGTCCCAAGCATTCTGGATAACAGGTCCCATACTTGTACTAGGAAAGCTTCACTGCTGCCCTTTCCCTGCAGCTATTTTACTTCTTCAGCTGACACTGGCAATGGTACAGAAATAAATTCTCCATGTGCAGACCCTACATAGCACAATTTTGTACCCCTTATTATTTCGGGACATTAGTAAATGAACCCTTTAGTAAATCTGCCCCTAATTGTGGTTTCAAAAAGCTTTAATACCACCAAAATTTGACCTTTAATAGGCCTCTATGTGTTAAAATCTGAGGTCATTCAGGGTCAGTGGCCCAATTAATCCTTTTATGGGGATTTTGCTTCAAGGGGTTTTCATTTTTTATTATTTGCAGTTTTTGAGTTATTAGACTTTTTATTCGACAGCTCTCCAGTTTGCAGTTTCAGCAATCTAGGTTGCTAGGGTCCAAATTACTCTAGCAACCATGCACTTATTGAATAAGAATTGCTAAGACTGGCATAGCAATAGGAGATTACCTGAATAGAATATTAAACTGCTTTATATACAAACTTCTGTTTGATTACAGTGTAATATTGAAGAGCGACCATTACTCCCGGTTACTTAACAGTAAGATGACATAATAGTGACTATATACTATTACTTCTTCTTCTGATGGTTTCCAAATAGGGGTCACTGACCCCATCTAAAACAAAAAGACTCAATAAGGCTACAGATTTATTGTTATTGCTCCTTTTTATTGCTCATCTTTCTATTCAGGCCTCTCCTATTCATATTCCAGTCTCTTATGTAAATCAATGCATGGTTGCTAGGGTACTTTGCACCCTAGCAACTGGATTGCTGAAATTACAAACTGGAAAGATGCTGAAAATAAAGCTTAATAACTCCAAAATCACAAGTTATAAAAAATTAAAATCAAATGCAGATTGTCTCAGACTATCACTCCCTACTAGTGATGGGCGAATAAATACGCATGTCACGAATTTGTGACGAATTTCCGCATTTCGGCGCAGGCGAATAAATTCGCGAATCATTCCATGCAAATTTTCCGGCGAAAATTTTCCGGTGTAAAAAGATTTTGGACGCGTATCTCAAAAGTCGCTTGCATCAAAATCGCTGCGACTCAACACTATTCAGACGCCCATTGACTTTAACACCAGTGTCAAACTTTTCAGACGCGTGTCAATTTTTGATTTTCAAGTTTTTTTTCACAGTTTAGCGAATTTCAAATTTGCGAGAAATTCGTCCATCACTATTCCTGACATCATACTATGGGTCATATTTATTATGATGTGTGAACTGAAAATCGCCCAAAAAAAAGGTGTAAAAAGCTGTATACTATAAATGGCGAAATTATCAATGCGTCTGTAATTCTTGCTATGTGAGCGTCAGATTTTTGAGTTTCACCGTTTCACGAATTTCGAATTCGTGAGAAATTCCCCCATCACTACTCCTTACAACATACTAAGGGTCATATTTATTATGAAATTCGGCAAAAAAAAAACGGTTTAAAAAGCTGCGTAATATAAATGGCGAATAAACAAGGTGTGTGTAATTTTTGCTATGTGAACGTCAGATTCGATGCCGGATTTTTACATTGCTTCCAGGGGAAGTCACTAGGAAAAAAACATGTAAAAATGTTTGCCCTTTTTTTTACCCTGTCTATCCTGGTGTTTTTTACACAGCATATTGAATATGCCTCTGAAGGTAACTTTAAAGGTGAACAACTCCTAGGGCTGCCACCTCTTTTTTTTGTGGCAAAACTGCAGGGGGGCAGCCCGGTGACGTAAGGAGGCGGGCCGGTGATGTAGGGGGCAGGCCAAGGATGTCGGGGGGGCCGTGACGTCAGGGGCGGGATTGATGATGTGTTGATCAACGATTGGCTGATCGCTGAGTCATTCACTTTAATGTCCTGTCCAGATTTCCTAATTTAGACAGGTGGCAGCTCTAACAACCCCTTCAAAAAAAGTGCAGATAACTTTGTTTAGTTAATGATATTAAACATTTCTCCATGCAAGTGATACACATTTTGCCAGCCAAAATAAACTCTTATTATTCTTATTACCCAGCATATATGTGAATGCACAACCTGAGTGTATATGATTGTGATATCTATGGTATAAAAAACGGGTGAACATGAAACTACTATGACATCACATTTCATGCACCAATTTATTTGCGCAGACAAATCCCTGTCGTGACTGTATAATCTTTCCTAATTTCTTTGCACG
Organism: Xenopus petersii; assembly: GCA_038501925.1. NCBI lineage: Eukaryota > Metazoa > Chordata > Amphibia > Anura > Pipidae > Xenopus > Xenopus petersii. The sequence goes on from CM076681.1 coordinate 117,169,620, forward strand.
AGGACAGGTCTCTTTCTCCGGCAGATCTTTGTGCAAATGTTAACACTAGAGAAGGGTTGGTGCCTGGAAGGCAGCCAGAATGTGCTACAGCCCATTTCCCTTAACACACACTCGTCTGTGTGAAAAACTTATTCTGTTTGTCATTTCGTTTGCTCTCCCAGCATTGTGTCATCCTGATGGTAATGCTGATGGATTTCAAGCTTGCCTCATGGAGTAACGCACAAGGTTTTCATAAGCCCATTAATCTTGAAAGAGAAACTGTCAGCTAAACAAAATACGTCTGAGAGTGATACTGCAAAGACAATGGAGTTGTTTCATTTTTATCAGCCGTTATTAAAGAATATTGCTTTTCACTGTCATTTTCATACCAGAGAGGCTTTTTTTTAATGTTTTCTGCTCAAACTGCTTTGCATTTGTAATATCTCAGCGTTGAATTCAAAACTGTGCGGAGATGATATAAACTTTCATCATTTCAAATGATACACACATGGCTTCACATTTCTACTGATTTAGCGGCACACTTCCTCGCTAAGGCTAAAGGTGGCCATAGACGCAAAGATCTGCTCGTTTGGCGACATCGCTAAACGAGCCGATCTTTTCCCGGGCATGGCAATATCGGGGGTAATCTGAACGTCGGCCCTATGGCCGAACGATTGAATTACGATGAGAGCGCAATGGGCTCCAGCGGGACGGTCAAAATCAATCCTGTCCAATCGACCAAATGACCGATCTCTGCCGGACGAAAAATGTCGGGACTCTCCACACACGGTCCGAAAATCGTATGAATCCTCGATTCGTCCGATAGGATCTTTGCGTCTATGGCCACCTTAAACCCTCAATAAAAATTAGAAGGCAAATGTAGTTGGGAAACATTGTTGATAGAACTATTAACCCCTTGAGGCAGGACAGGGGGTCTTAAATGCAGAAATCCCTGGCGCCCAGCAGAGAATTAGCAGATGAAAACATCCCCCTTAGAACGTTATTCAAGTCAGATAATGATATTTCACATACCGTTTGTTTTATAGCAAGATATCAGTATGGATTAAACATCTGAAATTGCTTTAACATTTTTTTTGAAGTGCTGCCAGATCATGGGCAAGAACAAGTTAGTAGCTTAGCTTGTTTTAATTTAACGGTGTTGAAGTGTTCCACTGCAATTAGGTATCCGAGAATTAAACAGAAACAGACCAGGCAATAGAAATCTAGTAGACCATGACACATAAATTATTCCACACTTTGAAAGTCTTACAAACCGTGTTTATGATAGCAATGGGGCATTTATTCATTACCAAGAGTTATTTTAGATGCTACGCGTTCAATCAGATGAAATTCCCGCTGCAGCTCAGCATTTTTAAAGGATTCAGTGTCGGCGAGATAATCTTGTGTTTTTAGCAGCAGTTGGAGCCAGAATGTTTTGATCTTTTGCTGCTTAGATGTGGTTCTGCGTCCGTATTACAAAAACCTTTGTTTTTCAGACACAGCTAAATCAGACTGTAGAGGAGAATACACAGTGATTAAATTCTATGTATCTAGATGAATATATACACATTATACACTGGTTAGCAAACTGCAGGGCTGCCTCCCCTAGAGAGGCCCAGGGCACTGTCAGAGGGGGCTTAGCAAGTCAGTTTGCATGAAAGTTGGGGAACACGCTGGTTTCTTTGGAATGCCAAGCTTTAGGGTCAGTTAGGGTGAGTTTTTGACGTTGATGGGTTTTAGCTGTTTTTAATATTCTTGCAAAATGGCTTATAAATGTTTTCACATATTAAATAACATTTAGGAGGGTTGCCTAAATGTTGAACCTCAAAGGGGAGCTCACATTATATATATATATACTAATAATATAATTTGTACTGGGCAAAATCATGCCCCTTATGGCTCATTCAACAAACACTTCTGTCCAGGGCATAGCTGCGCTTTGCATCATGCACAGGATTAGAAATCTGAAGCTCGGTGTAGAGTCATTAGGGCTCCCCTGTTCCCTCCAGTGCACCTTCATTTTCCCATCAGGATGATGGTGGGGGTGGGTAGGGGCCAGGACAGAGGATGCCTATATACTAGGGACGCACCGAATCCACTATTTTGGATTCAGCCAAACCCCTGAATCCTTCTCGAAAGATTCGGGCGAATACCGAACCGAATCCTAATTTGCATATGCAAATTAGGGGTGGGAAGGGGAAAACATGTTTTACTTCCTTGTTTTCTGACAAAAAGTCATGCGATTTCCCTCCCATCCCTAATTTGCATATGGAAATTTGGATTTGGATTTGGTTCAGCCAGGCAGAAGAATCCTGGATGAATCCCTAACGATTCCTGGATTCGGTGCATCCCTACTACATACCCCCCTAGCCCATCTCTAATAAATGCATGCTGAATGCAAATGCCACCCTGCATTTTTCTAGAAAGTGCAGGTCCTTGCTGTCAAGGATATGCACCCACAGGTGCTCTCAATGGGGAAGGGTTTAAAGTGTGAAAACATGGCTGCTGAAACTAAATTTCTCCTTGGTTGCTAGAAGCAACTACACTGCGGGTAGGCACATTATTTGCTTTAGTAAGTTTGGTGATTTTCTCAAATATATACCAGAACTAAATGATGAACTGTGCCATTCAGTGTTTTCTTTACCTCTCCCCTGGGAGATAGTTGCTCCAAAGCATTGTTACATGTAGTTGGGAAGAGTAACTGCAATGTCTGAAGAACTTTAATGCTATTAATTGTTTGTAGTGATTTGAAAGAAATCATGATTGGAAGTGTATTGACTGTAAATGTAGTATTCCAATATTAAAACCAATAACCTTGCTATAATTTATAAGCAGTATCTTTACAGAATTCCATTTGATGGCTAGGGAAACACAATCATAACATTCTTATGGAGTGTATTTAAACTGGTGGATTGTGGCCAAAATAAAACATGCACCTATTCTAATTACTTGGGTGAGTGCTAACTGCTTTTATCTGAATAAATACCACAAGAATGGTGCATGAGTGTAAGGAAAACATTTTGGGCATCGCCCAAAAGATATTTTGTGCGCCCATTAAAATAGCAGTCATTTAATACTACCAGTCACTCCTTACTTTATAATGATTAGATGATGCATGCGCCATCAGGATCATCAGCCATATGTAAAAGTGGACTAACCTGGCAATAAATCTAATATATCTATGTAGTAATAAAAAATAAATTACATCTTAAGCAACTTTCTAATACTCCCTAATTTGAAAGAATCATTGTGGGTCATTTATAAACTATAGGAATAGACCTTTACGTTGGGCAATGAGAATGGAATATTTGCACCTTTAAATATTTGAATATTGAAAAGTTGCTTAAAATAAAATTTGCTTTCATATATATACTATGTAAATATCTGTGGCACAGATTATTACTTGGGTTAATCTATCTAAATAATATAAATAAAAAATGTAACTAGACCCAAACACAAAATACAGATTTAATCTGGTGAAAGTACATTACACACAGGGGCCACCCATACTGTGCAATAAATCATACACATGCACACCCAGCGCTCCATATCATATCACCCAGCTCTCCATATCCTATCACCCAGCGCTCCATATCATATCACCCAGCGCTCCATATCCTATCACCCAGCTCTCCATATCATATCACCCAGCTCTCTTTGGTTCCATTTAAAATGTTTTATGTTTGTGTTTCCTGTCTATACAATATTCAGTGAGGTTCATCTTGCAATGTGGAAGAAATTTGTTGTGAAACTGGTTAGTTGGGAAGTTCCTTCACTTGGGAAGTTCCTTCAGCATTTGCCAGGAGTTTGACTGTGACAAATTATACCTTTGAGTCAGCTGGAGAAGCAGGTTGTGGCTGTGGTTATAGCTCATGCCTGTAAGAACCTTGGGTAAAACAAAATAAGATAATCAGTGAAAGGGAAAAATAAAATGTTAGCAGTGTTCATTTATTTTGAGACAGTTATAGAGGGCACAATCCCAATAAAGCTGAATACATTCACCAACCTCCTTGCCTCCTTCACCGTGCATACTCACCTGTAGTAGGTACAAGGACATTATATACAGTATAATGGGAGTCAGCAGATGGGAGTCAGCAGATACTGGTACCCTAAGTATCATAATACACCTGTAAATATATATATATATATATATATATATATATATATATATATATATATATATATATATATATATATATATATATATATATATATATAAAACAAGGGAAAGTTGTGCTCACCACTAATTTTTAAAACCATTAGGTGGGGGTGCAATGAGGCTGTGACCACAAAATACATATAGACAAATACAAGAGTCCTCTGCACTCAACCCATTATTGATATATTTAAGACAGAGACATTTTGTGCATACTGCTACTGAAAAATGCCTTACCCTTGAAACAAAATAGGGATTGTTTGTAACTAGACCCAAACACAAAATACAGATTTAATCTGGTGAAAGTATATTCCACACAGGGGCCACTCATACTGTGCAATAAATCATACACATGCACACCAACTCTCCATATCATATCACCCAACTCTCTATATCATATCACCCAACTCTCCATATCATATCACCCAACTCTCCATATCATATCACCCAACTCTCTATATCATATCACCCAACTCTCCATATCATATCACCCAACTCTCTATATCATATCACCCAACTCTCCATATCATATCACCCAACTCTCCATATCATATCACCCAACTCTCTATATCATATCACCCAACTCTCCATATCATATCACCCAACTCTCCATATCATATCACCCAACTCTCCATATTGTATCATGTCATTACGCAATTTTTAACATTTGGTTCCATTTAAAATATTTTATGTTTGTGTTTGAGTGAGGTTCATCTTGCAATGTGGAAGAAATTTGTTGTGAAACTGGTTTGTCACCTGTTGGAAAGTTCCTTCACTTGGGAAGTTCCTTCAGCATTTGGCAGGAGTTTGACTATGACAAATTATACCTTTGAGTCAGCTGGAGAAGCAGGTTGTGGCTGTGGTTATAGCTCATGCCTGTAAGAACCTTGGGTAAAACAAAATAAGATAATCAGTGAAAGGGAAAAATAAAATGTTAGCAGTGTTCATTTATTTTGAGACAGTTAATGAGGGCACAATCCCAATAAAGCAGAATACATTCACCAACCTCCTTGCAAAAGTTATAAAGCCTCATGCCTATTCACATAGTCTCATAAGTAATTATAGAATATTAATGATATCAAATTTCGTATGCACAACAACAATCTAATTTTCAGTTATTGTAGAACAAGGGTGGATTAAGTGAAAGCAATCAGTAATGGAATAGCATCTCCAGCAAAATTCATAGTGTGAGAAACAGGTAATAGCAATTATATAATACACAAAAGATATGAATATCTTGTAAATGATATCCTTATAAATGGTGGGTTCTGATGTCATCAGTTATAAACGGTGAGTTCTGATGTAATTTCTGTCACATGACTGTCGGAAATTTGTGTATTATAATAAATAAAGTACCCCCAGTTGCAAAATATGAGGATATTAGAAGTTACCTTGCAGTTCCATGACCTGTATAAAAACACTCGCCCTTCGGCCTCGTGTTTTTATATGGTTATGAAACTCCTCCGTAACTTATAATATCCTAATATTTTACAAGAGGGGGTACTTTATTCACTATATATATATATATATATATATATATATATATATATTTATATATATAGGATATAAGGTGATGGCACTCACAGGATTTGATTAGACAACAACTGGATAAAAAAAGAAAAAAGTTTATTGATCCAACGTTTCGTCCCACACAAGGACCTTTTTCAAGGAAACACAGTGCAGTGACAGAGTACACTATTTATAGCCAAAGAGAGGCTATGTGCAAATAGAACCACACCCACATTGATGACATCATTAATGACAACCCACCGTGAAGTTAAAAACACTTACTGGTTGTAACAATGGGCACTGAATGCTGCTATCCCTATAAGGGCCAACTCACACACCATGGGGGCCCCAAGCTCGGGTACTTAAAAGGGTCAACGGACACTGGCAACAACATGTCTGAAACAGTAGAGGTGGGCGAGCCACTGGTGGGCATCAGACTAAGGCAGTACACACGCACCATTCCCCTCCATATAGGGGTGGTGGGAGACCTATACCCTGAAGACAGTAGAAGTAACCATAAACTTGGTCATGGCAATATAGACCCTTGGTGCCTGCATTTAGGCCTACCGTTTAAAGGGGTAAAAGCCAGTATGGCCCGACGGACCACCAACTACTATCAGTTAGATCAGGTAGGTCATAAAGCACCTGTGTTTGCCAACCGTCCCTGCCCACATATCTGTGTGTTACAAAGTCCGAATGTTTACCCATCCCCGACAGGGGTGTGTATAGAGTGCCCTGTTCAACTTACAGCAACAGAAGCCACTTACATGTGTCCTAAACCAGAAAAGTGTAGATACAGTGGTGTGGGTTGAACGGAACGTAGATTAAGTTATACGGACAATAAAAGGTCCACCTCAGAACCTATAGGTAGAAGTATAATGCAAGGACTATTATACAAAAAATATCATACACATAATGTTATACAAACAAAATTTTTTATACAAAAAATTATGCACCCAATTGGATGCATTAAAGTCCAACAATCCAGGTGGTATTCAAGTTAAAGTGGAATGGTAGTGTCCATAGTTAGATAAAGCATCCAAGTATATATATATATATATATATATATATATATATATATATATATATATATATATATATATATATATATATATATATATATATATATATGGCACAAAGATCTGTACTCCTTGGTATACCACCTGCTACTCCTGGGACAAACTGCATACAAACAAAGGGATTTTGTTTAAAATGATAAAGTCTTTATTTGATCATGGCAAGCAATTAACGTTTCAGCTCTTGCCTAGAGCCTTTATTAAGATCTTGATAATGGCTCTAGGCAAGGGCTGACGTTGATAAAGACTTTAACATTTCAACAGGATCTCATTAGTGCGCTAGTGAAGGAAGGTGAGGTAGAGCACACTCCTGAAACTTTATGCTGTGAGGAAGCCTGGTGCACAGTGTTAGGATTATGGCAACCTCCAACATGCCTAAGAATAGAAATACACTGGCACTCAAGGCAACTTCAATGAAGGGTTACCCATTGCTGGTTTATTTTGTGCAAACGTGCAACATAAAGGGGTTTGCCCCAAAACTTTGATAACTGACACTTTAACAACTGAGTGCCTTTTGCCCTTAGAGTTAGCAATAGAAGAAAACTAAATTTCTTGAGAAAAAAAAGTGAATCAAAACTGAGCTTACTTCCCTGGTAAGTGACCCTCATTCATCTGGCTGCAGAAAAGCTGCAACATTCAAGACCCTTTCAGGACAATTATGAAGACTTTGGTGTGGTGTTTATGCTTTGCAAACTTTACTGTCTAATCTGACTTTTAACAAAACAAAAAATGAAAATCAAACATACAAGATTACATGGGTCTACTTAGGCACCATGTTGTACAATGCTAAATTATTCTTTAGTTCTTTAATGGAACTGGTGAATTGAGATTCTTTTTGTCAATTCTTAAGAGGACTCCAGAAAAACGTAAACATTGCTCAAAGTTAAGGGCCTCGTTTTCAGTTACAGGATTATGACTTGATTTTAAACCGAGTCAGTGAATGTATAATTAGTTGAAAAGGGACTGCAGTTACCCATAACACACTACTATTTAGTGTATAAGTCAGATGTTATTTCTAACAAAGTGCATGACCTTAATTTAACCACCACTGAACCATATTTGCCAATTTGCTGGCCAGTTTTCCAGTTCAAATGCTTTATAAACATCTCAGTAGATCACATCCACTGGCACTCCAAAGTCTAGGTTTTTGTTCACCTCCTCATAGAAGGCAATTAGATTAATCTGGTAAGATCTATTACACATAAAACCATGCCAGCACAAACTTCAAGTATTTTGATTTACAATGTATTCAGGTATCGCATCCCTTATTACTGGATCCAAAAGCTTCCCTTCTACTGATGTTCTTTATCATTCCACAACTAAGCTCACCTACCAGCCACTTGTAGCATAATCATTACCCCCATAAGATTAATTTAGACTTCAGGCACCTCTGCAATTTTCTGTTTTAAGCCCTTTGATTTTGCAAGACATTTAACAAAAGAAAACTATTTTGACAGCTACCAGAAGAGTGGAAATCTTCTTCATGGCAGTGGCAGTTTAATCGTGTTCAAACCCTTTGATTCATTATTGTTTTTATTCTGCACTTCCTTTTGTTTTGGATTTTCTTTTAAACAACCATTAATCAAAGTAATTGCTGAATGATTTCACTTTAAGACCCGCTCTAATTAACAGTTCAGTCATTGCTGTGTATAACATGCCCCCATGTGTCTGACAGACACGCACCATTTAACAGAGCCTCGTTGAAATATGCCTATATGATAATCATATAAAGACTGACTGATGATCAAGGCCACCAGGATTGCATAGCTACATGATCTTCTCTGTTGACTGTTCTAGGGTTGCGGCTGGAATGGGGTTGCCAGAGGGGGGCTGTGGCTAGGGGGGGCAGAGGGGACTTTGTGGCTGGGGGCCCAGGGGGATGGTGGGGGCCCCTGAGGCTGCAGGCCAAATGCACTGGGTTACAGATGGAGCACCTGTCTCTGCAGAGAAGTATAAGTGCAGTGTTTGATTGAAAGAGCTGCAGTAACAGAGAGACTGTATGTGTGTACTCAGCTGATAGCGTTGAGGTAGAGATTACCCTGTGTCCAGTTCAGCTGTTGGATGCCTGTTGAAATCCTTGTGTGCCCCCGGTGTCAGGACAGGTCTTGCTTGTGTACCTGCTACATGGGAGCGTCTACCAAATCCAAAAGGAAAGGTACCTTCGGGCAGGTAGTGCTACCTGGGGACATTAGAGCTGTTGGGGAAGGGACATTGAACTGAACTGTGTTAATCAGCATTTATGCACCCAAAGTGGAATGTGGGACTGTAGCATTGAAAGACTGGGCTATGGGATTGATAGTCCACACAGGAGTTAATTGTGTGATTTGTATTTACAGTTATTGCATTCAATTATACAGGGCCGGAACTAGGGGTAGGCAGAGTAGGCATGTGCCTAAGGTGCAAAGCTGGGGGGGGGAGACAGGCACGTACCTGCCCCAACTTGCGCATGTGTGCGCGAGAGCACCAGTTCACACATGTGCGTGCTCAGCAAACCATGTGTTTTATTTTCCTATTCCCCTAAGGTGTCATTCTCCGTGCTCACTAGTATCTTTCATACACAAAGAAAACTCAGGGTCCTGGATTTCAAGGGGTTAATTGCTATTTAAAAAGACAGTTACCAAATTAGGGTTATATTTCAGTTACTATTTAAAGGGTTTGTAGGGGGATTATTGGGCCTCTCTGTGGGCTTTTTGGGCTTCTGTGTTCCTGAAATGCCAGCCCAGACCTGTACAGCAGTCCTCCCACTCTTTGTCACTTGCATCTATAGAAGGTCATACCAGCTCCTGCATCCGTTACAATGTCTGTGCAAGAACTGTGCCATAACAGCTTACCCAATACGATACATTGAGGCCCTCACCCACCAGAAAAACATTCACTTCAAGATCCCCTTCATTTTTACTGTCCAGTCAACAGAAAATAGGTCAGTAATAGGGACAAGCAAATGTTTTTGCCTGGTACAGTTTTGCGGCAAACCCACACACTTTTTTGCAATTAGAATTTCTTCATGCATTGTTTCACCGGGAATTTTTTTTTTTTCATGCGGAAAAAAACACAGAAAAGACACCAACATCATCAATTTTCCCATGCATTTTGTTTCATCAGATAAAATATGTGTTGTGTTGCGCTGGAATAGATACTGAAAAACACACACAAGCCCACTCACATTCAGCTCAGCATTTCTTCGGGTATGGGTTGAAGCTATGGGTCCATGGGGAGAGAAGGAAACTATCTTACTCAGAACTGTAGAGAATACAAATCTTCTGTGTGAAAAAACTACTTTTTACTTAGGGTTGACAGCTTTTTTGGAAAAAAATACTGGCCTTCCTATATTTTATTGTTTTTCTCTTTTAATAACATTGATATCAAGCATAATTTTTACCATCCAGGCTGTTAAAAGATCAGCCAGGTGGCAAGCCTATCTTTACCCAGGACTTTAATAAAAGTACACTTTATTTTACCTGACAAGTTCAGACATATGCCACTGATTTCTATAAAACTCTACTGCACTGCGCTGCTTAACCACATTCAACCAATTGTTGCTGCACTACAAATCTGAGCATACTTTAACATATTTTAAGATTAAAATACGGCATGTTAGGAGCATAGAGGGAGAATATTGAACAATAGTAGAGAAGATAAGTACGGTTATGTGCATCCTATGTACCTCTGGGATATATATGGGGCTGCACATTGGTTTAGGTCTTACGAAGAAAATGAAGGTGTTTATTAGGCAAAAAAACGGCTAATGTTTCGGCTAGCACTCTAGACTTTATCAAAGGCTATATATATGTAATAATCAAAAATATTCCAGCACTCCATCAAAATTGGATATATGAACCAGGAGCTACCAGGCAAAATTGCATACAAAAATACTCGTAGAAAAGGTAAAGTGCACACTGGGAACCTTTAAAAAAAATTTATGACATATGTGATAACTATTATTTGTGATTTTTTTTTAAATTTCCCAGTGTGCACTTGAGCTGGCCACAGACGCAAAGATCCCATCGTACGAATGCCACTAACCATTCACTTCAAAGTCTTACCATTCAGATCAAATAAAGTAGTTAAAGAACAGATCAGCCGAAGTTCTGCCCCTGACAGCAATCGTACGATAGACAAAGCTAGTGACAGTCTCCCACTGAAAATCATACAATCGTACAATACACGCAGAGATATTATCGGCAGCCGACAGAATTTTTCTAACCTGTCCGATCGACCAAACCACCGATCTCCGCCAGATGAAAAATGTCGGGACTCTCCACACAGGTTCCCGAAAAGCGTACGAATCCTTGATTCGTACGATGAGATCTTTGTGTCTATGGCCAGCTTTAGCCTTTTCAAGGAGTATATATATATATATATATATATATATACTCTCCTAGTTAACCCTTATGAGGTTCGCCCGGGTGCTGCTCCTAGGATTTGGATATGCATAGAAAAGAACAGTAGCTCACTCGGACTTGAATAATACTGTATTTTATTTCAACACGGCAAGAGTATATATCTATATATATATATATACACACAAATACACATTCAAGGACCTATGGAGCCAACCTTTGATTATGACATTCATAACTAGACATTTTGCTTTCCAGTGTTAAAAGAGGATTATGTAAACAACTGTTGATGAAAGGGGAGATGGAAAATACGAATGATCTCTTGAAAGCTGTGGGGCAGTATCCTGCAGTTTCCATTTCCATCTAGTACAGCAATATTTAACAAAACATGTCATAATTATTACTTCCCCTCACAAATGTGTACAGTATTTTCATGTTTTGAGATCTTATCAAAGCCGAGAGTCCTGGGTTATAGTCATTTTTATCTCGCTGAGCTCCGTTGCTTTAGGGACGCTTTGTGTAATGATTTAGCTCTCTTTCTAATTGCAGACGTGTGGAATAAGTTCTAGCCAAACAAGAGTGGCAAAAAGCACATTTCTCTATCAATATTTATAAGAGTAAAGAAATTATGCAAATTGCTGGAATGTAACAAATATTTGTTGCATTAAATATAGAGTATTAAAATGCATTATGTCCCACATTCAATAAAGGGGATATTAAAAGCACTTGTCGAGTAACCTTGGCAATATGTCGCCACCATTCTTTTTCATACTGTATACTATGACCGGTTGCCTCAAGGCAACTTCGGGCGACTATAGAAAACGCATCGCCACATGTGCATTAGCGAAGGCGACTTTTCATTCTAGCATATGGGGAAAAATGCTGGGGCAGTTCAGGGAGATAGTCGCTCAAAAGACTAGGCGATTAATCGCCAGGCGACAAAATCTCCCCGAATCTCCTCGTGTGGCCTTACCCTAAACAGTTACAATTTCACAACATTGAGTTGATACATTTCTCAGCAGCATCGCTGGAGTATTAGCAACTATTGTATCAATTCTAACAGCTGACTGTAATGAAACCCAGAGATTCTGCTCAGCAGGGACAACGATCAGAAATGTATCAACTAAATGTATCCATTTAAAGCAGTTTCCAGGGTCGACGATCCCCCCTCCTAGAGCTGCTTTAGAAGGTGAAAAATTAAACTTTACAATTCAATATAAGAAAAACAGTCACAAATAGAAAATGGAAAGTAATTGGAAAAAGTCTTTATTTCTGGTGAACTATATGAACACAACTAAGGGGCCCTCTAAAGGTTTTTTGCAGGGGGGCCCAGCGCACTTTAGTTATGTCACTGCCAGCGTCGGACTGGAGGACCCAGGGCCCAGAGGGCCCGCAACCTCAGGGCCCCCCACGCCATCCCCCAGGCTCCTTTCTGCACTCCCAACCCCTCACCCATGCACATGTGCCTACATTTTTCCAATGCATCAGCGCTCAGAGAGGGAGTGCAGGCAGGCCCAGATTTGTGGAAAAGCCACCAAGGCCCGGGCCTAGGGCCTAAGATTTTAGGGGGTGGCATGCTGCCCAAAAAAACCCCATTGGTTCAGAAACACTGTGGATGTGTAGGAGATGACTTTTTTTTTTTTAAATTTCCCATGCGCCAATCCCCATTGCTCCGGTCCAGACGATGAAAATCTGTGCAAATCAAAAGGAGGGGACGGGGCAGCGAACGTCAGCGGGCCTAGGGTGCCCACTATGTAAGTGCGTCCCTGAGTGCAGGGAGCAGGTTTGGGCTGTCGCAGCCCAAAAGAGCCGGCTTTTTTCCCGGTGACCCGCAGGCTTAGTCCGACCCTGACCACTGAACTGACATATAATTGCTAGAATAATTATCACTGTTACATGGTTTCAACAAGAGAATCCCCAGTAACTGATACCCCCACAGCAATTTCCATGGGGCTAGTTATTTAAATAATGGTGGTGAAAACAAGGCACTGCAGTATATTAAATGTGCAAGGCTTCTTACCTGATTATAGCCTGACGAGAACAACAAGACACTGGCACATCTGTGAGTGTTGAAGACTCTTGGGCTATGGCTAGACGGGGGGGGGTGAAATCAGCCTGCTCAAAACCACAACCCAATTTCAGCCTCTTCTCTATTAGGGGCAAATTCACTAACCTGCGGAAATTCGCCAGCGACGGCTTCGCTCACATCCCCACACTTTGCCAGGCGAACATTCGCCAGGACAACGCTAATTCACTAAAATTCGAAGTTGTGTCCAGGGCGCCGAACAATGGCGAAGTTGCGCAATCGTTAATACAGCAAACAAAGCAAAGTTGTGCTAGCGTTGCTAATTTGCATATGGCGGGAAGTTAAAGTTGAATGGACGTATATGTTGCAGCAAATACATTACACTACATAAGCCCAGGGAACCTTAATAAATAAAATAAAGTTGTTATATTGCCCTACACATGAGTGTATAGCAGGGGTGTCCAAACTGCGGCCCGAGGGCCACATGCGGCCCTGGATGCATACAAATGCGGCCCAGCTTGAAACGCTTGGTTCCCGAGGAAATAGGAGGAGGGGGGACTCTGCCCATTCCCCAGTTAGTAATAATAATATAATAATACGTCTATTTACTATCCAGGTGTCCCATATTCCAGTGTATAGCTCCATCTGGTTATCCAACTGGCATTGTAGTTCTTTTCTGTGTATTTCCTTTACTTTTACAAATCAAACATGTTTTGGCGTATGTCATGTGTGGCCCCAGACAATTTTATCTTTTTCCAATGTGGCCCGGCGAGCCAAAAGTTTGGACACCCCTGGTGTATAGTTTATGTGCCATATGTAAGGATATATAGGGGGGAACCTGGGTACCCTAAAAAAAATGTATGATCTTTTGCAGCCTATCACCCTGAAAAACTGAAACATCGCCAGCGTTTATTGGGACTTTGAGGAACTCCTCTCTATTCTATTGCACTTCGCCTGGTCTGAGGTGGCGAAGGCAAGCCTGGCGCAAGAGGCAATGTTCATTAAAATCCGCATCTTAGTGAATTTGCGTAGTTACGTCCATTCGCCAGAGCGAAAATTTGCCTGACATTAGAGTGTGAAGTAGTGCTACAATCTATCTCCTTCGCTAGCGAATTTACGCCAGCGCCTGTTAGTAAATCGGCAAAGTTCTGAAATTACGTCATGCTGGTGAATTTTCGCCAGCGTTAGTCACTTCGCCCTTTAGTAAATTTGCCGCTTAGTGTCTGCAAGGCTTGTGTCGGCTCTGGCATGAACACACCAAATGGATTAAACAGGTTACTTTTACAGTTTGCTGGCATTCTTCTTTGTCATTTTTTCTAAGAGGATAAATAGATGTCAACTTAGAAGGGCTCATTTGGACAAATGGTGGCGCTTAGTTATCCCCTCTGTGGATTGATATTTACTAGCTAATTATGATTCTTTATTACAATGTGCCCCAGGAATGTGTAGCGTAAAACCAAAAAACATAGAATTCTTTAGATGCATACATATAATGCTGTTGATGCCCAAAATTTTTTAATCATCAACAGTAGCAATAAAACGTAAACAAATTAAATGACACAAAATGCGCCGACTATGAAAATCCTAATTCTAGATTAAATTTGCTTTGTCACATTATAACATCGTATTATTAAAAGATTTTCGGAACAAAAAAGCTGAACCAGACAGTTTTTTTTTAGAACTGAAGAACAAACAGGAATTTGGATTTATTAAGGAAAACGTGGACTGACATGCACGAAACAAATATTTAACCTGGATGTTTAAACTTTCCTGCAAATATACATATAAATATATAATGTAATGCCAATTAAAAAACAATCAAGAATGGAGCTGAAGTTCTAAATTCCGTACACTGGGAAACAAAAATAAAAATGGTAGCACATTGAAATCAGATTCCCTAAAACCCTGTGTATAACAAGGGATTGCAATCCAGGAGACCTTGGGGCATATTTACTTAGCTCGAGTGAATGATTAGAATGAGAAATACTTCGGATTTCGAAGTTTTTTTTTGGCTACTTCGACCATCGAATTGGCTACTTCGAACTTCTAATACTACTTTGAATCGAACGATTTGAACTAAAAATCGTTTCACTATTCGACCATTTGATAGTCGAAGTACTGTCTCTTTAAAATATAACTTCGACTACCTACTTCGCCACCTAAAACATACCGAGCAGCAATGTTAGCCTATGGGGACCTTCCCCATAAGCTTTCTAAGCTTTTTTTGATCGAAGGAAAATCCTTCGATTGATGGATTAAAATCCTTCGATAAATCCACCTTTACTATTGGTCGAATATCGAAGTCGAAGGATTTTACTTTGAGGGTCGAATATCGAGGGTTAATTGTCCCTCGATATTCGACCAATAGTAAAGGTGCCCCCTAGGGTTGGCAGAGGCACCTGTATGCATAATGCAGCCAGCATTGTATTTATTGGGCAGTTGCAGGTCTCTGTGTTTCAAGAGCAAGTGGAGATCTGTGGCAATTCTACAACAGAGGACGCTGCATTGCACCCATTGTTTTGCCTCAGGGGTCTTAAAGGAAAACTATACCCCAAAATGAACACTTAAGCAACAGATAGTTCATATCATATTAAGTGGCATATTAAAGAATCTTACCAAACTGGAATATATATTTAAGTAAATATTGCCCTTTTACATCTCTTGCCTTGAGCCACCATTTCGTGATGGTGTCTGTGCTGCCTCAGAGATCACCTGACCAGAAATACTTCAACTCTAACGGTAACAGGAAGAAGTGTGGAAGCAAAAGACACAACTCTGTCTGTTAATTGGCTCATGTGACCTAACGTATGGTTTGTTGGTATGTTTGTGAGTACAGTGAATCCTACGATCCCAGGGGGCGGCCCTTATTTTTTAAAATGGCTATTTTCTATTTATGATTACCCAATGACACATACTACTAGAAAAGTATATTATTATGAAAATGGTTTAGTTACATGACGCAGGATTTTACATATGAGCTGTTTTATGCAATATCTTTTAATAGAGACCTACATTGTTTGGGGGGTATAGTTTTCCTTGAAATGATCCTTACAATATTTCAGCACATATGGATGGGTTTTATAGGGTGGTTGCCCCAACCCATGTAGTTGTGAATCTTCACAACAGAAACAAATATTTAAAATACAGGTATAGGATCCTTTATCCGGAAACCCATTATTCAGAAAGCGAATTATGCAAAAGACAAATCCCATAGACTATTTTATTCAAATAATCCACATGTTTAAAAAATGATTTCCTTTCTCTGTAATAATTAAACATTACCTTTCACTTGATCCCAACTAAGATATAATTAATCCTTATTGGAAGCAAAACCAGCCTTTGGGTTCAAAATTCGTGTTCTGAGAATTTTCTGCCATTTTGTGCATTTCATGCAAAATTTGAGGATTGTTCAGAGAAGAGAAACGGGACAAATTCGCCCATCACTAATTTTATTGTTTTGATGTCTAAGAAAAAGGGTTTCTATGGGAGAATGACTAGAAAGTATAATGTGCAGTTGTGGCATGCCATCATAGGAACCTCCTGTTTTTCTCTGAATGGGGATGATTGGTGACTTCTTTATCTTTCAGCTGATAACTGAATAAGGAAATAAATAATGATCACCCTAATTAACCAAACTCCAGAGTTTCTTCCCTGACATTTTACTTCAAACAGCTGAAGCCTTCGCATTGCCACTGATTATCTCTGCTGGAGGAACTGCGAATCTGTCTCCGATTTCTTGATCCCTCCCATCGTAATAATACCGAGAATGAAAAACAGATTTTCCTCCTTTTACAAACACATCTACAGTCCAACTGTTAATACGAACATATGTTATGTGTTGGCATCGGCTGAATATGCCAGAGCCTGAATTCTGGAACATAAAGCAGCAAAATATAAAAGTCTTGCTGCATTAACAAATCATTCAATTCACTTTTGTAACATGGTTAGAAACCATAATCACCTAGAATATACCTAACAAAACATAATGCTAATAATTCCCAAACATTCTTAAAGGTACACTAACCTCAAATATATTAATTACATAATTGTACAGTATTTAATTCATGGAATTCATACAATATGCTAGGTTTCATTATATGTTTTCTCTCTGTTCTGTTTGGGTATTTGCTTTGCTGATTTTGCTTTATTATACATAGTCTTTGCCATTTCTTCTATTCTAGTCAAGCCCCCACTGGTGGCCTCAGCTGCTGCCCCTACTTGTGTTCATTCTTCCAATTTGTTACACAGAGAAGATAATAGAAGGCATGACAAAGACTGACTGGAAGGATTTGGAAGAGAAGCAATGAACCCCTAGTCAGCTGCTCTATATCTTGCTCTGTATGTTACTCCCACCAAATAATGGGTCCTGGTACTTATTGTATAATGAAAACTGGTATGGATGTCTCC
Source organism: Xenopus petersii (assembly GCA_038501925.1). NCBI lineage: Eukaryota > Metazoa > Chordata > Amphibia > Anura > Pipidae > Xenopus > Xenopus petersii. The sequence continues at coordinate 117,187,113 of CM076681.1, forward strand.
AAAAAGTCTTCTTCCTTATACCCTTGTCCTTGATGATGACGTACTGGGAGATGTATAATGATATGTCAACACACTTGCACAACCTGGCTCTTCATAAAGTGAATGCCCGGTGCACGGTGAAGAAGGCTTCGGTAACCAACAAATTCGTAAGTACAAAGAATTTTACTGGCACTAAGGTCAAATCCAAGCAGGGACAAGCCCTTGCTGCGTTTATTTGCGATGGCGCAACGTTTTGGGTAACACCCGAAACGTTGCACTTTCGCAATTAAACGTAGCAAGGGCTTGTCCCTGCTTGGATTTGACCTTAGTGCCAGTGAAATTCTTTGTATTGGGAGATGTACCATCCATTGAGGGCACTGTTGTATCTCTTGACCACTGGAACCACCTCTGGACCAGAAGAACTTCTTCTACCAGAAGCGAAAAGTGGGAGAGTGCTATGAATCCCCCTGGAGGCTTAAAAATTAATCTTCCATGGTAAAATTGTTTGTAGGGGAACATTTTCAACCTGTTCTCTATTTACAAGCCATTGCAAATGAGTCCTATCTAGCAGGAAATAAACTCCCTCTAATGTGTGTAAGTGTACATTTGTGCAGGAGAAGATAGTTAGACTGTATGCTCGATTGGCTAGGACTGATATGAATACTTAAAGGAGAAACAAACTCTTTATAACAAAATCCCTACCCCCCTACCCTACATAGACCCCCCTCCCTCCTCCTCCTCCCCAGCCTAGTCGCTACCCCGGACGAATGCCCCTAACTCTTTACTTACCCCTCTGTGCAGATTCTGTCCAGCAGAGTTCACGGGCGCCATAGTTACCGTTTTGGTAATCTTTAGAATGAGACTGGGGCTTCGGCAATTTTCGTGACTTTAAGCGCATGCGCAGTTGTCGCGACACAGAAAATTGCTCCAACTGGGCATACGCCGCTCGGTCTGTCTCATTCCAAAGATTAAAGAAGAGAAGAAGAAGGCTGCCTTGAACTCCGCTGGACAGAATCTGCAGAGGGGTAAGTAAAGAGTTAGGCGCATTTGCCCGAGTTGGCAGCTAGGCTGGGGTGGAGGAGGGAGGGGGTCTATGTAGGGTAGGGAGGTTGTTTTTTTTTATTAAGGGTTTGTTTCTCCTTTAAACATAATCTGTTAAATCTGCATTGGAACTGTATTAAAGGTGTGGTTCTCTTTTATGATAATTTTAATATTTTATAGAATGGCTAATTCTAAGCAACTTTTCAATTGGACTTTTGCCTTTTGTGACTCTTTTCAGCGTCACTGACCGCCATCTAAAAAACAAATGCTCTGTAAGGCTACACATTTATTGTTATTGTTACTTTTTATTCCTCATCTTTCTAATCAGGCCTCTCCTATTCATATTTCAGTCTCTTAAGATCCCCATAGACGCAAAGATTTTTCTTGGGTGAACGACTGATTTTCGTGCAATCCAACCAATCCATCAAATTATCGTGAGGTTAGTGGGAATTGAACGATCGTGCATCTAACAATTTTTTTCCCGACATCTGTCGGCCAGTTTAAAAATTTTCATCGGTCACAGTGAAATCTATCTATGTTTGCAGGGCCAAGCAGGCAGCTCCCCTCAGTTCTCCTGGCTTCGACTAGATAATAAAGCTTCAAATGGTCTTTTTAATTGATGGACAAATCGTACATTTAAACGATCGTTTCAAGATACTCACTCACGATAATGAAAAGATCTTCTAAAAGTCTTTACATCTATGGCCAGCTTTATTCAAATCAATGCATTATTGCTAGGGGAATTTGGACCCTAGCAACCTGATTGCTGAAATTGCAGAGTGGAGAGCTGCTGAATAAAAAGCTAAATATGTAAAAACACAAATAGTAAAAAATGCAAATTGTTTCAGATTATCACTCTCTGCATCATACTAAAAGTTAATTTAAAGGTGAACAACCCCTTTTAATAATAGATAACAATATAATTTTAAAATAGCATTAGAATAATGACATATTATTCACTTCACACACATATTTAGTCATATATCTTCTGCATTTCATTCTAAAATATTTTAAGTTTCCTTGAAATAGATATCAAAGTGTCAGTGGGTTCTCCCTGTGCCAGACTAACAGCAGAATGATTTCTTTGTAAATCAGTTGTGTCGCAATGATTGATTGCATTTGGAAAGCTCTTAAGCAAAGGGCTTTGCCAGGTATTCAAAAATAGGCAGGTTTTAAAATCCCTACCCTATTCTCTCAACCAGTGGCGTAACTAGATGTTGCTGGGCCCCACAGCAAATTAATTTTAGGGCCCCCAACATATCCAGTGTGTGTCCTGTTTTACCAATATATGTTCAAATTGCTCATCAATGAGAGCCTCATGGGGCCCCCTGTACCTCCTGGGCCCCCCTGCAGCCGCAGGGTCTGCTTCCTCTGTAGTTACGCCCCTGCTCTAAACTCCTATCACCCTTTTCTGTATCTTAGGAAAAGAGGGCAATAGAAAATACTTTGCTGAAACATAATACTCCTGAACTTCTTTAGCAGGACATTACCTGACTAACAGAAATGTGATATTTTAAAGCTGCTCTTAGGAAGCATTTCTCCATTTTTGCTCATGGCATCTCTTTCTGTCAACTCGTAATTAGTTAAATTTTGACTCGTTTTTCCCCATTATATTCATTTTAAGGAAAACCTTGCAGTCTATATGATTTTTTTTCCTGTGATCTCTTATTGGACAAACTTAAGTAATACGCTGGCACAGGAAAAGTGTTTTAGACATCAAAAAGTTACCCTTTCTAAAGATTTTTATACTGCATACATTTTAAATAGTGACAAATTAAAATAAAATCAAACGTAATTTCATCCCAAAGTACGGCATAGGATTTCATATTAAAAACTTAAAAAGTTATACTAAACCTGGTTGCAATTAGAATGTTAGAAATCACTCATACGTAGTTCAGTTGTGTATATTATATTATATATGGAATAATATAATCCATATTGTAAAATATAAGGATTTACTAAATCACCAAGGCACAAAGCTAGGCACTGCTATACGATCTGCTATAATATCCTTGTCAGTTCACTGAATAATGTGACACAAATGAAATCACTTATTTATCAACACTGGGCAAATTTGTCCCTGGGCAGTAACCCATGGCAACCAATCAAATGGCTGTTTTAAAAATCTCAACACTGGTCTGGTTGCTATGGGTAACCTCCCATGAGCAAATTTGCCCAGTCTTGATAAATGAGCCCCACTGGTTATAACTGATGACATCTCTAAGCACTGTTTATAAAGTTAGAATTTTCAGGATATTTATGGCTCTTGTGTAGCATGATAATATTATACAATACAAACGGTGGTATCCCATTGGAATGCTTTGGTGCAAAGAAAGCAAGGGTTTCTAAGGTAAGATAGTCACAAAAAAAGCACAAAAATGTAACATACAGAGAAGAACTTCGGAGGTGCCCGCAGTGCACTTCAATCTTATGGTCGACCCCCAGCTCCTTGGTCCTTGCAGTGTGGCTGGCAAGCTGGGATTTATTTAAAGCTCTAAAGGAAGCCCCGTGCTCCTGCCACCCCCCTCCACAACCATGGGGTCTGCTTCCTCTATAGTTAGGCCAGTGCAATGGGGCAACTTGCAGCAGCAGATTTAAGCTGCTGATTTAAGCAACTTTAAGCTGCAAGTCACAAGTTTCCCGGGAGACCTGCTTATCTTAAATTGTTACAATTGCTTCTTTGCTTATCTTAAATTGTTACAAAAGTACCTAAATACAAATGCCAGTATTCTGCCAAAAACCAGTTAAGTTGGAAACTTTTTATCAAAGAGAAAGTCGGGACATTTCAGTAACAATGCGGGACTGTGGGTTGAGCTGTCAAAATTGAGCTGTCAAACAGATGGGAGGTATGGTTTGATAATTAATCAATCTGCCCCTGGCCCTCCTCCAATCAACCCCTATCTCCTCTTCCTAGTACCCACACCCACCAAATCTTCATCCAATTGATGGCCCGACTTCTCCCTCTTGATGTCATGGCTCTGCCCTGTGACATCACCTTCTCTCCCATTTACAGCACTGCCCGCCCCCTCACGGGCCCACCTCTCCACCTCAGACTTGGCGATCCTAGTTGGGGTCTATTATTTATTTCTATTAAATACAGACATGAAGTTAAAAACTGAGGAATTTAGGCATTTCTAAAACGGAATTCCCAAATGCAATAAAGAAGATTATGTAAGAATCTAAGCAAAAATCTTTCCTATTTCGCTTCGGCAAAAAAATTACGAAACTGCTGAAAAATTTGCAAAATATTTTTTCTGTGAATATTTTGTCACATATAAGACATAATTTTTTATAGAAAACTACATTAGAGTCTTTTTTTTTCTTGGAACCCTATTTCTGGTTTGGGGCTACCAATAGAATATTGGGGGGGGGCAAAATCACATGAATTTTTCACTGGTACACAAGTCCCCACATTGTTAGAGGACCTCCTATCCACTAAGCTACAACTGCTTTTTCAATACGAAAAAAAAGCTCCAATGTTGCCAATTTCTTACAAACATCACTGTGATTTTTTTGTTTTACATCTGATCGACTGGTAATGGTATCTTCTACTACACTTAGTAACTCTGTTGCTGTTTAACCAAAAAGTATCATCTAAGCTAATAATAAATCTGACCTCCAGCAGATATCTGGGTGCTTTTTATTCCACATTAAAATGAATAAACCATATATTTATGTGTATGTCCTTATATAGACAGTGGGACGACTCAGGTGCCAATTTGTACATGCTGAAATTTTTCACTCATCACTACTAATTAAGAATTAAAAAATATCACTTTTGATTTAAGCCTATTAATTGTCAGTTATATATATATATTTGTCATTTGGACTTGGAGTATTACTGCTCATCCTAGTGCCTTCAGATTAGCCTTATTATGACCTGGATGAATGAAAACCTTCATAGACTTAAAAAGTGATGTACAGATTATTTATTTTATTTCCTGCTGAGTAGATATTTTGTTAATCAGAAGGAGCTGCCAGTGAATGGAAAAGCATCAAGTTCCTTAGTATTATACACAGGGTCGGGCTAGGTCAGCGGAACACTGGAAAATAACTCGGCAGGTCCTGGCTGGCCCAGACCTGCTTCCTGCGTGAAGCCATTTTTTTGCAGCTTTCGACCTCCCTCCCTGACCCCCAACGTCCCCACAAGAGGAAGAGGTAGGAGCTCGGGCAGATGGGCTGGAGGGGGCTTTGCTTATACACAGGAAACACAGGATCCTTGACAGCCTCACTATCAAGGTCTGAATAAGGCGAACATTTTTTCATCAAATACTTGCCAAAATGTTCTTTTCCCGAGATGCAGCATGGCAGTGGTCACAACGGATAAAAAAAGACATTAGTGACCACTGCCGGGTTAGGATCAGGAAATGGGGCTTTTAAAAAAGGCTCCTAATTTGCCATTCTGAGGCTTGTGTCCCCCTATACAATTATATTCAATTTCTGAGTCATTTTCCTCTCCTGCAGTTTAGTTTGCTGTGGGAAGAGGGAGCTGTCTGCATGCAGTTACCAGTAATACGGAACCATTGCACAGCCTGACTGAATAATCAACACAAGGAGATTTGTCAAAACTCAAACAATGTATGTTTATAAAAGTGATAATGGAAATGGTGCAAGAAAGTTTAAAGACGTAAAACATCACCAAATCAGCATTGCAGTTGTAATCCTCAGAGCTGTAGGGTGCTGTAGATACTAGATTGTAGGCTCTTCAGGGCAGGGACCTCTTCTCAATGATGTACTAATACTTCTTACACTTTATTTATCCTCACTGTCTGTTCTCCTGTACCCTGTGTATACTCCAGTTAGTGTTTATGGTCTAAATAGCACTGTGTGTATATGTGTGGTGCTATATAAATACAACACAATACAAAATTAATCAGTCGCTATGAAATCTGGTATCCAGAACAGCAGCAAGAAAAACGGTTCCAAAATATTCTAGATGTATTATACCCCGAGGCTGCAAAAAGTCCAAATCCATAAATACTACATCGTCGACCTGCTGAGGTCCTGTAGAAGTCAATGACAGAGGTTCTATTTGCAATTTGAAGATCTGAAAAAGTTGAGGTTTTTGTGCGACAATCTGAAAAAGTCGTGTTTTTTGTTGATCCGATTATTCCGTGGTTAATAATAATTAAGGTTATATTTCGGATTCTAGTTTAGTTGCATTTTTTTATTTAAATAATCAGAAGAATTTGGATTTTGATAAATAACCCCCTTAATAAGTGAGATCCATATTCAGTGATATTCTGAGACGATCTGTAATTGGTCTTTATATTTTGTGGTTTTTCAGTTATTTAGCATTTCGTGATGCAGCTCTATAGTTTGCAATTTCAGTAGCTATCTGGTCCAATTAACCCTAGCAACCAAGCAGTGGATGGAATAGGCCTGAATAGGACAACCAGTAATGAAAATAACTAAAGTAAACTTTCAGCCTCACAGAGCGATAGAGTTTTAGCTTCTGGGGTCAGTGACCCCCCATAACCAGGGCCACCTATGGATGGAGCAAAATAACTTTCAGATGAGTGAATGTGAGCTGAGATATTGGTTGGTGTAGGCTGCAGTTGGAATATACTAATGACAAACAAGTGTTCCATAGGAAACTATTTTCACTATTCTAAGTTGCAATTTGCAATTGTTTTTCATTTTGTATTATTTGTAGTTTTTAGTTATTTAGCTTTTTATTCAGCAGCCCTCCAGTTTGCAATTGCATTAATCTAGTTGCTAGGGTACAAGTTACCCTAGCAACCATGCACTAGTTTGAATAAGAGACTGCCAATAACATAAGGGCCAGATTTATCAAGGAACAAGAGGGATTCACCTCGCACACCCTGGCCTTCAGGAACTCTGCCAGGTGCTCAAATACCAGGAGGGATCGGCACCCCCCCAAACCAATGGCATAAGAAAAAAGGCAATGGCACACTGGGCACGATCAAGCAGGGTAAACCCTTGCAGAGATTTATTTGCACACGATGCAACGTTTCGGGGTGGTCCCTATGCTTGACAAAGGGTCAAATTGAAAATTCGAATTTCAAGTTTATTTTAGTGTAATTTGACCAGGGAACCGTCCAAATTAGATTTGAGTTTAAAAAAAAAAATTTGAAATTCAAATTTCAAAATGTATCATATATTGTTCCATTAAGAATTTGAATTTGACTATTCGCCATCTGAAACCTGCCAAATTGATGTTTTAGCCTATGAGGGACCTCCTACAATCAATTTGGAGTCGTTTGGTGGACTTTTGAAAATCAAATTTTGAGTTTGCGAGTAGATTCTATTCACTCTAATTATTTTTTAATACATTTCAATTGGTCTTTTTTTTTTTTTAGAATTATTAGTTTATGGGAGTTTTTAGAAACTCCCATAAGCTTGAAATGTAACCCTTGATAAATCTGTCCCTTTATATTTTGCCTTACACAGCATTTGTGTTTAGATGGGGTCACTGAAAAAGTCAGAAGAAGAAGACAAATAATCCAAAAATTATAAAAGAAAAAATGCTTATAATTAGTTATTCCGTTAATTGAATTTCCATTTGGGCCCTTTCCTTCCTCCCTCCTTCCAGCCTGCCATTCAAACCACTGTCTGGTTACTCAGGTAAGTGGGACTCTAACAACCAAATAACAGTTCATATTCCAATCATTCAGAAGCCAAAAAGACTAAGGACAATTTGTAGTTTGCCTAAGCCTAATATATGAACAACCTACTAAAAGCTGATTTAACCCTTTTTTTGCTTGTCTACTGTGTAATGTTTTGGTTGGCTGTGTAGGATGAGGCTCTAGGTCAGTTCACGTTATTAAAAAAGCTTAGTTTTTTACCAAAGCACAATTGGCAGTTGCATGAAAAAAGACTGGTGTTAGAGGACCGGCTGTCACGGACACTTACGCAAGCTGTTTGTACTTTCTTACTCGCAGAGATTCCTACATTGTCCTCCATTCTGGCTTCGCTGCCCATTCTTTAAGCTCTTCTGAATGCAAACTGCAGAAAAATCAGTTGCAGTGAAGGATGAGATGAGCAGGAAGTTTGTTTGGCAGCAGCAATATGTCAACTGTGTTTCACTGCCGTGCACTATTTTTCCCCTTGATTAAATAAAATATGACCTTCTGTAATGTTGTTTTGCCTGATTACATAGACCTCCTGTATTTATCTAGTGTAGTATTTCAGCGGCAGGATTCACATTTGCTTCCTCCATACACAGAAGGCATGACAACTGTGTACTTATTTATGGGTTCAGGCTAAAACAAACAATCATATTCAGCAAATTAAAACTTGGTTGATTATAGTTTGATGAGATGGAGTCAGCTTAACCCACTGAGTGCCAGAAAGTTTTACACAGTGAAACACCATAAGGAATATTTTGTGACGTGTTCGGTATACATAGGGGCAGATTAACTAAATTGGGACATCGCCAATTTACTAATAGGTAGGGATGCACCGAATCCACTATTTTGGATTCGGCCGAACCCCCGAATCCTAAGCAAAGGATTCGGCCGAATACCGAACCCTAATTTGCATATGCAAATTAGGGGTGGGAAGGGGAAATTTTTTTACTTCCTTGTTTTGTGACAAAAAGTCACGCAATTTCCCTCTCAACCCATAATTTGCATATGCAAATTAGGATCCGGATTCGGTTCAGCGAGGCACAAGGATTCGGCCGAATCCGAATCCTGTTGAAAAAGGCCGAATCCTGGCCGAATCCTGAACCGAATCCTGGATTCGGTGCATCCCTACTAATAGGAGTAAAGGACAATTGGCTAGTGAAAGAGTACATCGCTAGCGAACTTTCGTGCCCTTTCGCCGGGCGAATTTCGCTCAGTTGAACGATCGTTACTCCGCAAATTCTCCTTTACGTTAACCCTTTCTACAGCGTTTCCTTCACCAGCATAGACCTGGCGAAGTGATAAAATGAAGCAACATCCTCCTCAATCTTATGTCAGTGACATCATATCCTGTATGCCGAAAAGTCATAAAAATGAAAAAAGAAAAAACGCTGGCGTTTTTTCATATTTTAAAGTGGGATTGTATTTAAAAGTTGTAACTGTTAATAATTTTTGTTGTAATTTTTTTAACCATTTGAGGGGCATGCCACATTTAGGGGTGGGCTCTTCTCTGGGGCATTAGAGGATCTCTTTTGTCTTTATTTTGCTTCCTTGGACATTTGTAATAATAAGTGGCCACTTCAAGCATTTGCACCAACTGCTCTAATAAAGACATTTATATGACCTATATGTACCTGCCCTATTCAAATCGACCTAAGTGTAAGTGTAATAATGAAGTTTTGCTAGGCAGAAATGAACGTTACCGAACGTGTGCTATGAAGTGCTCGTGTTGACGTATTTATGCGAGATAAACTTAGCCAGTGTTCATCTGCAGAGATTCAACTTTGAATTTACGTCTGACAAAGTGTGTGAAGTGTGGCCAAGACTTCGCTGGTGAAAATTCGCCCTTTAGTGAATAGACTAACAGTGGCCATAAATATAAAATAGTGTAGGTGTCAACAGTAACATTTTTCAGACTGTTGAAGCAATAAATGTGACCATGCCAAGAATGTAAAATTCAGTACAAATCATAAGCGCCACCCTGCCATCTGATATTAATGAAGGATTAACTCCATCTGCACCCAGGGAAGCCAAGAGGGATCAGGACAAATGAAAAGTAACATAGGGAAATGGAGAGGGTGGCTGATTGAAAAGCATGAAGCAACGGTAATAGGAATGGTCAAGTTAAATGATGTTAGTTATATGAGCAGTAATGAACGAACCCTAATGCATTTGTGCACATCTTGCAACATCCAAGAACAGGTGTTTTTCGTTTTAACTTTATTTTTAAAGTGCCTACTGTGTGGCCAACCCATATTAATTATAGGTCCACAACTGGGTGCATGTTAATGGTGTAATGGTTAATGGTTGATATAACCGTATGCTGCTTTAATAAAGGCAGTGCCCAACACGCTGGGGCCATGACAGGGGACGCCGAAACGGGATACATCTATCACTTACCCCGGTGTTCCTTATCCTTTTTTCTCAAGGCACACAAATTAAGTTTGAGCAGCTTTAAAACCCAGGAATGGTTTGGAACCACGTTTTAAAGGTTATTTTCTTTTCATATTTCTGTTACAGGGGATCAAGGAAACCGACAGTATGGGGATTCATTTTGGGTCCTGACCCATGGTTCAGAATTTCTGCACAACTGCAAGCACTTGGGCACCCTATACTGGTAGTTCTGACACCAAGGGGTATATTTATCAAAGAGTGAAGTTAATAGTGAAGTTCCGCCACTAGAGTAAAATTCTGCCACTCTCCATTCATTGCTATGGGATTTTTATAGACGTATTTATCAAAGGGTGAACTTTCACTATCACCCATTGATAAATACGCCTTTCAAAATCCCATAGAAATGAATTGAGAGCTGCGGAATTTAACTCTAGTGGCGGAACTTCACTGTTTGATAAATTTACCCCCAAGTTACTACCACACTGCAAGCTTTGGTGGATCATAAGCTGTTGAACTGTATAAATTGTTCAGTAAATAAAGGAAATAATTGTACCCTAAACTGTAACTAATATCTACATTATATATATATAAGCCATGGTATGGTTGTGAGTTATTATGAGACAGTATTTATTTCTCCTTTTTGTGTTACTATGGCTTAGGAAGCTATTAATGGTTAGAATTAGCATTGTTACCTCCAGTAGCAATATTAGCACTCTATTTATGAAGCTTTATGTAGTGAATGATGTACCTCCATGTTGTAAAATACAAGCATATTACAAGCAGGGTCAGACTGGGCCGGTGGGACACCGGGAAAAAACCTGGTGGGCTCTGCTGACTCAGACCCAATCCACTCCTGCCCTCCACTATAACTCCCTGCTGTGGCCCTAGAGGGTGAGGAGGGGCACCTGAGGTAGCAGCCCCGTTGGGCCTTGCACATTACTAAGAGTACTACAGAGTAGTTCAAGGGGCATATTTACCATATAGGCACTCGATGGCCTGTCCCTAGGGTGGTAGTTTTAAATTTGTGAAATGTAACACCAAAAAAACTCTTCCCCTGCCACCAAATACTTTCCCTTGAAAGCCAGCGACAGGCGTGGGGGTGGCCTGGTGCCAAAGGGGATGAAGTGACATCGTGTTGGGCTGTGATGTTACATCCCCTGACATCACTGCACATGTGCAAAGAGGCCCAATGCCTAATGTGGCTCCGGGAACAATATACAATGCTGGTTTCAAGACCATATAAAGGAATGAGGCCGCAGGGGCCAGTGCTTTTATACAGGTCATAGAACTCTAATTTTCTCATATTTTACAACAGGAGGTATATTATTGATCATAATACAAGAGTTTCATTGAGTCATGCACCATAATGATTTATTTGCCCTTTCATCTAAACATTTTGGAGGTGACACTTTTTATAATACAGTGACATATAAAGAGTAGGCATTTCTCAGTAAATTGGGCGTTTAGTTTCTCGATTTTGAGGAATGTTAAATTCATCACCTTTACGAAATGAGCCCACGTTGCCCTTTAGTGAATAAGCACTTACCTTATGTGTTACTCAAGTACGTGAGTGCGTAGAGCAGTGACTCCATCCCAACCTTTCACAGAGTTTCACCCCACATCCCACATAGCAGGTAGGTTGGCATTTTTGAAACAGTTGCTGATTGCTAAAGACACACTGGTCGGGCTCTACTGGGAAAAAAAACATGAAAGAATAACAGCTTTATAATGTGCACGCATCTTGCTTCTGCACGTGGCCTCCCCTAGCGCCACTTCAACAATTTGTCTGATCCCAAGACAATGGGGAACTTTAACTAAAATGCACATTTTTTCCTTGTCTAACTCTGCTAAAGTTCATCTCCATATGTCGGTTGTTTTACTTCCAGTTATTTAAAATTGAAAGTACACTGAGGGGCAGATTTACATAGGGTCGAATATCGAGGTTTAATTAACCCTCGATATTCGACTGCCGAATATTCAAAGTCGAAGGATTTAACGCAATTCCTACGATCGAACAATCGAAGGAAAAATCGTTCGATCAAACGATTAAATCCTTCTAATCGAACAGTTCGAAGGATTTTAATCCATCGATCGAAGGATTTTCCTTCGATCAGAAAATTGTTAGGAAGCCTATGGGGACCTTCCCCATAGACTAACATTGGCCTCGGTAGATTTTATTTGCCGAAGTAGGGGGTCGAATTATTTTTTAAAGAGACAGTACTTCGACTATCGAATGGTCGAACGATTTTTGGTTCGAATCGTTCGATTCTAAGTCGAAGTCGTAGTCGAAGGTTGAAGTAGCCCATTCGATGGTTGAAGTAGCCATATTCCACCATTCGAAATTCAAAGTATTTTTTCTTCTATTCCTTCACTCGAGCTAAGTAAATGGGCCCCTGAATGTGCCAAAATCTGGTGTAAATTCTCTGCAGCCCTATATAATTATTGTGGTGAAAATCCTCTAGAAAATTTGTGCAGCAAAAAAAAAAAACAAATGACAGAAGTGGAATATTAGCAAGGGGAATATGAATTAGATAGTGGCTGTTCTATTTACACAATGGTCGTTTACCAGCCTGAACCGAGCAAAATTCCACTTGGTGAATACTAATTTTTTGGTAATAAAACTCCAAACTTGAACTTTCACCCTTTAGTAAAGTGCAACAAAAGATTTATTACCCTGTGAATTTTCTCCTCATCTGATGCAAATGTTTTGTCAAAAAAAAATAACTTTTATGGAGGGCCCTGTCACCAATGTTTTTTTTTATAGGGGGGCCCTGGTCACAAATTGTTTTTTTTACTTGTAGGGGGGCTGTGACCCCCCAATTTTTTTTAAAAAAAAAACTTTATGGGGGACCCTGGCGCCACAGTTTTTTTTAACTTGTAAGGGGACCCTGGCCATCAATGGCTTTATATAATTGTGTGTGAGGGTGGGATGAACCCAGGAGCCCTGAAAATTTTGTTGTACAGGGCCCCTTGATTCCTAATGGCAGCCCTGCACATGCACACAAGGGATACACCATCTCATAGAGACAAACAAGCGCACAGGGACACACAAGCACACAGGGACACACCAGCTCAGAGGGACACAAAAGCACACAGGGATATACCAGCCTTACAGGGACATACCAGCTCACAAGGACACACAAGCACACAGGGACATACCAGACTCACAGGAAGATACAAGCAACAGAGACACACCAGTTCACAGGGACACACAAGCTCACAGGGACATACAAGCTTGCAGGGACACACAAGTTTGCAGGGACATACCAGACTCACAGGGACATACAGGCACACAGGGACACGCAAGCACACAGGGACATACCAGGGGTACAAAAGCACAAGTAAAACAAACATACCCAAATACAGAACACATACACAAACATACACATAGGGGCAACATTACTGTGGGGTTAATATGAAAAGAATTAGAGTTATTACCTCCAAAACTGGTACTATATCTCTATTCTAAAAAAACGTGTGTATTCTTTACCAATGTAAAGTGGTGAGTGACTATTATTAGGTCTTTATTTGCATTTTCAGCTTTGGTCACCTTAATACGCTATTTTACCTGCCAAGTTAAACTCCAGTGCTAATAAAGCTTAATACATGAGTGACTGGCAAGGCTTTTAAAAAATTATCCAATTTTCCTAGTGAATTAGTTGATTTGATTTCCCCCATTTTTAGAAATGCTTAAATGCTGTTTTAAAAATGAGTTAGCTGAGTGATTCTGTAAAATCTTATACAATTTGATTGATTTTGCTGGTTTAGTAGCCTTGTGCCAGTTTCTTTCCATGCATTAAAAGGGATTTTGCTATGTCAATTCAAGTGTATACTTCTCATGTAAATTCCAGAAGAACTCTGTCATATGCAGAAAAGTGAACGCTTTTTAACAGTTTTCATAATAATTCTATTTTATGGATGTAAAATAAAATATTAAATTCATTATATATTTGGCCTTATGCTTATGTATGTGGAGGTGTGGTTGTGTTCCCTGTGACCTTGTGTATATCAGTGTGCTTGTGTGTCCCAGTGTGCTAGTGTGTCCCAATGCATTTGTATGTCCCTGTGAGCTTGTGTGTGCCCGTGTGCTGGTGTGTCCCTGGGTGCTGGTGTTTCTTTGTGAGCTTGTGTGTTGCAGTGTGCAGTGTGTCCCTTTGAGCTTGTGTGTCCCTGTGAGCTGGTGTATCCCTGTGTGCTTGTGTGTCCATGTGAGCGTGTGTGTCCCAGTGTGCTTGTGTATCCCAGTGTGCTTGTGTGTCCCAGTGAGATGGTGTGTCCCTGTGAGATGGTGTGTCCCTGTGAGATGGTGTCCCTGTGAGATGGTGTATCCCTGTGTGCTTGTGTGTCCCTGAGTGCTTGTGTGTCCCTGTGTGCTGGTGTGACCCTGTGAGCTGGTGTATCCCTGTGTGCTTGTGTGTCCATGTGAGCTTGTGTGTCCTGTGCGCGGATGTGTCCCAGTGTGCTTAAGTGTCCCTGTGAGCTAATGTGTCCCTGTGTACTTGTGTGTCCCTGTGAGCTTGTGTTTCCCTGTGAACTGTTGTGTCCTGTGTACTTGTGTGTCCCTTTGAGCTGGTGTGTACTGTGAGCTTGTGTCCCAGTGTGCTGGTGTTTCCTGTGAGTTTGTGTGTTGCAGTGAGCTTGTGTGTCCCTGTGAGCTGGTGTATCCCTGTGTGCTTGTGTGTCCATGTGAGCTTCTGTGTCCTGTGTGCTTGTGTGTCCCAGTGTGCTGGTGTGTCCCTGGGAGCTTGTGTGTACCTGTACGCTGGTGTTGCCCTGTGCGCTGATGTGTCCTGTGTGCTTGTGTGTCCCAGTGTGTTGCTCAGTTCCCTAGGTCCTATCATGCGGTGCATTTGAGCTCAGAGGAAACTACTTGGGCACAGCTGGTTGCACTTAAGTGAGAGCTGATAACCTGTGTTAAAGTGAGAGGACCCAGGCAAATCTGTTTGCAGCCAGCATGAACCAATATTTACAAAAAAACAAAATAAAGTATTGTATGACTCTCAATAGCACGATTGTTCGTTTTGGCTAATGAATTAGCGCTCTCCAACACTCAATTACATTAACACAGAGTGAGATGACTGATTTCTGCTTGGCAACAATACTGTTTTGCTGATTAAAATACTTCTTCCCATTCTTAGATTATTAAATCAGATCACGTGTCAGCGAATTAGCGCCAGGTGCAGCTGTCAGTGCGCGTAATTCAGTCACGTCCAGTTCCAGTCAAATAACTACAATTCCCAGAAGCTCCCACAAAGCTGCCCCTGCATTTCCAACAATTTCTATATTTGTTCCATGCATTGAAGAGAATAAAATGAAGCTATAAACAGCATTAAATTAGCACAATAAAATACACAACTAACCCTTATGTTTTCCATGATAATTTTTTACTACGTTTTTCGTTTCTACTCAAATATCGCCAGAAAACGTTCCCTTCGCGCAGTTTATCTCCTGCCGTTTTAACCTCGTCTAATATTTTCCATACGGGCCACGAGATCACAAAATGACAAACACTAAATCAGAAGTCGAGGCTCAATGGCTCTTCAATAAAATAAAGCCCAAGGCCCGAACTGAGAGAGAAGGAGTCAATTAAAACCATATCAGATGGTCAGCTCCTTTTAGACACATTTGGACGATGGAGAAAGTGATTTTATTGCATTCGGTTCAACTGGAGCAAACTCCGTTCTTGTAATTAATGTGGAGATCGTGCGGTAATAAGCGATTTGATTGTCTGTCTGTCTGTCCCTGGAATATTCCAGCTCTTATGCGCAAAGCTTGTGGGAACACAATTTTATTATTATAGCTTACAGTATAAGCATTTACCTTTTAGCAGTAAGGTCCAAAAATAAATAAATTGAAAAAAAAAAAAATATATATATATAGTCTTTCATATATATATATTATATCACATATATATATATATATATATATATATATATATATATATATATATATATATATATATATATATGTGATATAATATATATATATATATATAAAAAGCTTAGACATGGTGCGCACGGACAAACATAAAACAATGCCTGTGTGCTGGTTAAAGACAACAATAGTAATAATCAAAAAGAAAACCGCACCAAACAGGTCTTTATATGAAAAAAAACAAAAGGTTTTATTTGATCAACGTTTCAGCTCAACAGCTGGAGCCATCTTCAGTAAGAAGTTTAGTAAATAAAAAGGATTCTTTTTTTTTATTTGCTCTGGAGGTGCTTGCAGAACTACAGCTCAGCACCAAGGCAGTTGGTGATTTATTTATTTTTTGTGTGTCCTCCATTCATGTTTTTATATTCAATATGCATATATTACTATAAAGTGTATATATGGATAGATGATGATGGTGATGATGATATATAGTGGATAGATAGATAGATAGATAGATAGATAGATAGATAGATAGATAGATAGATAGATGATAGATAGATAGATAGATAGATAGATAGATAGATAGATAGATAGATAGATAGATAGATTGATAGATAGATAGATAGATAGATGATAGATAGATAGATAGATAGATAGATAGATAGATAGATAGATAGATAGATAGATAGATAAAGAGAGGGAAAGGGAAGCTTTTTTTGCCTGCATTATATAAACATTTCCAAATATATAAGAAGTCCTTTTTTTATTAGAGTATATGTGGATCATGTATTTATTTATGTATGTATTTCCAATACACCTCGGAGGTTTAGTTAATAATCTGCAATAGTTGTATTGCTTTGTCTGATCCTGGGAATAAACCTCTGACAGCAGGGTTAATTTAGTTCATTATTTATAAAAGACTCCATTAGGACAGCAGGGGAGAGACTGATCGCTGTCACAGAGAATGTGGTTCGGAAGTCGGAGTTGTTGGTAAATATTTTGGGAAAACGTCTGGAGCCCCTCCCTGTACAAACAGGCGATCGATCGGATTGTTTTGCGATTTCCTTTAAAATCGGGTCTCTCTCCAGCAGTCAGTGTCGCCACATCCAGCAGCTTCATACGACTACTCGCCCCATATTACTCCTGTTACTAATTTACCCATAGTGAGTATTAGTGATTATTAGTGAGTATAAGTGAGTATTAATGAGTATTAGTGAGTATTAGTGATTATTAGTGAGTATTTGTGAGTGTTAGTGAGTATTAGTGAATATTAGTGAGTATTAGTGAGTGTTAGTGAGTGTTAGTGAGTATTAGTGAATATTAGCGAATGTTTGTGAGTATTAGTAAATATTAGTGAATATTACTGAGTATTAGTGAGTATTAGTGAGCATTAGTGAATATTGGTGAATATTAGTGAGCATTGGTGATTATTAGTGAGTATTAGTGAATATTAGTTAGTATTGGTGAGTATTAGTGAATATTAGTGAGTATTGGTGAGTGTTAGTGGATATTAGTGAGTATTGGTAAGTGTTAGTGAATATTAGTGAGTATTGGTGAATATTAGTGAGTATTGGTGAGTATTAGTGAATATTAGTGAGTATTGGTGAGTATTAGTGAGTATTAGTGAGTATTGGTGAGTATTAGTGAATATTAGTGAGTGTTTGTGAATATTCGGTCACTGCGGCTGATCAGTTGAGCAAATAGAAATAATAGAAATCACTAGGCTGGTTCTGATCAGGGATCTTGTGCAGATGATCAGATTAAGTGGATTTCCAGGGTTTTTTTTGGCAACAGTGTAATTTGTATTAAATAAATAATAAATAATAATGACTTCAATAACGTGAGCAGGAGTAGAACACACATGAAGTTACAAGAAGCAGCGCACTAAGCGGCACAGACAGGTGACAGGAGACAGACTAGAGGCAACAGACTCACAGTCGGACGATTTCTCTGCTTAACCCTATGAATGCCACAGTCCATGAGTTGTTTAGGTAAAGTTCCCGGGTGCCAGAGAAGAAGCAGTTCCTTTGCTGAACGTGAGCTACTTTAGAGGTGATGGAAAACGTAGAAGTTGCCCGAATAACAGGAGAGTGGAGGCGTAGTTTGTGAAAATCTAATTAGCGTTTGTACATTGCGGGTCTGCTGTGATTTATGGCTTTAATGAGTCGCTATGAATTCAGGCCACAGCCAGTAATAACTTATTACTAATAAGCACTGGGATCTCTGTGGAGGCAGCGAAGGGCTCAGGCTCGTTTTATGAGTTGCCGCTTAGGTGACTGCAACAATCGCATTTGTATGGACAACACAGCACCGACTATCTGCACTCAGCTCTGTACCATTACTAACAGTCAATCTATCTATATCTATCTATCTGTCTTTCTCATTGTCTATCTATAACATCTGATTGTAAACGATCATCTATCCATCACACGTTAGTAATCTATAGTATATAGTCTATAGTAATATATATACTTATTTCTGCTCTATCAATCTTATCGACTAAATATCATTTATATTTCCCAGTCTGTCCACTATAATGATCTGCCCCTAAATGCACCATCTGTCTCTCAGTCAGTTCCCAGTCTCAGATTTGCCCGGATCTGCTCTGCAGGCGCAACTCTCCTGAACTGCCGGGCTAAGCGCAAGCTCATCCACCCAGATTCTGTTTCTCGGCAGGAGTCGTTATTGGGTTAAGTCTTCTCGAAATGACACGCAGATCCAAGTGCAAACAAATCGCTGTCGCTATACAGACAACTTTCCTGAGCGAGTGCCCTTGTAGCTACACACAGAATAGGTGCGCTTCTTTACATCAAATGTATTAATCCCAGGCCAGACACCTGCACCAGTGACATCATCTGTATCAGAAACATGTGGCCCTTTTATTATGAGACCAGACTGCTGACCCCCCCCCCCCTATAGAGCTGCACCAGTTATTTCTGGATACAATGTCATTCACTAAAAGTTACAGTTTATCAGCTGCCCAGTTCTTTAGTTGCTTTTTTATTTGTGTGGGAGGGGAGCACTTGATCAGAATCACATTTTACACATTTTACACATTTATCACTGATTTGTTCTAATCGCAGAGACATACTTACCACCTCTTCCCACTCCCTTTCCCCTCTATCTCTTTTTCTCTTCCCTCTCTCTTTCCCCTTCTATATATTTCTCTCTTCCCCTCTCTTTCCCCTCTATCTCTTTCTGTCTTTCCCTCTATCTATATCTCTCTTCCCACTCTCATTCCCCTTCTATATCTTTCTCTCTTCCCCTCTCTTTCCCCTCTATCTCTTTCTGACTTTCCCTCTATCTATTTCTCTCTTCCCACTTTCATTCCCCTTCTATAGCTTTCTCTCTTTCCCCTTCTAGCTCTTTCTCTCTTCCCACTCTCTTCCCCTTCTATCTCTTTATCTCTTCCCACTCTCATTTCCCTTCGATCTATTTCTCTCTTCCCACTTTCTTTCCCTTCTATCTCTTTCTCTCTTCCCCTTCTCTTTCCCCTTCTATATCTTTCTCTCTTCCCACTCTCTTTCTGTTCTATCTCTTTCCCTCTTCCCACTCTCTTTCCCCTTCTATATATTTCTCTCTTCCCCTCTCTTTCCCCTTCTATCTCTTTCTTTCTTCCCACTCTCATTCCCTTTCTAGCTCTTCCTCTCTTCCTACTCTCATTCCCCTTCTATATCTTTCTCTCTTCCCCCTCTATCTCTTTCCCTCTTTCCCTATCTTTCCCCTCTATCTCTTTCTGTCTTCCCCATATTTCTTTCTCTCTTCCCCTCTCTTTCCCTTTCTATCTCTTTATCTTTCCTTCTCTCTATCTGTTCAGCTCTCTTCCTCTTCTTTCCCTTCTTTCTCTTTCCCTCTTTCTCACTCTCTCCCTCCATAGACATTTCTTTATCTGTCCGTGTTTCCCTTTCTATATTTCTTCCTCTATCTCTGTCTCTCTATCTATTTTTCCCTCTTGTCAAGCACATGCCTGAGGAAGGCGCCTTGGTGCTCTGAAAACTTGCATTCAAATTTTATTGTTAGCCGATATAGGTATCATTACTTTCTGTATTTGTTTTTCTGTTTTTTTATTTATTTTTCCCTCTTGTCACAACAATTCAAACACAAATAAAGCGCCACCTAGAGAAATACTTTAAAGGACTTCTTCTCCTACAACTCTACTATGAAATTCTACTATCTGCACATTTTTATTATAATATTTATATCCTTTCATTAACTTGGAAGGCATTGGATCCTCGGAGAGTAAGAGGGGGAATCATTCTAATAGGGACCCGAATCCCAGGAAGCTCTCCCTGTACAAGATGCTGGGGATTAATCTGCTGACATGTCACTATTTCTTCAGTGTCTGTGCATGCTGTGGCTAATGTATTATTATAATAATAATAAAAAAGCAAGAAAGAAAGAAATGAGAACAAAAATAATTAAAAATAAAACATCTACATTAAAATAGGAGATATAGTAGAAAATACACAAATGAACGCATATGCTGCTGGCTGTGTTTTCCATTACAAATTAAATAGCTAAAAATAATTTTAAGGGTAACATCAATGAATATTTTAGAGCCACAAATCTCTGTTTTATGTATGTGTAAAGTGTTAACCTATATGTGTTATTAGAATGACATATAATAATGCCCAGCACAATTTTGTATCAAGACAACAAGAAACTAAAGCCAGTTAACAAGAAATAATATAACAGAGGAATACATAGGCGTCCCTTGTCTCGTCTCTGTGCATAACGATGACACTGCTAGGAATTGGAGAGAGTATTGAATAAACCACCTCCTTTCATTAATATAATGGGCTGCCTGTGACTTTTTGTGCACTTCCTAGTAAAATGTTGGTGTTTGGGGCACTAAGCAGGGTATTGCATTTAAAAGGATCCTGAAAAAGAGATAATCTCACCCCCCCCCCCCCAACACACTCACACCTGCTACCTGATCTCTACAAACATCCTATCTCTGCCTCATTTGTAACTCAAGGATGGCAGGCTCTTAGGCTTGTATGGATTGGGGCAGTGGGAAAGGCTGCAGCTATATACTGTATGTATATATATATATATATATATATATATATATATATATATATATATATATATATATATATATATAGACACATTCTGCAAGTATTGACAGTACTCCAAGGATATTCACAACTCAGCGATAATCATAAATAAGTGAAGGTTTATTGGAAATCCAACGTTTGGGCTCCTTCCTGGAGCCTTCCTCTGGTCAGTTACCCCTGAAGAAGGCTCCAGGAAGGAGCCGAAACGTTGGATTTCCAATAAACCTTCACTTACTTATGATTATCGACGAGTTGTGAATATCCTTGGAGTGCTGTCAATACTTGCAGAATGTGTCTATTTATTTCGGCAAGCACCCAGGTTTTTTGTTTTTCCTTATGGTTGTGCTCTCTCTCTCTCTCTCTCTCTCTCTCTCTCTCTCTCTCTCTCTCTCTCTCTGTATTATTATAATAATAAAAAAGCAAGAAAGAAAGAAATGAGAACAAAAATAATTAAAAATAAAACCTCTCTCTCTCTCTCTCTCTCTCTCTCTCTCAAGAAATACACCTAATTTCAGCAGGTACCACCATATTCAGCAATGCCATGCCAATAATCATGTAAATTCCATGTTGGCTTCCAGGTGATAATTTGGTGTGGAGTTTGTGTTCTAGAGGTCCCCAATAGTCAGGGGGGAAGTGCTTATAATAAATGTATGTGTGTGTGAATATGGATAGAAGATAGAGATGAATGTAAAAGAAAAAATGATGGATGGGGCTGCCACAGAGCAAGAGAAAGCCATCAAAGCTGGTAGTCAGAGTTGTTTTAGTGCGAGTGCATGGAGACATTCCAGTGAGACAGATAGGGTTACAGCAGACCGGAATGGGTAAGTCGCACTGCACAGAAATCTCTGCCTATTTGGGATGACGGGAACCAATGAGATGTCACAAGTAGCGCCGCTGCCTGACCACCGAGATTGACGTGGAAGACACGTCAAATTGATCTGTACAAACTGCAGTCAGATAACTGAGAGCGATTTCGCTCTGATCAGATCAAGTTCGCCCTTGCACTTTTTTGCTGGAGGAGAAGGATCTGGATACCCTGGAAAAGAACCCCTCGTCCCATGTCTATCTGAGCCGCTAAATTTCTGCCGAGCAGCATTGCGATTCCTATGTTGCAGCACGGAATGGGTAAGAGGCTTTTTGGAATTTGTGAATATGAAATACTGGGGAAACCCACCCAGGGATCTGTTTCTTGTTGCGCGCACAGAACTGAGCTGATTCATATAAATGGTGCAGGATTCGTAAAGCTCAGAACAAAATGCTGTGTTCGTGCCTTGTCTTATTGCCTCGACGCTTCAATGTTTTTAGGCGCTATCTTGCCTTCTCTATTACACTACTCTAGAGATTCTACGCAGCGCTGTTGCTGAATGTTTGCGCGCAGCCAGTGAATCCTGCTGGTGAATGAGGTACAGACAGGGGGGATGCCCATGTAGCGCTTCATTCTCCAAATAGATCCCCTTTAATCGTTGTGTTTCTCCCTCTACAGAACAGAATTATGGCGAAGTGAACCAGCTGGGAGGTGTGTTTGTCAATGGGAGACCCCTGCCCAATGCGATCAGACTGAGGATCGTGGAGTTGGCGCAGCTGGGGATCAGGCCTTGCGATATCAGCCGACAATTGCGCGTCTCTCACGGATGTGTCAGTAAAATCCTGGCCCGGTACAACGAGACCGGCTCTATATTGCCCGGGGCTATCGGAGGCAGCAAACCCAGAGTCACCACCCCCAACGTAGTGAAACACATCAGGGACTACAAACAGGGCGACCCCGGCATCTTCGCTTGGGAAATCAGGGACAGACTTCTGGCAGACAACGTGTGCGACAAGTACAACGTCCCCTCTGTCAGCTCCATCAGTCGGATATTAAGGAATAAAATCGGCAACTTGTCTCAACCCAACCAGTATGAGAGCCCCAAGCAGTCTCCATCCCAGCCAACGTTACCCTACAACCCCCTGTATCAGTATCCCTACCCCAATCCCATCTCCCCTGGCTCTACCAAGGGGGGCTCTCATCACCCAGGGGTGCACATGCCCACGGGACATGTCAATATTGCCAGGCAGTGGCCCTCGGCTCATTCTGTCAACAACATTCTGGGGATCCGGTATGGATTCATGGACCAAAGTAAGTGAGTGAGGACTGGGTGCTGATAGGTGCTGACAGGCTCTGGGAGCTGACAGGCATATATATATATATAATACACAAAAGTCATGAATATCTTGTAAATTATATCCTTAAATTATATCCTTATATAAACAGTGACTAGTGATGTCATCAGCTATAAACGGTGAGTTCTTATGTCATTACTGTCACATGACTCACTGAAACTTGTGTATTATAATAAATAAAGTACCCCCAGTTGCAAAATGTGAGGATATTAGAAGTTACCTCTGAGTTCCATGACCTGTATAAAAACACTGGCCTTCAGTCTCCTGGGTTTATATGGTCATGAAACTCCTCCGTAACTTATAATGTCCTTATATTTTACAAGATATATATATATACATATATATATTTTTTTTCTGTCCTTATTAGGACCTTTATTAAGGATAGTGTAATGTGCATTGAAAAATAGTGCAACAAATAAAAGTTTGTTGAATGCACATGATACTATCCTTAAAGAGATAGTACACCTGAAATTTTATCATAGTATTGTATTTGCATGTTATCTATAATTATGCCATTAAAGTGTTTGCAGATTTTTCTACATTACCCATCTGATCCCCATGTTCCTGTATGTGGGGGCTGCCATATTTGTGCAGAAGGAGTTGTTAGCATTAGAAACTCTAACTGACAGGTTAGGAAGGGACAGTCAGATTGGCAAAACAGTCAGGTTTAGGAACTTTATTTACAAAAGCAGAACTATCAGTGAAAAACGATTAACATCAACTTTTGATGTACATTAATATTTTCAATAATATTTTTCTAGTGTCAGTATCACTTTAAGGATAGTATACTGTGCATTCAAGAAACTTTAAATTACAGTGCAACAAATAAAAGTTTGTTAAATGCATATGAAACATTGGACTTTTATATTATACATCACAAATCAAAAAAATTTATATATATATATATATATATATATATATATATATATATATATATATATATATATATATATATATATATATATATATATATATATATATATATACTAATCATGCTCTGGGCCTTTGATTCCCTCAATTGAAAGGAAATGTAAAAATAAAAAATCACCAATGAAAGAAAATCTCGTTTTAAGCAACTTTCCATTACACATTCATTTGAACATAGAATAAAAATGCAGTGGCTATAAAATGATTTATAAAGGATCTGTTTGTGGCTTTTTGTGCTCTGCACTAGTCGTTCTGACTACTGAAAACCCATCAACTGATTTAAAAGACCTCCGGAAAAAGCATGCAAAGTATTGTGAGAAATGGAATCTTTTTGCTACAATTTTACAGCAGTCAGAGCCAGGAGTGCAAAAAGGGTCAGACAAAACTTTGCTTTTTATTGCAATTACATTTGCAAAGAACTTTAAATAGATGGAAATTTGTTTAGAATTTTATTTTCTTTTATAGTTGAGAGTTTACATCTCGTTACCAGCCTCATAATAACCTGCAGAACATAAAAGAAATCATTTATCTACAGCAAAGCCACATTTTGACATTTTTGACACCGGAAATGTAAAGTATTTTTACCATTTGACATTAAATAAACCATTTTCGTAACTCCTGTATATATATAAATATATACCTATACAAACACTGGCATCTTAATTGAGACTGAACTACTGAGGGTCCTGCTGAAGTTCTGCAGGTGATTAGGGGACATTATGGAGGGGTAAGGGGAGATCAACTACTTCTTTGTCAAATATTTGTCCACTGATGAGAGACAAGATGCCAGAATCTCGTTACTAATGACATCCTAGTTGCTTTAGACCCTGCTAAGAACAAATACTTTAACTGAAGTGTCGGAGATTAAATAAAACAACTAGGGGGTAGTTAGAAACAAAAACTTTGTGGCAGAATTACTCATTTAAGTAATAATGCTTGCATCGATTTCGTGCTGTATATGATGCTTCATAGATATAAAACTAGCTCTAATTTCCATCTTATCCTTTAGGGGACTGTGTTTATATCACGTCTGTTTAGGAATAGTCTGGAGAAATAATCTGGTCACCATTATATTTGCTATAATATATATATATATATATATATATATATATATATATATATATATATATATATATATATATATATATATATATACATGTAAGCATTTTAATTGATCATATAAATATATGTGTACTGGAGTAGTATTCGTGCTAAGTGGAAAAATATTTTCTATCTATTGGAAATAAGAAAATAACATGCGCAATATATTATTATTATAAATAATAATAATAATAAATACTAATAATGATGCGGATTTTCTTTGGCTTAGGCCCTATTGCCGGCACCGAGGGCTCTGTGTATTCTCCAAAAATGGAAGACTGGGCCAGTGTCAATCGATCAGGCTTCCCTGGCAGTCAGAACATGAACGGCCTGGAGAAATCTGTGGTGGAGCCTGATATCAAATACTCACAGGTAACTGTTTCCTTCACTCATAGTCATATTGCCACGTGTGGCCTCCTCCATTGACTGCAATGCCTCAGAAAATAAACTGAGCAGGTGGATGAAAGAATTTCATCATCCTCCAAATGCTTCCCTATTCTTAGCAGAATTACAGACTCTCCCTCCCCCCAAACTCCAAAAAGAGTTATATTATCTTCGCTTTATAATGTGCAACATTGTCTTATAAGTCAAGGAAAAAGGGGAGATTGTCTGGCAGACTTTAATCATCTTTCTATTTTGTCTCCCCACCTCTCCCTGTTGCAGTCGGCCTCCAGTCTCTCTACAGTGGGCAGCTTTGTCTCAGCCTGTGCCTACCCCACCAGCAACCAATATGGGGTTTATGGCCCCCCAGGAGCTGGATACGTCCCCCCAGGACACCACTGGCAGGCACAGGGCAGTCCTCTCGGGCACAGCGTGACGGTACATGGAGGCGACATTGCAGCCCCAGTGACATTCAAACACAGGGAAGGTATGGACGCGATTATTAGTTCAACCAGCTGAATGGAGCGCACCTCGGCCGAGGCAGCTAGTTGACAGCTGCAAAAATAAACAGGCAGATTTTTCAGTAACTGCTGTGAAACAGGCACTTTCTGGATGGCAGCTTTTATGAGCTGAACAATTTATTTTTTATGCATTCGGGCCTTCCTTTCTAGGGGCAGATTTATAGGCCTGTCACTGTTGCTGCAAATCCTGCAGTTTTACGTTTTCCTTATGTGTTTGTACTAATATCTTCCAGGGCTCACAGAGCTGCTCTGTAATGCACCATTCAGCAGCCCCACAACTGCCATTCCTTCTGCACTCTGTGTGTGTGTGTTTATGTGTGTGTCTGTGTATGTGTATCTGTGTATGTGTGTCTGTGCCTGTGTGTGTGTATGTGTGTGTCTGTATGTGTATGTGTGTCTGTGCCTGTGTGTGTTTGTGTGTGTGTGTGTGTGTATGTGTGTGTTTGTGTGTGTGTGTGTATACACACTGCCTGTATGTAAGTGTAGATAGAACATTTATCTGTGACAGTGTATATCTGTAAAATGTTGCATATGTGTTCAAATAGAATGCTTCCTGTATTTAGAACTTTGTCTGTGTTTATTTAGTACACTGTGTCTGTGTGTTTGTGTAGCACATTGCCTACGTCTCAATATCACCCTGCCTGATTTTATGTGTGTATGGGAGCACACAATATTGTCTCTGTGTGTAGAATATTACTTCTATGTAAAGACTTATGTGTGTGTATAAAGTACATTGTGTGTGTGTGTGTAAAGCATAGCCCATGTGTATATTCCCAAAAAAAGCCTGTGTGTATTTGTAAAATATTATTTTGTGTATAGAATGAGTGTGTGTAATGAACCTTGAGTGTGTGTGTAAACCATATCCCATGTGTATTCCAAAAAAAAAAACCTGTAGTATATTGTCCTTGTGTGTGTGTTCTATATGTCATATACAACAGCACGGCCCAGATTAACTAAACAGTGGTAACAATCACTGCATGATAAGCACTTTTGATCTATGGCATAATAAATGTCAGTTGACTGAATTTGTTAGTGTTAATCCCCTGGGGTTCTTTAGAACTGATATTAGGATTACATTCACTAAACACCCAAAAAAAAAAAATGCCAGGTCAGGTCTGATCTTATATATAAAGAAAAAAAATTAACCCTTATGAGGCCGAGCCATCATTAAACATACATATATTTAGCTGAGTGATTATTATCGGCATCAACCTTTTTAGTTTAATTCCTATAATATTCTGCTCCCACCCACAATGCATTGCAGGCGTTTTACATTCCAGGGCTCAAAAAACTTTACAAATGCAACTCTCATGAATGCAAAGGTAATTGTCTAATTTTATTGGTCTGCGTGATTAAGCACTAATTAGATTACTTACTCATAACAGGCACCTGCAATTTATTGTATCATTGGGACCTAACTTGAAAATGCAGGAAATTAATTTGATATTAGAGCCAATAGTGACCTATCATGTGTGTGTGAATGTATATGAGCTGCTGGTATTGCCACTTATCTCCCCTTCCTTATTCACTTTAGTGCTTGTCAGTAATATGAGTGTGTGCAATGTGCCCATTTTTTTTTACTTTTTTTACTTTTAAATATAGACAATACATAGATTGTGTTTAGTTCATACAGATGGATACATATGATATAATAGGAGATTTTCTCTATAAAGAACCCATAGTTATGAATCACAGTGCAACTCATTTGGGAGACTGGACACATTTACAGGAACACAATTCTTGGTATTGGTCGATTCAATCTCTTTCAATTTGACATCGTGCGACTAAAATACGAGATCAGTATTATTGTGCCATGCAGACAGATTCCTGTTGAACTCTGCACAGCTATTAAAATAGACTCACATAAAAATGGAGGAATATTGCAAATACTGTGAGGCTAAATATGTTTTCCAGACACAAGTCTCGTTTTCCTGATGTTTGTGCAATGGAGATTTATAGCTGTTTTCGCTCTCTCTCTGAGTGTGGCCATTTGTACTGTCCATGAATAGAGACTTGGTGGTCCCTTAAAGCTGCAGGAAACTTCAATTTTATTGAGCGGGCTTAATTATTCTATATATATATATATATATATTGCAAACTAAACAAAAATATAATATTCACATTCAGCAACACATTAAACATGTCAATAGTTGGTTGTTTCAGAAAATAAAAATATTTAAAAATGAATGGGCAGGAATTTAATTTTAAAATGTGCTGAAAATATACAGCATGAGATGTAATTATTTTAATATTATTATTTCAGCAACAGAAACGGTTAAAACATATCGTACATGCTTTTCCCAAGAAACAAACTTCGGTCCCACGTGTTACCTGCTACCTAAAAAAATATTACAATCATTATAATAGTTTGGCTCCCAATTCAATTCATGGTGTAATATTAAACGAATTGCCGGTGCTGATTTAATATGCTTTGATTTGCGCCGTTTAGCACTGCTAACATCCAGTAACTGGTTCTGTTGAAAAGTTTTTGGGGAAAAAAAGAGAAAATCGATACATCTATATGGGAATGTATTCATATTGCCAATGATCAGTTATAAGCATCAGCTTTCAGCACAGTAGGCCATGAAATGGCTAGCATTTGTTCAGTTTTAATTTAGCTAGCAAATGACAAAAAAGTAGATCTGTTGTTTATAGCATTTAAAGAAGAACTATCGCGATAATTAATTTAATTAAGATTCAGCATACTGAAATAAGAAACTTTCTAAATACAATCAATTAAATATTCTGTAAAGTTACTGAAATAATCAAGTTTCTCTTCACCATCCCTCTCTCAGCATCTCTTTCTCTTCATTCTCTCTTCATGCAGGAGTTGGGTGTCAGTCATTGACAATTAGATCTAATATATCTTATAGGGGGGGCTCATTTTGCCTAGAAGATGCTCACTCTATTAAAATCACCAGAAATAATGTCTCTCTACATGCAGAATTTGTGCAAAAGGCTGTTTTTGTTGTTTTTACTGAATCAGTTATTTGAGTGTTCTAATTCATCTGCTAGAAAAGGAAGCTCCCCCCCATAAGATACATTGGATCTAACTGTCAATTAATATCTGACACTCATCTGCTGCATAAAGACAGAATGAAGAGAAACAGATGCTGAGAGAGGAATAGTGAATAAAAAATTGATTATTTCAGAAACAATTCAGATTTTTTAATTGCTTGGATTTAGAAAGTTTCTTATTTCAGTATGATTAAGCTTATATGAAATTTTAATTTTCGGGATACTTCCCCTTTAATGAAATAATCTCTCCTGCCCATGTTTATAAAAGGCAAGGCTTCCAGTGTTTCCATTCAACGCAGTGTCCCATATTTTATGTACAGGCGGGGGGAGGAGGAGGAATCGGTATAAAATGAATTCAGCATATCAGAATAAGAATTTAGCTCTTTTACTCCCTCCCTGCCAGGCTGTGTCAAAACGAGACTGACAAATTTGTGCTAATAATATTGATGATTTTTTTTTAATGGCTTGTGGGCAAAATGGGAACAAAATTCGCAAGATGTAAGTTTATTTAATATGCAGTAAATAGAGCCCAAATCCTCCTTAGAAATCAATTGTTGGTTGAGTTTGTGACGTTTGTCTCATAGGGGCCGAATCGTTGCCGTATTTTTTTTTTTTTTTTTAAAAAACACCTTTATCTAGTATTTAGGTTTGGGCATTGATAGTTTTTTTTTTAATTCGAATGTTGATATGGGATATGATTAATATATACATGTTCGTTTTAGTAGTAGTTTTTTTTTTTTAGAAATCTTGAGTATGAAAAAAGGGAGAGAATTTGCCACCCCTCCCCCCCATATCCCATTGAACAATATTAAAGTTAAATCGAGAATTAAGAGCAAATGCCATATATGTGCCACTGAACAATTTTTCTCTCCCTCTCTGCCCGTAATGACAAATATACCACGGATATCTCCAGTGTTTATACTATGCTTATGTTTTTCTTCCTTACGTTTCAGCCCAAATCATATTTAACTGGATTCGGGATTTTTTTTTCTCGAATCCCGCAGGGAAAGGAAAGGGGATAATGGGCGATTTTCATTGACCTTGAAATGTGAGAGCAATTAAAGACTGAATGGAGTTCTAGTGCTGGAACGAAATCTCTCCAGAAACAACGAATGGCAGGTGCTAAATAAAGAAAAATACTTGTGAATACTGCGCTACTTGCGAATGTCTGTACAGGAGAAGCCTGGGAAATTAACTGGTTTAAATTGTTTGTTAAATATTCTTTATATTATTGAAAGGGTTGGGTTATCCCCTTGCACTAGTCTTGCCAAAGCTTTTGCGCCCGTGAGTGCATCAAATCGGCCTCATTCGATTATTTTAAGGATTTTCAGCAATGTCCTTCATCTTGTAGGTAGGGCTGTATGTTTAGCTGATACAATCTAAATCTAGAAGATCGTGCATTGTTATTGTTGTGGGCGCCATGTGCATCTATCAACCCCCTCTAATGTGTTTATGTTAACGAAAACGTTCTGGGAATAAGTTATTTTATTATTTTAGGGTAAGGACACACTGGACGATTTGTCGCCAACGTTTTAAAAAAGTAAATCGCGGCGACAAGACGATCGTCTTTTTTGAACAGATGATTCACAGCGACTATTGGCACAGATCGATTTGTATCCCATTACTCTGTGCGGTACGTGCTCCACCCAAACCGGAAACGGTTTGTGCTTCCCGCTGTAACCTGGCGTCTTTACGTTCTTGCGTCATTGCGTTCGCATTGTAATTTGAATACAATTGCTGCTACTTATCTGTATGTGTGTGCGTGTCTAGGAGATTTAAGTGCTTTTCTAAGTACATGATATTTCTGATAAATCGCTTGGAAAAGGGTCTCGGTGCGTTTTGGAGCTACAGGCGATTCCCAAACGTGCTGTGGGCACAGGAGCTGGCGTCTTTCATTTGTTTTTGTTCAGAGACAAAACGAGCGATATGTCGTCGCGATTTGCTTTTTAAAAACTTTGGCGACAAATCGTCCAGTGTGTCCTTACCCTAAAGGGATGGCTCACTTTCAAGCAACTACTTGTTTTCAGACAAATCACCAAAAATAAGGACTTTTTCCAATGACTTTCTATTTTCTATGTGTGACCGTTTTTCTAATATTGAAGTGTAAAGTATTATTTTTCACCATCTGAAACTGATCTGTGAGGGGGGTCGCCTACCCTGTAAACTGTTCTAAATTGATACATTTAGTTGATACATTTCTTATCTTTGTCCCTGCTGAGCAGAATCCCTGTGTTTCATTACAGGCAGCTGTTAGAATTGATAC
>CM076681.1:117223421-117463421 GCA_038501925.1 Xenopus petersii
TTAAACAAATTAGTTTTATGTGATTGTTTGATATTTTGTTTGTTGCCACATTGGGTGCAGGGTACATAAAGCACAGAATAAATATATTTATTATCAGTTTAAGGCGACTGTAGATGTAGAAAGCGTTGGGAGTAGTTTTAAATCATTTTATAAAAATGATGTAAATAAAATAAATAAATAATTGTCTCTGTTATATGGGAAGCAGTTATCAAAATAAATCCAAATTACGGGAAGGTCACCTCCCATTAAAATTTTTAAAAATGATTTCCTTTTTCTCTGTAATAATTAGGGATGCACGAATCCACTATTTCGACCGAATCCCTGAATCCTTGGTGAAAGATTTGGCTGAATACTGAATCTGCATATGCAAATTAGGAGCAGGAAAGGAAAAAGTGGAAAAAATTCTTCTTTTGTGACTAAAAGTTAATGATTTCCCTACCAGCCCCTAATTTACATATGCAAATTAGTATTCGGATTCAGTTCGGCCAGGCTCAAGGATTCGGCCGAATCTGAATCCTGCTTTAAAAGGGCTAAATCCCAAACCGAATCCTGGATTCGGTGCATCCCAAGTAATAATAAAACAGTAGCTTGTACTTGCTCCAAACTAAGATATAATTAATCCCTAAAGGCAAAAAAATGATATTTAAATGATTTGTTTTTAGTTCAATCTTAGTCAGGGTTCTCCTTTATCTCAAAACAAGGTAAATGATGTAAAAAAAAACATAAGTGCGTCAGCCAATCAGCCACATTTCCAAGGATATCTTGGGACAACAATTGACACCTGAATTGACCTTCAAGCTGGACTTTAAGATACAATTGAGCAGGATAGTGGCCCCATCTAAAAACAAATGCTACAAATGTATTGTTATTACTACTTTTTATTACTCATCTTTCTTTTCAGGCCTCTCCTTTTCATTTTCCAGTCTCTCGATTAAACCATTGCATGGTTGCTAGGGAAATTTGGACCTTAGCAACCAGATGGCTGAAATTGCAAACTGGAAAACTGCTGAATAAAAAGAACTCAAAAACCACAAATAATAAAAAATTAAAACCAATTGCAAATTGTCTCAGAATATCACTCTCTGCATCATATGAAATGTAAATTTAAAGGTGAACCCCTTTAAAGCTTTTTTCGGAATTGTAGGGGGCATATTTTTGCAGATATACTGTATATGAAGATGTAGAATTCCCTGGCATTTAAACCAGAAGAAGCCATGCGGATAAGTGATGAAACTTTTTAAATATCCAGTTGCCTTAAGTCTACCAGATATTGTAGTACTTTAACATGTTTCACTTTCAAATAAAGGGACACATTTATTCAAAAAATTGCAGAGGGCGTTCTTTTCACCTTTGCATAATGATGCTGAAAAGGTCGAATTTTACTGGTTTTAGAGGAGTTTGAAACCACGAATAAACTGACAAACTCTAAAACCACATATGTCATGGAAAGTATTGAAAAATCCAAATATAAAAAGTGTGAATGAGAAAAAAAAAAAGCTGAACAGTGCACTAAAGAATATCTCGAAAAACCTCTAAAAAAGATTAAAATCGGTCAACAACTTTTACTTGGCAAAGTTGGCAATTAAAGGTTTAGTGTGTTTTTCACTTAAAAAAGTTAGGATTCTAAAACTTTTAAGAAACATATCAAAAGCACAATGTTTTCGAGTTTCGAGGACACAAATCTCGATTTTGATTATTACTAAATGGGCCCATAGTGTTCACCCTATAGGAATTAGTGATTTGTAGGTTGAGAAAAACTCAACCCCCACCTGACCCCCTAGAATCTGCACCGACCCTAACCTGCTTTGCGCTCCTATTTATATACCCGTCCCGCTGTGAAGTCATGGAAGGGGCGGGCTGTGAGAATATAAAAAGGAGCACATCCAGTGGAAATGGTTCAATATAAGGTCGAGGGCAGGGTGGACACAGACTAAGGTTTAGCCCACACCAACCTGTGGCTGGCAAACAAACTTTGAGCGGCAGTTGATCCAAACCTGCCTGACCCATGGGTAAACCTACAGGTCCTACGGGCTTTGGGTTGGCCTGCACACAGGGCCGGATTTGCATAGTGGGTTGCCCCTAGGCCCACTGCTGTTCATCGCCCCTGTCCCCTCCCCCTTTATTCATGCAAATTTTCATCAGCTGGAATGGACCAATGGGGATTGGTGCATGGGAAATTAAAAAAATTACTGGATCTCCAGTGCATCCCCAGTGTTTTTGAACCAATGTGGGTGTGGTTTGACAGCATGCCGCCCCCCTAAAATCCTGCCACCCTAGGCCCGGGCCTAGGTGGCCTTTCCACAAATCCAGGCCTGCCTGCACATCACTACTAGGCATACATATCATATTAAAAAATGTTAGACATGGTTGTGCTGCAACTTATGTGGTTCTCTAAAAGTGTCCCGTGTTAAAGGTGAATATGAGAATATATACTCTTGGTTAACACTATAGCAAGAAGTTCTGTCTCTTTGTAACTGATCAAGCCTTGCTCGAGATGTCTGGCTCATAGGTACATACCTTCTGCAGCCCACTTTTTTCATCTTGCATTGCCATAGCATACCTACAAGCAACTTCCTACATAGCGGGGCCTGCTACTTGCTGGTCTTGATGGTTTCTTTATCTGAACCGATTCATCATTAGTTAGATTAATTCAGCATATCCTATCCAGGTTTCCTTGGATTCCATGGCAATGTGTAATATCCATTTGCTGGCACGTGAAGATGCTTTATGTTCTCGTCAGGTCAGTTATCCAGTAAACACCTTCAAACCACTAAAGGGCGAATTACAGACCTCACCAATTCCTCGCAAAGTTTGCAATCAAATGTTTTTTGTTAACATTCTCAGTGTATGTAATAAAATTTCATAATCAAATTTCAAAGAGCAGGTGTTAACAATGACCTTTACTTGTAATAATATTTGCCAGCAGATTATTTTACATTGTGAGTAGTGTTAAACATTCGCAAAAACGAAATTTTAAACATCACTTTCAATTTTTAATTACATTCCGCCTTAAAAATACTGGAATGGTTAGACTCTAACAAAAGGCTGCTATCTCTTTGGTATTGATCTTTTGTCATCTCACTAACAGTATTGTACTTTGGCATAAGTCAGATTGCTGTAGCAGTGTAGTCATATTTATTTTATTTAGTAGCATATATTATATATGTAGCAGTGTAGTCAATTATATTATATAGGTTTGCTCTTTGTGATTACACACTGGTGCATCAGATGGACATCATTCTATTAACTCACATTAAGGGGATTTAAAAACTTGAATTTTTCAAGATTTATTATACCCCAGGGATGCAAAAAGTGAGAATCTGAAAATACTCCATCTTCAACCTAATGAGGTTGTGTAGAAGTCAATGGCAGAGGTCCAATTTGCAATTTGAAGATATCATTGTCTGAGCTTTGTTTCACATGATAAGCCAAACATTTCGGTCTTTCCTCCTACTTCACGACAAATTCAGACTTTTCTGGCGTCACACCTGAAAAATTCTCTTTTTTAGCGCGATAATCCGAAAAAGTCATGCGACAATCCGGAAAAGTTGTGTTTTTTCCCAATCTGATTTTTTTCATGTTTTTTTTTTAATGATAAATAAGGGTAAATTGTAGATTCTAGTCAGACTTTTTTTATTAAAACATCAGAAAAATCTAGATTTTGATAAATAACCCCTTAAATATTGAAAGCTGAAGGGGATTCCGACTGACATGATGCTTTAGCTGCATTGGTATTATGTAGGCACGCCGTTTTTATGTTCCCATATTTGCAGCTGACTATTTGCCTCAAAAAAAGTGGAACAGACAGATAGACAAACAGACAGATAGATAAAGAGATGACAGACAGAGAGACCAATTGATCATTTTTTACATACCTTTCCATTTGCTCTTTTGACAGAAATGAACATAATTAGCTCCATCCGTCTAAATTGCTCTTGCCATGAGCGGTAAAGATATGTAGAAAGTGATAGTAATTAATCATACTTTGCTACTGTAACATTCTTATTGTCATCTGTCAAAGATAAAAATTACATGTTTTCACCTGGAGCAGAAATTTTATTGCAAAATCGCATCAGCTATTTTAAAGGAAAACTATACCCCCAGAATGATTACTTAAGTGGCCTATTAAAGAATCTTACCAAACAGATATATATATATATATATATATATATATATATATATCAAGGGAAAGTTGTGCTCACCACTAATTTTTAAAACCATTAGGCGGGGGTGCAATGAGGCTGTGACCACAAAATACATATAGACACATACAAGATTCCTCTGCACTCAACCCATTATCAATATATTTAAGACAGAGACATTTTGTGCATACTGCTACTGAAAAATGCCTTACCCTTTAAACAAAACAGGGATTGTTTGTCCATATATTGCAAAATATTTAAGATGGCCAACTACGTCAAAGTCATCCCATATCTGGCCAGTCCTATGCTCAATTTTCATCTGATTCATTAAGAATTCTATTGCTTCATTATACATTTTACAAAGGGACTAAGTTTTACCTGCAACTTACTCGCTGCTTTCAAAGTAAAACTCCCAAACTTGGCTGCCCTTTTATTAGACACCAGTGGGATCACCTGACTATAGCTGGGAAGGGTGGGAGCTACAACATGGAGCTGGTCACTGCTCCTGTATAACTATAACAAACAAGGGAAAGTTGTGCTCACCAACAATTTTTAAAACCATTAGGTGGGGGTGCAATGAGGCTGTGACCACAAAATACATATAGTCAAATACAAGAGTCCTCTGCACTCA
Organism: Xenopus petersii; assembly: GCA_038501925.1. Classification (NCBI taxonomy): domain Eukaryota; kingdom Metazoa; phylum Chordata; class Amphibia; order Anura; family Pipidae; genus Xenopus; species Xenopus petersii. The sequence goes on from CM076681.1 coordinate 117,228,195, forward strand.
ACCCATTATCAATATATTTAAGACAGAGAAATTTTGTGCATACTGCTACTGAAAAATGTCTCACCCTTTGGGATGACTTTGACGTAGTTGGCCAGCTTAAATATATTGCAATATATGGACAAACAATCCCTGTGTTGTTTAAAGGGTAAGGCATTTTTCAGTAGCAGCATGCACACAATGTATCTGTCTTAAATATATTGATAATGGTTTGAGAGCAGAGGATTCTTGTATTTGTCTATATGTATTTTGTGGTCACAGCCTCATTGCACCCCCGCCTAATGGTTTTAAAAATTAGTGGTGAGCACAACTTTCCCTTGTTTTATATATATATATATATATATATATATATATATATATATATATATATATATCCTTGAGATATATGTATTTACCTGAAACCCTAGGCCGGTACTCCTATCAGTAGAAAACTGCATCGGTCTGGGGGTTATTCCAGCGTGCACCGGCTTCTTATTTCTTCACACGGGTGCGCATGCACAGTAACGTGAAAAGCCAACTTTAACGAAGAAGTTGACTATTTTGTTCTACTGCGCATATGTCATTGACCCCCATTTGAAAGCTGGAAAGAATCAGAAAAAGAAGGCAAATAATTTACAAAACATGAAAAATAAATAATGAAGACCAATTGAAAAGTTGCTTAGCCATTTTATAACATTTTAATAGTTAAATAAAGGTGAACCACCCTTCAGGGGCGTAACTACAGAGGAAGCAGACCCTGCGGCTGCAGGGGGCCCAGGAGGTACAGGGGGCCCCATGAGGCTCTCATTGATGAACAATTTGAACATATATTGGTAAAACAGGACAAACACTGGATATGTTGGGGGCCCTAAAATTAATTTGCTGTGGGGCCCAGCAACATCTAGTTACGCCACTGCCACCTTTAAAGAAAACTCTCAAAAGACATAATTTCATGCCATTCTGTCTGCATGATATATAACCTCTAGAAGCGACTTTCACATTGTGACTGTGTGTCTATGCGAGTGACGCTTCACAGTGGGTTTAACGGAAAAGATTAAAAAGAAAGAAATGTTTCCAGTTGCACACACAGCAAAGTTGCATGCAATACATTTTAAAAGACAGCTCAAACATCCACCCTGGAGATTCTTACTCTAAACACATTGTTGATTTGTATCAAGGTACTGTAAGTGAAGCAATATGTTATATTTCTAAATAATAGTAAACAAACACAGATGCAGCAGGCTCCATTCTTCCATATGGCATGTATTTTGTACAGAAGCATCACTTTTATGCATAAGTTGACGGTGTGATTATGGCAGCTTTATTTATGTGACATGCATCTGCCTGGGATTCTAAATAAAAATATTTGCCATTCAGTGAAACTATTCCTATTTTGAAACTATTTTTTTATATATTGTACCTCCCAGACTCTGATTAAATGGGCATAACCCACTGTGCCTGTCTTATACAAATTGTGTATGGTGATGTCCCTTTTGTTGGAACATACAGTACAGGTATGAGATCCGTTATCTAGAAAGCTCCGAATTACTGAAAGGCCATATCCCATAGACTCCATTTCATCCAAATAATCCAAATGTTTAAAATGATTTTCTTTTTCTCTGTAATAATAAAGCAGTAGCTTGTACACTATCCAAAAAAAAGATATAATGAATCCTTATTGGAAGCAAAACCTGCCTATTGGGTTTATTTAACATTTACATGATTCTCTAGTAGACCCAGGTCCTGAGCAATCTGGAAAACAGGTCCCATACCTGTATAGGTAAATATTCTGCTGTGCTGCACAATGAAGGAAAATGTCATTCTAAAAAACCCTACAAAATACATTAATTAAAAATATCAGTGGCTTTAGAGTTATTGGCAAATGTAATTGCTAATGAAAGGAGTGGCTCTGAGCCTTTCTACATTGCTGGTTCTGTGGTGTAAACATGCATGAGAAGCATTGTGAGAACTAGAGCTTTGACTGCAGGAAGGCTGACTTCCAGGACGTTGTTTCAATGGCCAGTTCCATAAGGGAAAAACAAATATTGCTTTTCACTGCAGCTTTACAAATTAACCGATTAAAGGGTCGATTCACTATTAAGTTAACTTTTAGTATGCTAGAGAATGGCTTTATGTTTTTATATATATAGGTTTTGAATTATTTGCCGCCTTCTTCTGACTCTTTTAGGTTTTCACATGAGGGGGTCACTGACCCCATCGAACAACAACTGCTCTGTAACGCTACAAATGTATTGTTTTGCTACTTTTTATTACTCATCTTTCTATTCAGGTCTCTCCTATTCATATTCCAGTCTCTTATTCGAATCAGTGCATGGTTGCTATGGTCATTTGGGCCCTAGAATCCAAATGGCTGACATTGCAAACTGGAGAGCCGCTGAATAAAAAGCTAAATAACTCAAAAACCAAAAATAATATAAAAATGAAAGACAGTTGTAGATTTATTCAAAATATTACTTTTTACGCCATACTAACAGTTGATTTAAAGGTGAAACCCCCCCTTTAATACAACAATTTACAGTATCTTGGAATATACTGACCTGAAACCCCAGGCTCCTATCAGCAGAAACTAGACCCGCCTGGGATTCTTCCAGCGAGCACCAGAGAGCGACTGTCTTCTCGCTTCTTCTTTCTTCTTGTGGCTGCAAATGCACAATGGAGCAAAAGCTAAACTTTAATAAAATTTCGTTCGGACTATTTAGTTCTACTGTGCATGCGTCTGCCAGTGAAGGATAGAGGAAGACGGCAGATAAGGGCTCCGTGGTGCTCACCCCGGGCCAGTCCAGTTTTTGGCACCCCCAAGTAAAAATACCTTTCCTTCTCCTTTAATCATGTACTGTATGTTGAGTAAAACTTAGCTGATCTCAGAATAGGAATTAGAAACTGACTAGTGATAAGCAAATTTATTCGGCAGCCATGGATTTGCGGTGAATTTTCGAATTTAACCATGTGTGATTTTTTTCATGACTTTAATGCATCTGGAGAGAAAAGTCACCATAAGAAAAAACACCCATTGACTTTAATGCTTCTGGAGGAAAAAAGTCGCCATAATAAAAAACGCCCATTGACTTTAATGCATCTGGAGAAAAATGTTGCCATAATAAAAAAACCCATAGACTTGCTGTTTCATGAATTTTTCTACAATTTCACAAAATTCAAGTCTTCAGTGAAGCAAAATGGGACAGATCTGCTCATCACTAAAACTGACTATTAATGGGATTACACAATGGTCTGTAGAAACTGGTATCCAAGGAACGCTAGAACAAAAATCCATATTCCTAACAACATTGCTGGGTTGGTATGACCTATCTGACTCAGGTATAACATATATATAAGTGAGGAATGGTGGGCAGGTATAGGGTGATAAATTGTCTTTAAATTATAAAGACAACAGGCACAATAAATGATATATAACACCAACCTTTGCAAGCAATGATATCTACTTTCTACATATTCTTCTGAAGAGGACACCTGTGCCTATATACGGTATAAAGGAGTTATAAATATAAGCGCGTGTGAAACTCATCTGGTAGCAAAACACATAACCATTGATAAAAGACATATTTCAGCACCCATAACATCTGTAGTCAGTTGACATTTTTTCAGGATAAAAGTTTGACCATTTAGTCCAAAATAAAACCTTGATCCCTGATCATCTGTGATTTTGTGTTTGTCCATTGCTATCAACTTCATCTTGTGTAGGATAGAAGGACATGTTTTTCTATGATTGGACATTATTGGAGGAATGTAATAAAAGTCGCAAACGGCAAAACAATTTGCACCAATGAGAAAAAAAATCTACATCTCGCAATGTAATATTGTTCCTAAAACTGTTATTTTATTGCGGATTTTAATTGTGCCCAGAGCTCTCGGTGGTGCTCCTGTTGGTTCCGGCGGGGCATCCAAGATGGTGGCGCACTTAGGCGCCACATGGATTGTGGCGCTGGCGTCACGAACGTAAACGTGTGACCGACTTTTATTACATTCCCTCTTATGCCTTTTATTTGACATCTACCTACCTTGTACCTGTTAGCATCTCAGTATATGTTGCTCTCTTCTTGCTGGTTAACACAGTAGCTGCTCTGGCTGAAAAGTGATCTCCATCCATCAGGGTAAAGCTAAACTATATTGGACCTAGAAAGGAATGTAAACAAAACCCCCTTTAACTGTAACCTAATTTTTGCATTAAAACATACATTCCTATCTTAAAAAAAATAATCTAAATATACAATTTAAATATATATATATTAGGGATGCACCGAATCCACTATTTTGGATTCGGCTGAACCCCCGAATCTGATGTGAAAGATTAGGCCGAATACCGAACCTAATCCGAACCCTAATTTGCATATGCAAATTAGGGGTGGGAAGGGGAAAAACATTTTACTTCCTTGTTGTTTTGTGACAAAAAGTCACGTGATTTACCTCCCTACCCCTAATCTGCATATGCAAATTAGGATTCGGATTTGGTTCGGCTGGGCAGAAGGATTCGGCCGAATCCGAATCCTGCTGAAAAAGGCCGAATCCTGGCCGAATCCCGAACCGAATCCTGGATTCGGTGCATCCCATATATATATATATATTTTATTAAATTAGTGGTTTGCCAGAGCAAGTATGCTGGAACCTACGTATATAAAGCCTATATTAAAACAACTGAGAATAGTCAGAATATTCATCTGTTGGAATTCAAAGCACATTTGTGCAGCTGCTGTCTCGTCTGGATTACCAGTTAATTTGTTTGTCGAGCCATACGTTTGTCACATTGTTTTTCAGTCTCTAACCTGCTCTATAATAGACTTCATACATTCTATAGGAACTATTTGGAAATAATACATCGGAAGCGTTAAAAACAGACACCTGGCTATGTCAGCAAAGCACATTGTTGTGCGAGACAAACACAGTGACAGCTAAAATAAATTGAGCTGCTTCATACATTTACTGAGCTGCAGACAAGTTTTGTCTTCAAAACAAGGAGTGGCAAACCCAGGAAAGCGTCAGGAAGAAAAACCATGATTTGGGACAGAGAGGGTTACTTTCAGTTTTTTAACCAGAGAACAGTCATGGCAGGTATAAAGGCAGCTGAAAACCCTCCGATGTACAGAGCAGAGAAAAACCTCATAAGACGTATCTCCTTACTCCACACCTGATCTCCAAAGTGCTATACAGACAATAGAAAACCTGCTCCCGGGTTAATGGGTTCATGAATCACTTTTACCAGTTCACTAAGACAATTGTTGACAGACCTAAAAAAGTGCTTTTCATGTATCCCATTCCCAAGATGCAGTGGATTTCCTTTGTTTTGGGATTCTCCAAGGATACAGGTTCTAAATCTGGCTGGAGCGTGTTTGTATACTCATTGAGGGGTTTCCACTGGTTAAATTAAAAAATAAAAGAGATGACTCTAATTAGGCACATACAATGCACTATACAGGTATGGGACCTGTCATCCAGAATGCTGGGGTTTTTAGGGTACTGGATCTTTCTGTAATTTGGATTCAAATCTTAAATCTACTAGAAACGCATTTAAACATTAAGGGGCCGATTCACTAACTTCGAGTGAAGGATTCGAAGTTAAAAAACTTCGAATTTCGAAGTTTTTTTTGGGCTACTTCGACCATCGAATGGGCTACTTCGACCTACAACTACGACTATCGAAGGATTCGAACTAAAAATCGTTCGACTATTCGACCATTCGATAGTCGAAGTACTGTCTCTTTAAAAAAAGACTTCGACCCCCTAGTTCGGCAGATAAAAGCTACCGAACTCAATGTTAGCCTATGGGGAAGGTCCCCATAGGCTTGCCTAAGTTTTTTTGATCGAAGGATATTCCTTCGATCGTTGGATTAAAATCCTTCGAATCGTTCGATTCGAAGGATTTAATCGTTCGATCGAATGAATAATCCTTCGATCGTTCGATCGAATTTTCTGCGCTAAATCCTTCGACTTGATATTCGAAGTCGAAGGATTTCAATTCCTAGTCGAATATCGAGGGTTAATTAACCCTCGATATTCGACCCTTGGTAAATCTGCCCCTAAATAAACCCAATAGACTGGTTTTGTTTCCAATAAGGATTAATTATATCTTAGTTGGTATCAAGTACAAGGTACTGTTTTATTATTACAGAGAAAAAGGAAATCATTTTAAAAAATTCGGAGTATTTAATTTTAATGGAGTTTATGGGAGACGGCTTTTTCAAAATTCAGAACTTTCTGAATAATTTGTTTCCTGATAATGGATCCCATTCCTGTACTAATTATTTGTTCTGTACATATTTTGAGTATTAGTAGCAAGAACATTCATCTGTAATCATAGTAGAACGGGTTCTACAAGAGACTGACTGGTGTGGTGTCTTTTTGCAATTCCCAAATCATCTTTACATTGCAGTTACCTCTCCAACTGATCAACCAGTTTTAAAAGTTGACCTTATTGTTTTAGAGTTAGGTAAAACACCTCTCAAGCTGCAAGTTGCTTTGACTTTCACAGCCAGTTTCACATTAAATTAATCAGGAACCGTTCTAATCTGAGATCAGAAAAAAAGAATATACAGGATTTTGTCAGCCATGATAAATTATTTTCAATGCAGGTATAGCATCTGTTATCTGGAAACCCATAACCCAGAAAACAACAAATTACAGCCATGTCCCATAGACTCCATTTTAATCAAATAATTCCAAAATGTTTTATTGTTCTCTGTAACAATAAAGCAGTACCTTGTACTTGATCCAAACTAAGATATAGTTAACCTTGGAGGCAAAACTGTTGGGTTTCATTGATTTTTTTTAGTAGATTTAGAAGCAGATTTGAGATCAGAGTTTACCACCTACAAACTCACCCACCGTTCATTCCTATGGGATTTTTAAAATCGTATTTATTAGGGATGCACAGAATCCAGGATTCGGTTCAGGACATGGCCAAGATTCTGCCATTTCCAGCAGGATTCGGCTACATCCAAGTACCTGGCTGAACCAAATGCGAGTCCAAAAAATCACATGACTTTTTGTCAAGCAAACAAGGAAGTGAAACATTTAAGAACAGTGCTGAGTTTTCCTAATTTGCATATGCAAATTAGTCTTCGGGTTCTATATTTGGCCGAATCTTTCACAAAAGATTTTGGGTTTGGCTGAATCCAAAAATAGTGGATTCGGTGTATCCCTAGTATTTATAAAATGGTGAACTTTAACATTCCCCCATTGATAAATCCTGCTGAAAAGGGCAGAATCTTGGCCACATCCTGAACCGAATCTTTGATTCCTTGCATCCCTAATTAATACGATTTTAAAAATCCCATAGGAATGAATAGAAGGTGGGTGAGTTTGTAGGCGATGAGCTCAAATATCACATTTTGATAAATCTACTCCTTAAAGTATGGTGATCAAATTACGGAAAGACTCCTTATCTGGAAAACCGCAGATCCCGAGTATTCCAGATAGTTCCCAAAGATGTATTCATTTAAATAAAAACGATTGGGATAAACAGAATTAACCTATAATTATAAGATATATTTATAAAGTAGGCTTTATATTTCCTTATTTAACCAAAAATAGTTTCTCATAATAGTTTTTATACACTCAGCAGTACAGTGCATTGTATAGATATGGGATCTGTTATCCAGAATCCTTGAGAACAGGGGTGGGGAGTGTGGCTCATCTGGATATGGGTCCTTTTATGAATACTGAACACCATACTTGAAGGCTGCTAAAATGCATTCAAATATACAACAAAAATTACAGGTATAGGATCCATTATCCTAAAACCCATTAATCAGAAAGTTCTGAATTACGAAAAAGCCATCTCCTATAGATTCTATTTTATCCAAATAATACCAATGTCTGAAAATGATTTCCTTTTTCTCTGTAATAATAAAACAGTAACTTGTACTTGATCCCAACTAAGATACAATTAATCCTTATTGGAGGCAAAACCAGCCTATTGGGTTTATTTAATGTTTACATGATTTTCTAGTAGACTGAAGGTAAAAGGAAAAGGATCCAAATTACAAAAAGATCCATTATCTGGAAATCCCCAGGTCCCGAGCATTCTGGTTGACAGGTCCCATACCTGTATATAATAAAGGTACTTTCTCTAGAAAAAGCAAATCAATTGAAAGAAATTAATTATTTATTTGTATAAAACAGTAATGGAAATGGAATTGCGCCATTTCATAGTTTGGATATGAGTCATCTGGATATTAGATATTTCTAGATAATAGAGCCTATACCTGTACAAGCAAAGCAAAGTACATTTTCAGTGTTGCAGCTTTAAAAATAGGGATGCACAGAATACACTATTTTGTGATTCATCTGAAGTATTTGGATTTGGTTCAGCCAAGATCTTGGATTCAGCCAAATCCTAGGTGAATTCAATCTAGGATTAGGAACATCCCTAATTAAAATCCCTCCTTTCAACCTTTTATATATCGAAAAGCCAACAAATCAAATTCAGTTGTTGATAACAATTGTTAATAATCCATAATTTGTGGATTTGGCCAAATCTGAATCCATTCGAAATACACACTGTATAATTGTTTACAATCAGATCAGGTTATCCCCCATGCAAGAAGGAAAGGGTGTAGCAAAGGTTGAGATTGCTCTTTGCCAATGATACAGCTAGTACAGTATGTAGCTTAGTTACTGCCACATGGTGGGGTTAATATCTCCCCTGAGATGGCAAATTGCTACTAAATGAATCTTCATTCTTTATTCATACATGTTCTTTTGAAGCATATACATCTTGCAGAACTCTTCTTTCTAGCAGACCATAGTTGAAGCTTGTCAGTGATCCAGCTGTCAGTCCAATGATTTAATATTGTGGGACTCAACTGCATCTGCACTCTTCTGCTTTGCTTAAGCTGACTTATCTAAGCATGTTTCTCTTGTGCTAAATTAATGCTCCTTTTCACATTGCTATGGGCAGAGACCGTTTGCTGTAATATTTGCTAAGACATTCACCACCAGTGAGAACTTGCTCAACCTATTTGTTGCAGAGCTTCTTTATTTGTAATATATATATATATATATATATATATATATATATATATATATATATATATATATATATATATATATATATATATATATATATATATATATATATATATATAGAGCATTCAGCTTCTATCATCGCAGGTATTCAGACACACACGACTAACAAGCTGCTCCAAATACTCTTATTCTTCATATTTCTTGCTTTGCATTTGCACTGCACAAATCCATGCACAATGACTTTTAAAGAGTTGTATTTTAAAGGCCATTATTGTCCATGAAAATGTGTACATTTCAAATATATACAATAGTAATTTACTACTACCTGTGGCTGGCCCAGAGTGGCAATCTGTATGTTTTGGCAAGTGCCAGAGAGGCTGTGGTAAGCTGCCATAGATCGGCGCTTTATGTTGGGCCTGCGTGGGGCTGTACTTGACATGCCAGGGCACATTTTAAATCCCAGTCCATGCATGACTTGTGGTGTCAGAAACACCTTTTAGTATTCAGTGCAGCTGGTAATGTTACAGTCACTCATGAATGGTATTGCTTGTGATTGAGTGAGGCCGGTCAAGGGCAGCACATGTATATTTATATATTATATATTCATGTATTTTTATGAAGTTGCCAGAAATGTGTAAACAGTTTGGAGAGTAAGTCTATGTTCCAATTTTTTTCTTGTAACTTTAGGGTCACCGTACTCAATTTCATTAGGCTCTATATAGCCAATGGTTATTTTCATCCTCCATTATATGACTGACATTGTATGGGGTCTACATTTCAGAAGTGTCTGTTCTTCGGTTTTGCCCATGTTGGGCTTTATCAAGGATTAATATGTGAAGTCAATTAAAAAAGAGCACATGTATAGATAGAAGAACATATTCCAGGAAAATGAAAACAAAGCAAAATGTGACAATTTTCCAAAAATTCAAGCCCCACCACCAGCCCAATAAACAGTGACTGCCTATGGCATCTTACAGTAGCCAGAATCGACAGATTGCAGGCCAAGGCCTTGTGCTTAGCATAGGGGTAAAGCAATGGCCACTGGGTTCTTTAAATACGATATTATACTTTACTACAGGTATGGGATCCGTTATCCGGAAACCCGTTATCCAGAAAGTTCCGAATTACGGAAAGGCAGTCTCCCTTATAATCAAATGATCCAAATTTTTTTTTTAAAATTTGGTTTATTTAGGGGCTAATTCACTAAGGGTCGAATATCGAGAGTTAATTAACCCTCGATATTCGACTAGGAATTAAAATCCTTCGACTTCGAATATTGAAGTCGAGGGATTTAGCGCAAATACTGCGATCGTACGATCGAAGGATTATTCCTTCGATCGAAGGATTAAATCCTTCGAATCGAACGATTCGAAGGATTTTAATCCAACGATCGAAGGAATATCCTTTGATCAAAAAAACTGTGGAAAGCCTATGGGGACCTTCCCCATAGGCTAACATTGACTTCGGTAGCTTTTAGCTGCCGAAGTAGGGGGTCGAAGTTTATATTAAAGAGACAGTACTTAGACTATTGAATGGTCTAATAGTCGAACGATTTTTAGTTCGAATGCTTCGATTCGAAGTCGTAGTCGAAGGTCGAAGTAGCCCATTCGATGGTCGAAGTAGCCCAAAAAATACTTCGAAATTCAAAGTTTTTTTACTTCGAATCCTTCACTCGAATTTAGTGAATCGGCCCCTTAATGTTTACATGATTTTCTAGTAGTCTCAAGGTGTGAAGATCCAAATTACGGAAAGACCCATTATCCGGAAAGCCCCAGGTCCCGAGCATTCTGGATAATAGGTCCCATACCTGTACTATATCTAAATTACCATATAACCTTTAGGAATATGATCGATGGGTAAGAGATATAGGATTGGGTGTTGTTATGTTTTGGATAGACGAGGTTGAGTACACATCTATTTAAGAGATGATATTATGCCTTTCCTGAGAGAGTGCATAAAGGTAAGGAAGTATGGGCCACCTGGATACAAAAAGAGAGGTCAACACCAGAAGGACTTAGAGGAGAAGGAAAGTCATCTTGCACTTGGGGGTGCCAAATGTTAGGCACCCAAGTGATTCTATTTACTTACCTGAAACCCAGGCCTGTGCTCCTATCAGCAGAAAAATGCACCGGGTTATACCAGTGAGCACCACGCAGCGAGCTTCTTCCGGCTTCTCTTTCTTTTAAATTTCCCGGGGCAGACACATGAACGAAATAGCCAACTTTTTAGTTAAAGTGTTGCTTTTTGCTCTACTAATTATGCACAGCCGCGCGAAGGAAGAGGAATCCTGAAGTGGATCGCTTAGTGTTGCTCACTGGAAGAACTACGGGCCGGTGCAGTTTTCTGCTGATAGGAGCACCGGTCCGGGGTTTCAGGTAAGTAAATACAATCACTTGGAGGCGCCTAATAGGGATGGGTGAATTTTTTTGCCTTGTTTTGCATAAAAAATGACACCCATAGACTTGTATGGTGTTGTGCGTCAAAAATCAAAATGTTTTTGACGCCCATAGCATAGCATAGCCAGTGGCAAATTTTTGGCAAAACGAAATGGGTCAAATTTGCCCATCCCTAGTGCCTAACATTTGACACCCCCAAGTGCAAGAAGACTTTCCTTCTCCCTTAAGTTTGAAAGAGAACCTGAGAGTTAGGTACCCGAGAGTCGCCCACCAAAGTTCCCTCCCTAGTTGCCTCCCACAGTTGCCTTCCCTGTTTTAATGCACTCTCTCAGGAAACGCACAAGGCCCCTATACAGTATATGGATATGGTCCTGGTTAGAAACAAAAGCTTAGACTGCCCTTGCAATCCAGAGGTTTCGTCCACAGTAGACATTAGATTCACTTTGGAGTTTGAATTTGTATCCATGCTGTTAGAACTCTACTTCCCCCAGATATGTTTTAATAATAGTTTTAACAGAACCCTTGCACCTGCACCTGCAAAAATGCATCAGGGCATTTTATTTTAAAACCTGGAGGCTTTATTATCATGTCCCAATTGTTTCCTGATGCCAGTGGCAAGATATCAAGAAATATATCAGACATTTCCTACTTAATAATTTATAAAATTCTTTTCTGAATACTTCTGCCACATGCAATTTGCATTAGGGAGTAAAGATTCGGATGGGCGCTGCCGAGCAGTCTGGAGCTCTCCAACCCAGTTGATAGGAATGGTGTTCAACTGCTCTAATACCTGTGTCTGAGGAACTAACACTGGTATCAGTTTTGATAAATGTGTCAGTTCATTAAAACTTTCCTGACTGTTTGTTTTGTAGAAAAATGAAAATACAGATGTAATTAAGAAGGATATCAAGAATCTGGAGCAAGTGTAGAGGTGTGCTACTACAGTGGAGATGGAAGATTTAAACTATAAGGACAGACTGTTAAGGTTGGGGTTGTTCTCTCTGGAGAAAAAGAGCTTTTGAGGGGACAGGATTACGAATTACTCATGTAATTTTTAAAGTACATTATTAGAGGGATTATTAACAGATAATGGGGGATCTTTTTTCTTCACATAGAAGAGAACAAAGTGGCCACGTCTTTAGACGTGGAGGAACTGAATTTTCAGATATTTATAGCACATGTTTTCATCAGATACCCTGATGTTTTTGGTATTGTCTTATTATTTTTCTAGTAGTAGTCTAAAAGTAAAAATAAAGTTAGTTTACTTTTGAAAACTCTGTATACACTGAAATAGTATAGAAGCATGTTGTTTCTTAGGTGACATTCCAGTCATACCATCATGCTGTCTGCTTGTAACTGGCGTCAGTGTAGAACTATTGGTATTATCTTTATTTTAACCAAAATTAAATGAAAAAAGAACTCAAGAGGGATAAATTATCCCTGAGTAGATGCAAAAATGCTATTTAGAAGGCACTTGTGCCCAAGATCATTTATAACTTGCAGCCAGTGCCAAGTTAACCCTTTAGCCAGCTCTGATGAATTGCATGCAACTACATACAGTATACTAGAACCTACCTACCTGCATTGCTGACCCACTTAGCTTTCAGATACCGTGGGTGAACATTTGGGTAAGTGGGGATCTGCTCTCCAAATGCAACAGAAAGCTTGATGATGTGCGTGTCAGTTGCCATGACTTTTGGGGTGAACATGTATTTTCTCTCCTAGATATTTTTGGATCTATTGCTGAGTGACTGATAAGTAGTTTCTGTACCAATTTCTTAAGCTAAGGGGATGCATAACCAAAGGCTGGGCCTTTATGGGGAGACCTGACTGAAGGAAGGAACTTTAAGGGGAACTTGAAAAGTTACCCTCTAGGACAAAGATCCCCAACCAGTGGCTCATGAGCAACATGTTGCTCACCAACCCCTTGGATGTTGCTCTCCATGACCTCAAAGCAGGTATTGAATTCCTGGCTTGGAGGCAAGTTTTAACTGCGTTAGAAACAGATGTACTGCCAACCAGAGTCTCCTGTAAGCTGCCAGTCCATATAGAGGCTACCCAATAGCAAATCACAGACCTTATTTGGCACCCATAGAGACTTTTTTCATACTTGTGTTGCTCCCCAACACCTTTTACGTTGTGTCTCACTGTTGAAAAAGGTTGGGGACCTCTGCTCTAGGACAACTACTGTCCTAGAGGGTTTTCTTCTATGTATGAAATGACTTGTGCCAAACTAATTGGACACTAATGCCATTATTGATTATGTGTAGTTATAAACTGGTGATTTGTAGATTCTGGCAAATACCAGAGGAACTGCTGTTATATGCCATGGACAGTAACGATTTCACTTGTTCTTTCTTGCATTGGTACATGAGCCCTACAATATTAAAAATGTGTGTGGTTTATTTCAGATTACCAGTTAAGATATTTTTCTTTGTTCAACCTTATGAAATATCTGGACAATGCAGCATGTGATACAAAAGATCCAGAAATACTGGCATATTTAAGATGAATTCATTTAGAGAAATACAGAATACATAACTGTAATGATCCCTTCCCAAGCATTGATACAGTCTACAACCTACTTCCCTAAATAAATAGAGGAATATACATTATAGATATGGAAAATATGTGGGCACTATGGAAAATTGTATTTCTGTATTTTGGAGCTTTCTGCATAACAAGTTTCCAGATAATAGATCTTATCCCTGTATAGCAGGGGTGCCCAAAATGTAGATCGGGATCTACCAGTAGACCTTTAGCTGATAATCAGCAGATCTCAGGACACTGTCAACAAACAGCCCTCCTGTTTCATGATTTTCATTCAGATATTTTTTATGTTAAGATCACATAAGTAATAGTTGTTGATTAAATATATCAATATGCATTTTGCCATGAATTAGTATTTAAGTAATATTTTCCATGGAACAGAATGCTAACAATGCTTTTATGGATGTAGATCATAATGGGACAACATTACTAAAAGTAGACCTCGCAGTATGGGCACTCCTGCTGTATAGGGAAACACAAAATAAGAAAAAACAGAGCACCGATATAAAGTCTGAGAACCTGTCAGCTTTCCCATCAGATGCAAGTGGTTCCAGTCTGTTTACATTTGGTTCCAGTCTGTTTGGAATAAAAGCAAACAGTTGTTTTTCTGTCTTTGATACATAAACAGTTATTTCAAGGGAACCCTTATTCAGAGACTTTCTGTCAAGGTTGGACTGGGGGCCCAGGGCCTACCAGGGCTGATGTCTCAGGGCCCCCCCGAGTCCCGACCCTGCCGCAAATCCCCCTCGCCCCCGGCTGCAGCCACCTTCAGCATGCCCACCCCTGCACACATACCTCATTTTGCCGCGAGCCAGAGATCACCCATGTTGTAGCATTGACCAGCTGCTAGAAGCATCCTTGTGCCAGTGCTCGGTCTAACCGACATTCCGAAGTTGACCAGCTGCTATAAATGATGAAAAGCCAATATTTGTACACAAAAAGAAAAAGAAAAATTGCCAGTACACTTTTTAGATTTTTTTGCATGTCAGAATCCTTAGTCTAGGCCACTGATCCCCAACCAGTAGCTCATGAGAAACATGTTGCTCTCCAACCCCTTTGGACGTTGCTCCCAGTGGCCTCAAAGCAGGAGCTTATTTTTGAATTCCAGGCTTGGAGGCAAGTTTTGGTTGTATAAAAACCAGGTGTACTGCCAAACAGAGCCTCAATGTAGGTTTACAGACCACATAGGGGCTACCAATGTGGCAGCACTTATTTGGCAGGCCGAGAACATTTTTCATGCATGTGTTGCTCCCCAACTCCTTTTACTTCTGAATGGTGTTCACTTGTTCAAAAGGTTGGGGATCCCTAGTCTAGGCAATGAAATTCAAGTGGAACTATCATAACTAGTCTGATTAGTCTTCTTCTACGGGCGAGTCGGCTCTTTCCAGATAAGTGTCAGTGTCTAAACTTTGTTCCATGAACTCACATCCCCATGTTTAAATACCATTCCTGCCACAAAGAAAGAAACTATAGAATTCAGTATATACACATAAAAATAGCCACTCTGCTATGACCATAGAGAGGTTTTACATAAGTCTAAGGCGCAAATTCACTAAGCGCCAAAGCGCCGAACGCTAGCGTCAATTCGCTAGCGTTTGGCATTTTCGGTCCTTCGCAAGTTCACTAACGAACGCTGGCGTAAATTCGCTAGTGTTACTTCGCACCCTTACGCCAGGCGAATTTTCGCTAGCGACGTAACTACGCAAATTCACTAACTTGCGCAGTGTACTGAACGCTACCTTTTACGCTAGACTTCCTTCGCCACCTCAGACCTGGCGAAGCGCAATAGAGTAGGTAGGGATTGTTTCAAAAAAAGTCAAATTTTTTTCTAAGTCCCAAAAAACCCTGGCGTGTTTTCTACATGATGGGTGATAGGCTGAAAAAGATTGAAAAATTTTTTGGGGCTCCCCTCCTTCCCCCCTACATTTCCTGACTCATGGCAACTTACCTAGACAGTGGGCACATGTGTAGGGCAAAATAAAATTTTTATTTGCCGATTTGAAGGTTTTCTAGGCATTTGTAGTGCTAATACGTGTTCCTCCATTGAAATTTGAATTTGGCGCCGTATGCAAATGAACCATCGCTAGCAAAACTTCGCTTCGCTTGGCGAATTAGCGCTAGCGCAACTTCGCAAACTTACGCTACCCCTGTGCGCAACTTCGGAGTTTAGTGAATTTGCGGAGCGCTGGGGAAAATACGCCTGGCGAAGTGCGGCGAAGTTGCGCCTGGCGCAACTTCGCATCTTAGTGAATTTGCCCCTAAGAACACCAAGCTGACATTGAATATATCAATTATTAACTCATTATCTTAGAGGTAATGCACCTGCACAGATTTAGGAGCATAAGATCTGTGATTTGAGAAAACCAGGTCAAAAAAAGTTTTTGAGATTCATAATTTTCTGTGTACTTCGACTAGGGAATAGTCCAAATTCTATTTGACTGTGACGCTTATTAGTAAAGGTCTGATTTTAGTAGTTTTAGAGGTTTTTTAAAATGTGACTAAACAAATTCTAAAGCCACGATTGTCACTGAATTTATTAAGGGGCAGATTTATCAAAGGTCGAGGTGAATTTTTGAATGAAAAAAAATTCTAATTACAAGCTGTACTTCGACTAGGGAATAGTCCAAATTTGATTTGAATTTGAAAAAAACCCCGGAAAACTCGAATATAATAATGTACTGTCTCTTTAAAAATTCGACTTTGACCATTCTTAAATCTGCTGAATTGCTGTTTTAGCCTATGGGGGACCTTCTAGAACATATTTGGAGTCAATTGTTTCACTTTGGGAAAAACTTTGAATCGAACTTGATCGAATGCACTATTCCTTCGATTCGTACATTTCAAATTCGGCCGAGTACGGACCTATTAGATTGAAAACGGACCTTTTCGACCAAAAAATCTGCAACTTAATTTTGGTTGGTCTTTTTGGATTCAATTCGAAATTTGACCATTGATAAATATGCCCCTATATATTCAAAATTAAAAAAGTATCAACAAAAAAAAACACACTGAACAATACGGAAAAAAATCTAAATATCACAAAAACCTTTTAAAACATTTTTTGAGGTTTTTTTTGTAGCAAAAAATCTGAAAACCTCTAACATTCTCATTGGTTTAAAAATGGTCCAATAGGATCAGCGCACCTCCCATTGACTTCTACATCACCTTGACAACTTTTACTTGGTGAAGTTTGGCATGAAACTCTTTTGTGCTTTTTTTATTCACTTCATAAGTTTAGATTTTTAGATCTTTTTCAAAATAATTAGAAAACCAACCATTTTTTCTAGATCCTTGGGGGAAAAATTTTTTTGATACTAAATGGGCCGCACTGTTTGAAAAAACTTGAATTTTAAAATTGATAATTAGATCTCCCAGTGGGTCTCATTTTATCAGTATTGGGAAAATTTGCACCTGAGCAGTAATCCCTGACAAAATTCAACTTTTAGCTTTCATTGTTCTTCTAGCAGCTTGGTTGCTATCGGTTACTGCCCAGGTGCAGGTTTGCCCAGTGTTAATAAATGAGCCCCAGTGTTTTTTATTACATAAACTTATAACACTTGAATTTATTACAGTCTGAAAATCAGAAATAGTATACTTTATTAAAAAGTAGTGATGGGCGAATTTGCGAAACGGTGCCAGCGTCTCATTTTTGATGGCGGCGTCCGTTTTTGGCGCTGGCGTTGTTTTTTTTACGCTGGCATCTGTTTTTTTGGACGCCGGAAAACATTTTTGCACCGTTTTGCGAATTTATTCGCCGGCAGCGAATTGCGCTAATTTGCAGAGAATTCGTGCCTGCCGAATAAATTCGCCCATCACTACTAAAAAGGTGATTTCCTTTTTTTCCCTGCATTATTACCTATTTTTTTCTTTACAAAATCTCCTTCTAAGATTAAACACTGAATAACTGTAATTAAGCATTCTTTTCTATGAGAAAATTCTTACAAGCACTGAAGAGTCTGAACGAAAAGTCTACAAGCATGGGGCATGTTATGCAGAATGCTCAGGACCGAAGGGTTTTCCAGAGAAGGGGTCTTAATTTGGATCTCCATACTTTCTATACTACAAAATAATTTTAACATTAATTAAACCCAATAGGATTCTTTTGCCTCCAAAAAGGATCAATCATATCTTAGTTGGGATCAAGTACAAGGTACAGCCTTGTTATTACAGAGAAAAATGAAATATTTTTTTTTTTTTAAATCTGAATTATTTGCTTAAAATGGAATCAATGTGAGATGGCTTTCCCAGAATTTGGGGGGGGGGGGGTTCACCAGGTTTTAGATGCCAAGCGTTTAACTTTTTACATAAAATATTTGTCAAAAAAGTATAGATGCAATAAAAAGTTTGCCAGGTTTAAAATGATAAGGTGGCAAGGTTTTTATTTTTTTAAGAAAAAAAACAGTTCATGAAAAAAAAATGTGCATTCAAAGATAAGCATCACAGTTTTTGGTTGACCCCCTTAAGCTGGCCATAGACACAACGATTCGATCGTACGAATCGAGGATTCGTATGATTTCCGGAACGTGTGTGGAGAGTCCCGACATTTTTCGTCCAGTGGAGATCGGTCGCTTGGTCGATCGGACAGGTTCGAAAATTTCTGTCGCCTGCCGATAATATGTCTGCGTGTATTGCCGATCGTACCATTTTCAGTGGGAGACTGTCACTAGCTTTATCAGACATAACTATAGTACGATTGCTGTCAGGGGCAGAACATCGGCTGATCTGTTCTTTTACTACTTTATTTGATCGGAATGGTAAGACTTTGATCTGAATGGTTAGTGGCGGGTCGGGAGATGGGAAAGTCCAATCGTACATTGATTGCTACGATCGGATCTTTGCGTCTATGGCCAGCTTTAATCAAAAAATATATCAGCCCCATAGACAGCATCTGCTTGTAAGACAAAGAGCTGAGCAACAGTATTTTGCTGACACTAACATAGTAACATAGTAAGTAAGGTTGAAAAAAGACACACGTTCATCAAGTTTTAACTCTATTTTAACCTGCCTTACTGCTAGTGGATCCAGAGGAAGGCAAAAAAAAACAAAAACATTTGAAGCCTCTCCACTTGCCTCTGAGGGGGGAAAAATGGCAATAGGACTAGTCCCTGGATCAACTTGTACTATGAGCTATCTCCCATAACCCTGTATTCCCTCACTTGCTAAACACCATCCAACCCCCTTCTTAAAGCTATCTAATGTATCAGCCTGTACAACTGATTCAGGGAAAGCGTTCCACATCTTCACAGCTCTCACTGTAAAAAAACCCTTCCGAATATTTAGGCGGAATCTTCTTTCTTCTAATCGGAATGGGTGACCTTGTGTCAGCTGGAAAGACCTACTGATAAATAAAGCATTAGAGAGATTATTATATGATCCCCTTATATATTTATACATAGTTATAATATCACCCCTTAAGTGCCTCTTCTCCAGCGTGAACATCCCCAATTTGGCCAGTCTTTCCTCATAACTAAGATTTTTCATACCTTTTATCAGCTTAGTTGTCCTTCTCTGTACCCTCTCTAATACAATAATGTCCTGCTTGAGTGATGGAGACCAAAACTGTATGACGTATTCTAGATCGGGCATTCCCAGTGCTCTATACAGTGTAAGAAAGAAATAGACAGCTAATGTCCTTGCAGAATGCATGCCTTTAATGTTCCTTTCAACTGACTCATTGACTCTATTTTTACATTTTTTGTACAAAATTAGCTGCCTATAATGCCTTGTAACGGTTGTCTGAAAGCTCTAGCACATACGTCACTTTAAAAATACTGGTTGCATAATTCAGCACCGGTCATGATGGGAACAAGAGAAGTGGCTCAGTGGTGGAGACACTGAACTATGATTCAGAGAGGATTTGGTTCAGTTCCTGAGAGACTTGGGACCTTTGGCAAGTTACAGAATATGTGAATATACTTTCCACTCCATTCAAGGGCAGATTTATCAAGGGTCAAATTGAAAATTTGAAATTAGAATTTTTGCAATTTTTTCATGGTCAACACCGTCGACTAGGGAATTATTCAAATTAGATTTGAGGTTTTTTTTAAAAAAAATCGAATTTGATTTTCGAGATTTATCATATTCTGGCCCTTTAGGAATTCGAATTTGACTTTTCACCACCTTAAACTTCCTGAATTGCTGTTTAAGTCAATGGGAGAGGTCCAGGGATCAATTTGGAGCTATACAAATAGAGTTTTTTAAATTCAAATCAAATTCGAGTTTTCGGGTCAACTCAATTCATCCGAGTTTTAAAAATTTGATGTTATTAATAAATTTTGATTGCTCAAATTTCGAAATTATGGGAGTTATGGGGAGTTTTTAAAAACTTACATGAATTCGAAATGCCGCCTTTGATAAATGTGCCTGTCTTTGATGACACTTTTTTTTTACTTGTGGGGGGGCTGGCCACCATTGTTTTTTTTAACTTGTTGGGGGGGAGGGGGCTGGCCACGAATGTGTTTGATGGAGGTCCTGTTGGTGGGCAACACGTTGCTCCTGAGCCACTAGTTGGGGACCACCACCACTTGAATATCTCTGGCACTACAGTAGAGACAATTTTCATAAATCAGTAGTCTAATTATGAGCTAAAGGAGGACCAAGAAAGGCCCTTTTTGTGTTTAAGGCAGCTTATTAGAGAAAGAAATGAACCCTTACAAATGTCTTCCGTTTCTTTGACTGTAAGAGTAAGACTTCCTTTAAATAACTTTTACGTTACATTTTCCTACAGATCTGTCATTTCCTTTCACCAAAACGAAAACTGGCCGAACCAGGAAGGCACTTCTCTTGGCTACGCGGTGACCCTTTTATATTTAACACTAAACAACTTTTCACTCATTGTTGGACTGGAACAATTATTTGTCTTTACCTATTATTTCCATGATACTTATTTACCTGTTTGTTTTCATGGGCATGTTGTGGGGATTTTTTCTAACCTATCTTGTTTTAGCATCTTGCTTACTGTATGACCTTTGATATAATCGTATTTATGTATAGACGGCACACTTGACTGCACTATAAGTATTTTACTGCCGCTGACAGTTTTGTGTAATCCCATTCGTTTTATTTAAAGACGAAGTCTGTCTCGTCCCCACTTCATTTGGAGACTGGGTTAGTAATTGTTGTTAAGTGCCACATTTGTAAGAAAGACCTTTGATATTGCAGCGTTATTCTTTTCTGGGTCTTATGTGAAAACTAGTCAGTGTTTTCTTTCTTCCTGTGGGTGGAATTCCACATAAAAGCCGAGCTAAAATAACTGTTTTTCATGCCCTTTCATAAAAAAGTTTGATCACCCTGCTATAATTACATAGATTTAGGTTTGCATGCAAATGACACTAATGTGCTCTGGTCATAATATGACTCATGTAGGATGTGTTATCTACAGCTTTGGTATGACATCCAGCAGAATATTAATAGGAATTACTGTACGCTGTTGCATTGCATGTGATGTCTATAAGGGCAGAGACAGACGAGAAGATTCGTGAAGATTTAGTCGCCTGACGACGCACTGCCTCTTCTTCCAGCGACTAATAACCCCAAACTGCCTTCCCACCAGCTAGAATCGAAATCGCAGGCGGGATGGCACTCGGAGCGGTTTGTTTTACGAAGTCGCCCAAAGTTGCCTCACGAGGAAACATCAGGCGAATCGCTCCAAGTGCCATCCCCCTGCCGATTTCGATTCTAGCCGGTGGGAAGGCAGTTTGGGGAGATTAGTCGCACGAAGAAGAGGCAGTTTGTCACCAAGCAACTGATCTCCCCGAATCTCCACGTGTGTCTCTGCCCTTAAGGGTTATACAGTTATAAATGGCTGAAAATAACTAAAATAGCTCTTTTGGATAACTTGTAACTTTCCAGGTTTTATTGTTTCCTATGGGTTAATAATCAAATGAACACAGCCAGATAGAAATAGTTGCCATTAAAAGGTTGATCTGTTCTAATATTTAAAAACAGTGTAATATTTGATTCGTTTTTATAGCAATGGCAAGCATACATATGCTGTCCCTGTCTCCTATTGTTTTAATTTAAGAAAATCCATATATTCTTTGTTTTTTGCCATTTTAAGGGTCAGGGCACACAGGCAGATTCGGCGACAAATTTCTTCTCCTTCAGGGCGACTAATCAGCTGGCAGTAACGGCAGTTTGGGGAGATTAGTCACCCCGAAGAAGAGGAAATTTTGCCAGGCGACTAATCTCCCCAAATCTGCTTGTGAGTGCCCCGACCCTAAAGCACTATTTAAAAGGGCTATTTTCACTAAACCCTATTTTAGGGGCAATTTGTTCAGACCTCACTATCTACCTTTAAAAAAACAAATCTCTCCCTTCTCTAAGTAGCAGCCTTTGAGCAGCTCATTGTCAGGGGCTTATCAGTAGACTGGTATTTAGATTTATCAGCTCTATTGAAGTTATGTGGGACCAGATGTGTCAGGAACTGCTTTATATTATTGTTTAATGCCAGAAATAACAAGAATAATTGATTTTAATTACAGCCAAAAGGTATATTTATCACAAACCCTGTTCATTTAGCTCTATATTGTGACTGTATCTTGGCCCAGGATACAGTTTCTATCTTAGAGAGGTAGAACATTGGTTACAATGGACTCCGGCATCTCAGTTGGGCCCTCGTAATTGTGGAGGAGAATGAAAGAGTTGTTGTGTTACTACAACTCTCAGCTGCTGGTAATACATTGTAATGATCCCACAGGTTCTTTAATAGGAACAAATGTTTTTTTTAGAATACTCCACAGCGGGGCTGTCCAACTGGCGGACCGTGACCCCCCTTGTGTGGCCCCCACATGCAAGTCTACCTGCTGTGTCTTCTTACCATTTGTAAGATTTAAAATGTATCACTGCAGAGATTAACTGGCCCCTGCATTGTTTACATCTTAAATCTCCTGTATTGTTCACACATGTAATCCCCCTGCATCGTTCGCACTTGTAACACCACTATTGTTCAAGCCTTGTACTGTTCACACCTGAGACTCAGATTGAAACTGCCCACATTGTTCACCTGTTCACACCCATAAAAACTGCTGGAGGGGCACCAGCACTGTGTCACTGTATGTAGTACAGTATAAACTGTCCATCTTAGAGTCCTGATAGGTTTCCCTGTCTCCTGCTCTGTTCTGCCTTCACTATGCGCCCTGTGTGTGCCAAACTCTGCTTGCCCAGTACTGCTTGTGTCTGCCATTCTCTGCTTGCCCTATGCTACCTGTGGGATGTAAGCCTGGTAGGGGTTTGTTAGCATTTGGAAATTGTTGTTAGGGCCCCTAAGATCTTTAAGCATGTGTTGGGGGGGTTGTTGTATTATCCACAGGGAGGGGTGAGGCATATGGATTTAAGGGTATGTTTTAAAATGACTTTAATTTTCACATATGAGTGATGAGGGATTTCCGTGCATTGAGCACCAACCATTTGGTTTTTTTGTTGTGCTACCACCGTTAATGTGGATATGATCTTAAAAGTTCTTGTGGTAATGTTGTTGTGGTTTACAGTGGGTGTGGTTTAAAAAGGGGAGTGGTCAACACTGGCTTCCATTATCGGCCCTCTACCTCATAGGCCACAGGGTTATACCCAGAGGCGGGCCATGCCAGCCGGGTGCCCTACCAACCCAGCCAGTCAGCTCGCCCCCTTCTTCTCCAGTGGATCGGTGGCGCGGCGACACTCGCTGACTCCTTCTCCTGTGGCGCGGCGCGTATGGGCTGTAACATTTTTTGCGCATGCGCAGTGACGTCACATGCGTGTGTGCGCATTGACGTTGCTCGCGTGATGGAAAGGGGAGCGGCCAAGCTGGCTATAAGGTGTGTCCGGTCTAGGGGTAGGCAGAAGAGGCAGCTGCTCAGCGCCCCTCAATCGTTGCGCCCTAGGCAGCTGCCTCTTCTGCCTACCCCTAGTTCCGGCCCTGGTTATACCCACAAGCTGATCAGTTGATGTAGATGAATGACAGCAGTAATCAAATGCAGAGCTTACAGCAATCATACCACTGTGGAGACAGGCAGGTTCTGAGATGCACCTTTCTGGCTGCCAGCTAGTGGTCCGGAAACCCTGCAATTGAAATGTTCGGGGAGTAAATATTAGTCGGAATCCATAATTCATTAAAGCATATTTGGCATGTGCACAGATAAAAGCATAAACTATGGATTATATTTAAATCTCATACAATGTTAGCAGCTGCTAGAATTCCAAACACTAACAGGATTGTTTATCAGAGTTCATATATATATATATTTATCCACACGCATATTTCCTTGCTCATAAATGCACTAGCAGACCAAGCAGATAAAAAATGCTCACTTGTATGATATGCTAATTACTTCTACACGTTTCGATCTAGCATGGATCTTCATGAGGATATGATGCAAAAGGTTTGCATGCATTTAAAATCTCAACCGTGTCCAATCAGAATCTTGCTCAAACAATTAAATTATACTGTATTACACAATAATACATAAAACAACCTTTAATCTAGAATGTTCGGGACCTGGGGTTTTCCGGATAACAGATTTTTCCTTAATTTGGCTCTTCATAATTTAAATCTACAAGAAAATCATGTCATCATGAAATAAACCCAATAGGCTGGTTTTGCTTCCAATAAGGATTAATTATATCTTAATTTAGATCAAGTACAAAGTACAAGTTTTATTATTACAGAAAAAAATTTAATTATTTTTTTTAAAAATTTGGATTATTTGGTTAAAATAGAGTCTATGGGAGATGGCCTTTCCGTAATTCTGGATAACGGGTTTCCGAATAACAGATCCCATACCTGTATATATATAATCTAGAAGATTGCAAGGGAGTTGTCCTAGGCAAAATGTAAACAATTTTTTCAGAAAATGCCCACACTAGTTAAATAAAATTTAGATTTTTAGTTTTACTATATGACCATGGAATATTTAAGCTTGCAATACTGTCAAGGTATATTTCCTTGGCAGGTCTTTTCAACATGTCAAGGTTATAAAACCCTCTGCTTTTGCCTGAATGTTAATATAGACTCTATTTTTAAATAAATACGTCATATTTTTAAAAATGATTCCCTTTTTCTCGGTAATAACAAGATAGTACCTTGTACTTAATTTGACTAAAATATATTACATCCTTACTGGAGGCAAAACCACCCTATTGGATGTTTGAATGATTTTTTAAAATTAGATTAAGGGGGTTATTTACTAAACTCCGGTCTGACTTTTTGGGGTAAAAACTCTAGTTTTTCAGGTTTTTTTTTAAAAAACTTAAATTTTTCGGGGATTTATTCAAGCCTGATGCAGCAAAAAGCCTGAATCTGAAAATCCACCATCTCACACCTGCTGAGGTTGTGTATAAGTTAATGGCAGTGGTCCCTATCATATATGGAAGCTTCTGTGGTCAGCACTGGAATTAGCTCGAAAATCCAACCTTTTTGGGCAGAAATCCAAAAAATATGTGCTTTTTGGGGAAAAACCTAAAAAAATCTAGCAATTTGGGAAAAAACTCTGAAACAATTGTACAATTCAGGGTTTCACTCGATTTCATTGAGTTTTTACCCAAACCGATAACATCAACTTTTTAAATAATAAATAATCATGAATCATGAATTCAAGTTTGGTCTGATTTTTCTATTTAAAAAATCTGAAAAATTGGGATTTTGATAAATAACCCCTGAAAGTATACTGGTCCAAATAATAATAATAATAATAATAATAACACTCATCTCACCAGGTCCCAAGAAGACTTCTGGATAACATGTCCCATACTTGTATAAAAAAAAAACAAGAAGTAAAAGCAAATAGAATGTAAACGAAAGAAAGAAATTGCAATGAAAAAAAACCTTACTGATTCAATGATCAGACTAATTGGTAGTTACGAAGAGGCAAAGGATAAAGGTTTAAATATCACATGGTGCCAGTGAAACATTTAGTAAAAATAATAGATGAAAAGTAAACATTATCATACCATTAGAGATTCTAAAGTGAATATAGGATAAACATAAATAATATTTGCAAGCTACCCTACCCTTTCCCTACCATGAATTGCCTGGGAAATTTGATTCAATTGATACATCTTTAAATCAATAGGTTTTAAAATAAATGTTCTATTTTTTTAAAATATCTGCTTTGCAAAACATATTTTACTGTAAGACTGATATATTGAAATTTTTGGTTTTCTAAACTAAGAAATATGAATTATTTCCAGTTCCTTCTGGAAAAGCAAGGAGCCTCTAGCTCAGTGCTGACATGTTCTTTGAGAAGATGCAGTGTTAGCTTTGTAGCAAGACATCGCAAAAGCAAGACACACTGTAATTGGCAAATATATATTGGATTGATGGGTCCTACTATTCTGCAGCAGGCCCAGACTAGCAATCTGTGGGTTCTGGCAAATGCCAGAGGGGCTGCTATCAGGTGCTATAGAAAGTCACTAGTCGTTTTTGACGCCGGCGCCCGTTTTTGACGCCGGCGTCCGTTTTTCCGAATCGCGCAAATTCGCCGCGAATTCGCGCCTGACGAATAAATTCGCCCATCACTAAAAGTCACTATTTAGTGGACTGCTGGCACCTGTTTGGGCCTCTTTGTACTTGGAATACCAGTGCCTATTTTAACTCCCAGTGCAGACCTGTTCTGCAGAGTATATACGATTTTTGCCAGGTATGATGGTGGTACAATGCTCCATAGATGGTGGGATATCACAACAATGTGCAGCAACCAAACAATAGGAGCTTGCACTCAACCAGTACAGAAAAAAAGTTATTAGTCCCCCTTTCCATAAAACATCATGTTTTGTTGTTCTTTCATTACATTTTCATACTATTGTTTTCGCTCTGTGTATATACACTGCTGCTCTTAGCAGTCAAATACATTTGTTTTACACTTGCTGTAGGGAGTGTTTGATATTATTTCTATTTAATTGTGGTCTTAATTTGGTGCCCCTTTCAGTTGGGAGGTTTCAGTCCCAGACCAAACTGGCCGAGCACAATAATCAAACCTGCTGTACCTCGCCCTCTGCTCCCGCACATCCATTACATCGTTTGTTATTCACGAAAATCTCCAGATCCTTCATGAGTAAGGAGGTCACCTAGACGTTATTTCTCCTAAAATGCATGATGACCAATGTTTATTTCTCCTAAAATGCATGATGCCCAATTTTTGTTATTTCTCCTAAAATGCATGATGCCCAATTTTTATTTCTCCTAAAATGCATGATGCCCAATTTTTGTTATTTCTCCTAAAATGCATGATGCCCAATTTTTGTTATTTCTCCTAAAATGCATGATGCCCAATTTTTGTTTTAGGAGCATCAGGGCCGCCACCACATCTAAAATTGAATTACACTTTACTGCAAAATTGCCTATTTTGTAGGATTCTATCACTAAATCTACTGGGATGACTTTTCATCCGTTTGAAAACTTGTTTTCAGGAGTAGACTTTCAGAATACATTATATATTACAAATGATGTCAAAGTTCCTTTTCTACCTTTTTTTCTGTGGAGGGGGGAGTCATTTTTCATGTTGCTTCAATCACATTTAACAATCAAGAGAAACATTTAGACATGCAAAACAAACTAAGTAAGATCTCCCAGCAAGTCAAAGACTAAACATTAGAGGCATTGCAAGAGAGTTGTTTGAAATTATGACAATAGAGATTAAGGTTCAGACAGAACACTTTAAAAAAAGGAAAGAAATTAAACTACAAAAGAAGTTGCATGTAGCTACTGAGTTAAAATATTGGATGTGCTTTGGGTTAGGCTCCAGCTCAATCAACAAACTGTTTCAAAATACACCTACTTGCATTTTATGATGGTAATGATGCAGAAAGTGTAATTATGATCGCACACCCACTTCATTAATGCTATAGGACTGGATAAAGGAAAGAATGTATTTTTTTAGAGGATGGGGAGTGGAGGAACGCATTATCTGTGAGAAAAAAAAAAAACCCCGCTTTACAGTAGATTTACAAAAGGACGGAAAGGATGCCGCATTGATCAAGCGAAAAAGGAAAGACTTATTTAGTTTTACCAACAATGGGGCTGATTCATAAAGTCGGCCATTGTGTATAACAAACAAGTTTGTGTATTGTGACAGTTCATAGCAGGTTTTGCGGCAAACTTCTGTGACTTCTAAAAAGGCTTTTGTAGAGGATATATAATCATCTCACACTTCAGCCAGCACATACAGTATTTCAATAATGTTCATGTTCCAAAATAACACATGCCCAATATGATGGAAAGGACAAAGAAAACGTTTGCATGTCTGCAAAGAAACTGGTGTGTATTAATCATGGAGCATGTTCATTATATCAATCCAGTTTAAATGGTACAGGCATGGGATCTGTTATCCAGAAACCCGTTATCCAGAAAGCTCCAAATTATGGAAAGGCTTCTGCCATAGACTCCATTTTAATCAAATTAGTTACATTTTTAAAATAATTTACTTTTGCCTGATATAATAAAACAGTACCTTGTACTTTATCCCAACTGAGATATAATTAATCCTTGTTGGAGGCAAAACAATCCTATAGGATTTAATTAATGTATAAATTATTTTTTAGTAGACCTAGGGGTCAATTTACTAACAATCAAATTGAGATTTTTTTTCCAGGAATCACGTACAATTCACAATACAATTTATTTCTAAAAAGCTTTGAAAATTTGAAAGTGAAAAAAACACAAAAGACTTTAATGCCAAACTTTTAAAAGTTGTCAAAGTGTGCTTATCCTACTGGACCATTTTAAAACCAATCAGAATATTAGATTTCGGAATTGTCCGAAAAACTTTTTAGAGGTATTAGTATTTTTTTTTTGGGTGGTTAAGTGCTTTTTCTCATTCATAATTTTTATAATCAGAACTTTAGGGCAGGGGCACATGGGCAGATTCGGGGAGATTTAGTCGACTGGCGACTAATCGCCTCTTCTTCGGGACGACAGTCTCCCCAAACTGCCTTCCCCCTGCTAAAATGAAAAATTGCCCGCGGCAATGCACTCGCAGCGCTTCGATTTCTGAAGACGCACAAAGTTTCCTTGTGAGGAAACGAAGCACTGCCAGCTACTGCGCTGGCGTTTTCTCATTATCGCAGGCAGGGGGAAGGCAGTTCGGGGAGATTGACACCCCGAAGAAAATGCTCTCTCTTTCTCTCCCTCTTATTCTTTCTATCCATCTTTTATCAGTGTATAGAACTCAGCAGTTAGATACCTTATATCACCACCCTAGAGGACAGGACATATCTATCATGCCTGGTTTACAGGAAATGTCAGTTACAGTCCTAGTTCTATAAGCTGTGTCCAAACGGAATGTGAGGGTCTCCAAAAAATACGAAAACAAAAGTAAAAAAGTAGAAAATTTATTAGGACATGATACCTAACGCGTTTCGTGCCTATTGGGGCACTTACTCATAGGATACTTCAATTGGTATTTTGAAGGATACTTCAAATGGTATTTTTTGTTTTAATACTTTTTCTAAGTGGTACCACATTTATTTATTTTTATGTGGCAGTAGCACTAACCCTCGCTTCCCTAGTTCTATAAGGCCTAGCAACCCATGCAATGTTTGCTTTAAGCTTCCTATAGTAGACAAGTTACCTCTGGCTAGAAAGCTAATGCAGACTTATCTTTGTTCATACAAAGCCTGATAATGTCTCAACAATATGACATATTCTTTCTTTAAATAATGAAATACTTGGCATGTCAAGGCATCTTGATGTTAAATAACTTCCTGTTTGATTGTTGACATAATAACTTTGACTTTGGGAACCCCGCTTGTAAGAATGTTTAACAAAACGTAGAGTGTTACCTATAACACAAAAAGTACCGGTGCCTTCTCATGAAGTCAGCTATGAAGAGAAAATGTGTATTTTTTCATTAAAGCATAAAAGGATATTCATGTAGATTTAAAACAATACAAACAATACGATCTATATTTTGTTGTTAGTGTTATATTAAGATAAGTCTTAAGTGTTCTTAGATCCATTTTTTACTGTGTATGCAGAAGAATAGCATTACTAATGACAGTTGTTCAATGCTTTTCCCACAACCATTAAACACACAGGGGCACATTTACTATTGGTCGAATATCGATGGTTAATTAACCCTCGATATTCGACCGTCAAAGTAAAATCGTTCGACTTCGAATATCGAAGTCGAACGATTTTCCTTCGCTAAAAAAATACTTAGAAAGCCTATGGGGACCTTCCCCATAGGCTAACATTGGTGCTCGGTAGGTTTTAGGAGCGAAGTAGATGGTCAAAGTTTTTTTTAAAGAGACAGCACTTCGACTATCGAATGGTCGAATAGTCGAACGATTTTTAGTTCGAATCATTCGAAGTCGAAGGTCGAAGTAGCCAAAAAAAACCTTCGAAATTCAAAGTTTTTTTCCTTTCCTTCTAATCCTTCACTCCAGCAAAGTAAATGTGCCCCACAATGATCTGGACAATGCACAGATTTTTTCCACAAGTTCCAACCAATGTGATATTTAAGACAATACACTGCACAGTGCCATATGGACTATGCACATTTTTAGCACATGTTTTACATTTATATATATATATAGAGCATATATTATTCTCTATTTCTATTTGTTACTTGTATTAAAATGTGCTTAGACCCAAGCAATACATTCCCATTCACTCTATAGCATAAAAGGTTGGACCCTTACAAATCTATAGTGTGGGATAATGGTATACTCCACAATATCTGTAATACTGTAGTAGATGCACAAAATTGTTAGTAAAATATATTAATGTGTTTATGATTTGACCCCAGACTGTCTCTTGCAATGTTGGATAGAAAAAGAAACCTGTCCACAGTTGACACCTTTTCAATCAAGCCTATAGTCATAATAACAAGTAGTGGAAAAAGAGGGTTTAAAGCCTCAAAAGCAGTTTTTGGACATAAATTGCCATTTTTTCCCTCCGCAAAGCAGCAGTTTTTCCTAAAATTCAAGAGTTGCACAGCAACCCGTGGCCATTGCAGTATTGTGTATGGCATCAAAGTGCGTGCAATTGCACATTTGCATTTTTGTGAATCTGATCAAAGTAAGTCTAGGATTTCACAGTGGGGATGGGTCACTTTGGGTGCAGCATTAAAAACGGCATTAGTGTGCAATTCATTTTGCCCAAGTCTATAGCAGCTATTGATGTAAACATTCATAAGAATATGGTTGGTTCCAGGGTTCCTAGTATCAATAGGTATGTTTGTACATAATTCATTGGTGCTCATCCTCCTTATCTGGATTATATCTGAAGCCATCAGTTTAGTATCTCATGGCAACAACAGGTTTTTGTTGATGAAGTGCAGTTGCAGTTTTTAAAGTTTGTTGCAAACACAAAAATACAATTTATTGAAGATATTTGCATCAAAAGGGGCTCCTTGCACTTTTACATAGTTGTGCTCGTACTTGGTCCGACCTCCCCCCTCCTGCGTATGGTAGATCCAGGGTTTCCAAGCAGCCTGTATCAATACTGCAGTGCACTTGTGTCGAAACAATCGGGTGCAGACATAATTTTGACAAAGAAAACCAGAAGAACACGAAGGGGCAGATTTATCAAGGGTCGAATTTCGAAGTACAAAAAAATTTAGAAATTCGACCATCGAATTGAAAAACTTCGAATTCGAATATATTTTCACCAAATTTGGCAATCCTAAGATCGAATAAAAATCGTTCGATCGAATGGAACGATTCGAACGATTTTAGCTTACGATCGAAGGATTTTTATTCGATGTGTAAAGACTTATAAAAAGTTTGTAGAAGGTCCCCATAGGCTAACATAGCAATTCAGCAGGTTTAATTTGGCGAACTAGTGAAGTCGAAGTTTTTTAACTTTTTTTTTAAAGTACTTCGATTATCGAATGGTCGAATATTCAAATGTTTTCTACTTCAAATCGATTATATGAAAATTCAAAGTCGTAGTATCCTATTCGATGGTCGAAGTATCCAAAAAATTACTACTTTTTGTACTTCGAAAATTCACTCAAACCTTAGTAAATCTGCCCCGAAGACACAGAAAACCTGAAGAATCCGAAATTTGGACACCAACGTTTTTCAGGGAAACTGTGTCTGGTTCACATTGATGTATGAGAACAATTGCTCTCATTTCAATGCATTGTGTCAGGTGCAACTGCTATTAAGTTGGAATTATGGAAAATGACATTGCCTTTTGGATAGATAAAACTATCCACTACATCTAAAAACTGTTTCTTCTATATTTTATTTCATTAGGTATCTACAAAGGATGAAAAAGAAGTGAGAATTAGAAGAAACACCTAGGGGGTTATATTTACTAAACTCCAAATGCAAAAATCACGAAAAAAATCATGATTTTTTTTTTATAAAATCTGACTTTTAAAAAATTACAAATTTTTTGGAATTTATTAAACCCAGAGTAGGAAAAATCGGAATCTGAAAATCCGGTATCTCAGACCTATCAAGGTTGCATATAAGTCAATGGGAGAAGTCTCAATGATTTTTTGATGTGCGCTG
The DNA here is from genome assembly GCA_038501925.1 of Xenopus petersii. NCBI lineage: Eukaryota > Metazoa > Chordata > Amphibia > Anura > Pipidae > Xenopus > Xenopus petersii. Next base: position 117,260,555 of record CM076681.1, read on the forward strand.
GGTTTCGTGCAATACCCCACATATCCCGCGCAAAAAACATAAGAAATCAGAGTTTTGCGTGAAAAAATCTGAAAAAAACGTGAAAATCTGCGATTTGGTCTTTGCATTATGTGGTGGTAAACAGTTCATTAACAGATTTATTCACTTCCAAGAATAACAGAAGACAAGTATTGTTGGAAGAGGTAATAGAAATCTGTGATGAAAAGAATTCAGTGACCGAATGTCTAGATTTCACTTTTCAAGTGTTGCCTAGTTTGTCATTTCACACCTGAGGTTGTTATAGAAAGACGAGTTAAACCTTCTGTGGACATTTCAGTTCAATGTGAGGCTTCTATGTTTCTTTTTCTGTGCCATTTAATTTGCAAATTTTCATTGTTTGGCTGCCTTACAGTAGAACATGTTCAAGTACACAAAAGCACACTACAATACTCTGAAGAGTGTAAATCCCAGACGTTTTTTGAGATCCTTTTTCTGGGTTAGAGAAAACATGACAAATATGAATTTTATTACTGTTTCAAAAGGTTTTCAGGAAATTCAAAGAAACTTTTTAACAACAACCTCTGAATTTATAAGTGAGTAGATATCCATTTGGTGGTTGTGGAATTAATGTGACTTTAATTAATGTGACACCTTCTGCTCACATATATTTAAAATTAATTTCTATAACTATCTAGTGGAGGTCTAAAGCTGGCCATACACAGTAGGATTGTATTCATCTTCTGATAAAAGTTCGGATACCGAGAGTAGGTTTTAATTCAATGATCTGAAACTAACATGCGGATTAAAATTGTAGGATTAGAGTCTGACAGTCCATACATGTCCTACAAATACATTGGATATGGTCAGGCAAAACTGATATTACTGTTATCCTGTACTTTCGACTAAATGACCAATCGCCATGGTACGAAAATTAGTGGGCCCAAATCAAAGTCCGAATTTATCTCAATATTTTCTGCTACAAACTCTGATCAAATTCGTTTGGGTTTTCGTACGCCTATTTATTATTACATTTTCCTGAAAATTTGCTTTGCGGGAAAAAAAATCATATTTTCACGATTTTATGGGATTTTTCATCTTATTTTCACGATTTTTTTTAGATATTTCATCCGAAAACTCCGATTTCTTATGTTTTTTGGCTGAAAACTCAGAAAACTTCGGGGTATTGCCAAAAACCCAGCGCACATGAAAAAATCATCGGGACTTCTCCCATTGACTTGTATGCAACCTCGATAGGTCTGAGATGCCGGATTTTCTGATTCTTACTTTTCCATCCTTGGGGTTTAATAAATTCCGAAAAATTCGTGATTTTTTTAAAAGCCCTATTTTATAAATAAAAAAAACACACATTTTTTGGGATTTTTGCATTCGGAGTTTAGTAAATAACCCCCTAAAAGTTTGCAGTCTTTGGATATACCGTTGGGGTTATTTATCAAAGTCTGAATTTATCTCAATATTAAAATCCGCTCAGGTTTTTTACGCTTATTTATTATGACATTTTCCAGAAAATTTGCTTTGCGGAAAAAAGTCCAATTTTAAAGATTTTTTTTTCAGATTTGTCATCCGATTTTCACGATTATTTCCGATTTTTCACCCAATAACTCAAAAAGACTTCTCCCATTGACTTATATGCAACCTCGACAGGTCTGAGATGATGGATTTTCTGAATACATTTAAAAACTTTGGATTAAATGGAGTCTATGGGAGACGGTTTCTGGATACCCATTTCCCATACAGTACACTGCAAATACAGATTTCAAAAAAGCAAAGTGAATGATTTAGCATCAATAATGGAATTTTTTTTTAAATACAAGCAACAGCATATTGATGCTTAAAAGGCCCTCTAAAAAAAAATCTTAAAAAAACACTATATAATTTTTTTTATAAAAACGGAAAAGGTCATTGAAAAATAAAAATGAAAAACTGTCATTGAAAAAAAAAACATGTTAAAATTGCCATCTCCTATTGACTTTTACATGTACTCGACAACTTTTAGATGGCAACATTTTTACATTAGAGCTTTAAAAAAATGTTTGCACTTAATAAATATCATATATACGAGGCCGATTCACAAAATTCGGGTGAAGAATTCGAATGAAAAAAATTCGAATTTCGAAGTATTTTTTGGGTACTTCGACCATCGAATTGGTTAAATTCGTTCGAATTCGAACGAAATCGAACGATTCGAAGTAAAAATCATTCGACTATTCGACCATTCGATAGTCGAAGTACTTGCCCTTTAAAAAAAACTTCGACCTCCTACTTCGGCAGATAAAACCTACCGAAGTCAATGTTAGCCTATGGGGAAGGTCCCCATAGGCTTGCTAAGCTTTTTTTGATCGAAGGATTTTCCTTCGATCGTTTGATTAAAATCGTTCGAATCGTTCGATTCGAACGATTTAATCGTTCGATTGAACGAAAAATCCTTCGTTCGTTCGATCGTTCGATCAGCGCTAAATCCTTCGACTTCGATATTCGAAGTCGAAGGATTTCACTTCGAGGGTCGAATTTCGAAGTAATTTTAACTTCGAAATTCGACCCTTAATGAATCTGCCCCTACGAGTTTTTCAAAGCATAATTCGATTCAAGAGTTTCAGCGCAACATTTTTTTTTATTTGTTAAAACAAATCCATATTTGTTACATTAATAAGTCTCCCCCTTCAAGTTTAATTCAAGTTTAATAACATTGCATCTACTTTTAATGGTGTAACAGATCTGAAATTCATATTCATAGATTTAAAAAAAATATTGATCTTACACTAATTACACTAAGGGGCACATTTACCAAGGAGCAGATTTGCTAAGGGTAGAATTTTGAAGGGATAAAACTTCGAAATTTGACCATAGAATTGTAGAAATTCAATAGTCAAAGTTTTTTTTTAGACTGAACTTAGCTGTTTTCGATCGAATTCAAATTGGTCGATCGACCAATTTAATCGTTTGAACGATTTTCAAAAAAAAAATACTTTGACTTCTAAAAACTTAGCCAAATACTGGCTATAGGTTCTGGGAGGTCCCCATAGGCTAACATAGCAATTCGGCAGGTTAAAGGTGGCGAAGTGTCGAAGTCAAAGTTTTTTCAAAGAGACAGTACTTCGATTTTCAAATGGTCGAATATTCAAAGTTTTTTCAATTTTTATATCGAATTTTAGCCTATTCGATGGTCGAAGTACCCAAAAATTACTTCAAAATTCGAAGTTTTTGAATACGAAAATTTCCTTTGAATTCACTTCGACCCTTAGTAAATGGGCCCCTAAGCACGTACCTTACACTTAGGGGCATATTTATCAAAGGTCGAAGTTGAAAAAACTTAGAACTTCGAATTTAAAAAGACCAATCGAATGGAGGTTGAAGTTTTTTTGGGGTTGAAGTGGCCCGAATTCGGCCTACTTCGAATCGTACAATCGTACTTCGATTCAAAGTTTTTTTAACTTCGACCTACGATCTTCCAAACTCCCCCAATTGCCTCCATACAGATTGTAGGAGGTCCCCCATAGGCTAAAACAGCACTTCGGCAGCTTTTAGGTGGCGAATGGTCGAAGTCAAAGTTTTAAAGCGACAGCACTTCAAAAAAAATTCGACCTTCGAATTTCAAAGTTTTTTCAAATTCGAATCGAAGTATGACAATTCCCTAGTCGAAGTACACGAACCTTCACCTCGACCTTTGATAAATCTGCCCCTTAGTACATTAATGCAATATGTTAAGGAGGAAATGGATTATTAAGATTATTTAAACTTTCTTTTTTCCTGCCAAATATCTGCTTTGTCTGCATTTTAAAATAATATTCTTTTTCATGGTAAATGTTAACATAATTGTGAGCCCTGCATGTCTGAAATAAAGGACATCTGAAACAGAGTCAAGTGTTAAAAAGAGAAGGACATCTCCAGTTTTGTTTTCCTGCACAAACAATTTGTCACTGTCTGAGGTGCATATGGGTGGCTTTCTTGCCTTGTACAAACAAGAATATAGGTTACATTCTGACACTTCAAGAAAAACAATGGTTCCCATTTATCAGCGTTAAAGCTTTTTATGTGCCTCAGACGTTCGAATGAAAAAGGTGGGTGCAGAGAACTGTTTGGAGGAATGTTTTTATGATAATACTGCAGGTTGGTGTTGAGAAACTAGAGGAGCAGGACTAGGTGTTGAACTATTCATTTGTAGGTGATGGATTATTAATAGAAAATGTTGCTGTGTCACATTTATATTTTGGGGGTTATTTATCAAAATTTGAATTTTTCAGATTTTTTAAATAAAAAAAAGTCAAACTAAACTAGAAATCCCGATTTGCCCTTATTTATCAATAAAAAAAGTTGAAAATATCGGATCGGGAAAAAAATTCTACTTTTTCAGATTGTCATGAGAAAAATGCAAATGTTTTCGCATTTGAAACTCCAAACACTTTGTTACGGTTAAAACATCTTCAAATGGTAAAGGGGACATCTGTCATTGACTTTGACATGACTTTGGCAGGTTTTAGATGGCATATTTTCAGATTCGGACTTTAAGGCATAATAAATCTCAAAAAAAAAATCCTATTTTTTTACCACTACTTTTTCAGGTTTTCGGCATGAAAACGGATGCCGCGAAAAAAATCATATCAGGTATAAGACATAAAATCACTAAAGCGCGAAGCGCCTAACGCTAGCGCAGATTCGTCAGCATGACGTCATTTCGTTACTTAGCCGATTTACTGACGGGTGCTGGCGTAAATTCGCTAGCGAAGTGGACCTACTCTAGCGCTACTTCGCACCCTTACGCCAGGCTAAGTTGCGCTATGGCGAAGGGACGTAACTACGCTAATTCACTAACTTGCGGATTTTACTGAAAGTTACCTCTTGCGCCAGACTTGCCTTCACCACCTCAGACCAGGCGAAGTGCAATAGAGTAGCTAGGGATTGCTTCAAAAAAAGTTGAGATTTGTCCCAAAAAACGCTGGCATTTTTTCCTTTTTTCAGGGTGATAGGCTGAAAAAGATCGTAAATTTTTTTGGGGTACCCTCCTTCCCCCCTACATTTCCTAACATATGGCACATAAAATACAGTGGGCACATGTATAGGGCAAAATAACAACTTTATTTTATTTTATTAGGCTTTCCCAGGCTTGTGTAGTGTAATGTATTTGCTGTTACATATACGTCCATTGTACTTTAACTTGGCGCTATATGCAAATTAGGCATCGCTAGTGTAACTTCGCTACCGTTCGCCTCCCTGAACGCAACTTCGGATTTAATGAATTAGCAGTGCCCTGGCGAAACTTTGCCTGGCGAAGTGCGGCGAAGTGTGGCGAAGCCTGCGCTAGCGCAACTCCGCAGGTAAGTGAATTTGCCCCATGGAATGTTCAGGACCTGGGGTTTTCTGGATAAGAGATCTTTTGTTAATTTGGATCTCCATACCACATGTCTTCTAAAAATCATGTAAATGTCAAATAAATTCACTAAGGTTGTTCTGCCACCAACATTAAGGGGCCAATTCACGAAGAGTCGAATATCGAGGGTTAATTAACCCTCGATATTCGACTGGGAATTTAAATCCTTCGAATTCGAATATCGAATTCGAAGGATTTAGCGCTAAAAATTCGATCGATCGATCGAAGGATTTTTCATTCGATCGAACGATTAAATCCTTCGAAACGAACGATTTGAAGGATTTTAATTCAACGATCGAAGGAAAATCCTTCGATCAAAAAATCACAGGCAAGCCTATGGGGACCTTCCCCATAGGCTAACATTGACTTCGGTAGCTTTTAGCTGCCGAAGTAGGGGGTCGAAGTTTTTCTTAAAGGGACAGTACTTCGACTATCGAATGGTCGAATAGTCGAACGATTTTTACTTCTAATCGTTCGAATCGTTCGAATTCGATCGAATTCGATCGAATTTAACCAATTCGATGGTCGGAGTACCCAAAAAATACTTCGAAATTCGAATTTTTTTTTATTCGAACCCTTCACCCGAATTTCGTGAATCGGCCCCTAACTCATGTAGTGCAGTTACCATTAAATACAAGGTATTGTTTTATTACTACAGGGGGAAAAGGAAACCATTTTTAAAAATTAGAATTATTTACTTAAAATGGATCCCTATAAGTTGAAGCTTGGGTAACAGGTTTCTGGATGAGGGATCCCATACCTGTCCTAATATTTTCCCTTCAATGTGGAAGATATATACTGAGGCATAATGTGAGGGTGATTTATCAAGGTTCGAATTTGAATTTTTGCCACGATTTGAATTTTTTTGCACAAAAACTCGAATGTCTGGTATTTATTAAGAAAAAAAGCTAAAAACTGTTGAGTCATTGTAGAAGTCAATTGGAGTTGTCCCAGGCAAAATTCAAGTCATTTTTTAAATTTGAGTTTTCGAGTTTTAATACAAGCACAAATTAGATTTTTCAATCCAGGTTTTTCGATTCGGATTGTTTCATAAATAAGCAAACATTCAAGTTTTTTAAAGTTGTGAGTTCATTCAAAGTAGAAAAAAACTCTTAACCTTACAAATTAGAATTTTGCTCAATAGGCCTCCCCGTAAAATAACACAAAAACAAGAATGTTTGTATATGATGAAGGAAAAGGTCATTTTAAATGAATAAAAGGGTCAACTCCAGAAAAAAAATCTTTTAATTCAAATATAGCAATAAAAATATTAGTTTAGGAAAGGCCTCCATACACAAATTCATTCATTAAAAATTTTGTACAATAAAGTAGTGACCAAGCTATTTGTCTTCAAATTTCAGATAGAAACGAGAACAATTTTTTCTAATCAGCTACAATAACCAAACCAGTGGCTCATGAGCCACATGTTACTCCCTGTAGCCTCAAAGCAGGTGCTTTTTTTCAATTACTTGTTCGGAGGCATGTTTTGGTTGCATGAAACCTTGTTTATGGCCAAGCAGATCCTCCTGTAGGCTGCCAATCCACATAGGAGCTAACAAATAGCCAAACAACTGAACTGGAAAAAAAAATGCTTGGAAGGGAAGGCAAACAACCCCTTTAAAACCATATGGATATGTGATACACGGCTGTGAATGTAGCGCCAGAAGGTGGGCTCCTAAGGTCACACAAAATACCACTGGAGAGAAGCAATGGATTCTAAAATAATCTCATCAGGGTCGGACTGGGCAATTGGGGGCCCACCAGGTTCCAAACCTCTGTGGCCCCTGTAATGTTTAAAACACTATTTTGATCAAACGACTAAACCTTTACAGCAACTTAAAGTTGGTGAAAGTGCAAGGATATGGCAAAATGGAACATGGAGTCCAGGTAAAATCACAGCAGTTGCCGAACAACCAAGGTCTTACATTGTAGAGACACCTGATGGCCAGAAATACAGGAGGAATAGAAGGTTCTTGAAAAAGACTCAAGAAAGAGACTTAAGTGAACCAATGGTGAGAAATGAATCAAATGTGGTTTCGAGTCAAGAAGATACACAGAGCATTCTATCAACAGAAGAACAAGTCCAGAGTGGTGCTACATTTGAAAGAAATATTGAAGAGTCAGAGACATCATGACAGCCCCCCGCAGCACGCGTGATGCACATGCGTGAACACAGATGCAAGGCACGCATGTGCGAACGCCGATGCATAGTACGTATGGGCAAATGCCAGCGCATATGCGCACATGCGCCGGCCCTCAATTTGGTTTTTCTTTGGACCAGCTGCACGGAGAAGGTCTGGGCCGGCGGGGGCACATGAGGGCCGGAGCCCACTGGGTTTTTTCCCAGTGTCCCGATCCTGTCTGTTGTTAATGATGTGACTGAATTAAAGTAAAGCAAAATGACTGCATTTGCATGCTGATTAACACCCAATAATACCCATTTCTTGATTTCGTGTAAATTAGTAGTGACGAGCGAATTTGGGGCATTTAGCTTTGCCAAAAATTTTTCAAATTTCCCGTGAAATGTATGAAACGGTGAAAAATTCGCAAAAATGCGCTGGCATCCAAAAAAACAGACGCCGGCGGGAATTCACCGCAAATTCACGCCGGGTGAATAAATTCGCCCATCACTATAAATTAGTATTTATTAGTCTGTACAAATACATATATTTTAAAAAATAGGAGCTTTTTGTTCCATGTTTATGATCATAAAATGACTGCACAATGCATTGACTAAGGGGCCCATTCACTAAGCTCGAGTGAAGGAATAGAGGAAAATAGAGGAAAAATAGTTCGAATTTTGAATGTTTTTTTTTGGCTACTTCGACCATCGAATTGGCTACTTCGACCTTCGAGTACCTTCGACTTCGAATCGAACGATTCGAACTAAAAATCGTTCGAATATTTGACCATTCGATAATCAAAGTACTGTCTCTTTAAAAAAAAAACTTAGAACCCCTAGTTCGCCACCTAAAACCTACCGAGGCCAATGTTAGCCTATGGGAAAGGTCCCCATAGGCTTTACAAGGTTTTTCTGATCGAACGATTACTCCTTCGATCGTTCGATCGAACGAATTGCGCTAAATCTGAATATCGAAGTAGAAGGATTTCAATTCGGCAGTCGAATATCGAAGGTTAATTAACCCTCGATATTCGACCCTAGGTAAATGTGCCCCTAAATATCTAGAACCTTGGGCCAGGGATTGAGCATTAACCATTCTGCACTTTTTTGTATACCGTAGATACTTTTTTTGTCATTGTGCTTGCAAATTGCCTCACTGTTAGCTATATTATATACATGCTGACATTAATTATTAATAAGAAAAAAAATATTAATAATAAAAGGTGATTCATTAAGGGGGTTATTTATTAAAAAACTCCGACCAAATCCGCATGGGTTTTTTTGGGCTTGTTTATTAATAGACTTTCCTGAAAAATTTGTTTACGGGAAAAAATCGAAAAAAAATCACGAAAAATCTGATTTTCAAGATATTTTCGGATTCTTCATCAGATTTTCATGAAAAATTTGTGAGTTTTTTTATAAAAAAAAAATCTCGAATTTGTTTTGCATTCGAAGTTTATTAAATTACCCCCTGAGTGTAGTTGGAGGTGTAGGCAATTAGGCACAGTACAAAAAACGGGGTTCTGGTTACTGTTACTGGTTACAACGTCTCTGTACTTTGCACTCTGCAAGGTTCCTTTATTGCCACAAGCATGTTTGTGAATAGCTTTACATTGCCCAGTTTGGCATGCTGTTTTACACTCACACAATGGGAAAAAAAATTCAAGTGTCAAGTAAGGTCCTGCGTTAAAAAACTGCATTGGATGAACATTGTATTTTCCCATGTGCTGCTTCATTTAACGCTGTATTTTTGTGCAGAGATATTCGGTTGCTGAAATTCAATAAACAGCTTAATAAAAACTTAATTTTTACATAGCGTTAGCCTGGTTTTTTTTTTACACCGTATGGCCCCTATGTATTTCAGCTCCTGTACCAATTCCTATTTGATCAACTTTTAAAACCTGTTGTAAAATGTACAAATGTAAAATACAGTATAGTGCATGTTTTTCTACAACTGCCCTTCTGATTGTGATTCGTATGGAGCAAATAAGTAAGGAAATTTAAAAAAAAAAAAATGACCATGACGTTAAGATGATAATGTTTTATTACAGCCATAAGTATAATATAATTTAAACAATTCCACCAATTTACTGCACAATTAATACATTGTAAAAAAAAAAATTAAAAATAAGTGTTATAAAAATACAAAGGAGACCAATGTATAAACTATATGTGTTCACAATACCCTATTGATTCTTAAGTGGTTTGGTTTTTGGCTTAACAAATGTGTTTGTAGACAAACGGCGAGTGGCTTGTCTGGCCAGAAATGTGAATGAAACAGACATTTTCCAAAGCCAGGTATGATTTCAGCAGTCACTAACAAATTGAGCATATTTTCCTCATCTGGTAATGTTTACATTATATTCATTATCTGGTCGCACGTTCGTAGGGCTGCGGACGTTTTCTTTGCTAATGCATTTCCACACAGGCTGTTAATTATATTACTAGAAGCGCAGCCAATAGGAAGAGAGGGGCTCTGCTGAATACTGACCTCTGCAAGAAGCAGGAGTACAAATATTCCCTCCAGGGCCTAGTAAGAGGGACATCATTTAGTGGCTATAACTCATCATTTGATAAAACTCCATAGAACAGAATCCCAAAAAATAGAGAGTGGTGAAATGTAACTGTGCTGAGCTCTGTTTTTACACTTGGATAAACCTGCCCCTATGTCTTTTGCACCCTGCATAAATTGCCACAGTTGCACCGAAACAGTTTCGGACTGAGAATTAAAATAGGCCATGGCATTTCAAGTACACAGAGGCCCAATCCCCACGTAGAGGCCCAAACAGCCCCCACCAGCCCACTAAATACTGACTTTCTATGGGATCTTATAGCAGCCCCTCTGGCATTTGCCAGAACCCGCAGATTGCCAGCCCGGGCCTGCACCGAAAGGATAGGGCCCACACATCATTCACATGCCAAACACCGGAAGTGATGCCAGACAGTAAAGTGTTCAGGTCATTGCAGCACATACACAATTGCATTCATTGTAGCAAATTGGACACAACTGCGGAAGGCACAGCACAATTCTGTTGAGCATCACCACTTTGCAACCACAATGATGCCGGTATTCTGGGGAAAAAACATATAGATTGTGCTCAGAATTGCACTTTGCCCAAGGCACATGTGCCGTACAGGTTTGGCCTCTAGCTCTTAAATGATGTGAGATATGATGACTATATATATATATATATATATATATATATATATATATATATATATATATATATATATATATATATATATATATATATAGGGATCATATAATAATCTCTCGCATGCTTTATTTACCAGTAGGTCTTTCCAAATGACAGATGATTTTTTGTAGTGAGAGCTGTGAAGATGTGGAATTTTCATATATTAGATAGCTTTAAGAAGGGGTTGGATGGTGTTTAGCAAGTGAGGGAATACAGGGTAATTGAAGATAGCTCATAGTACAATCCAGGGATTGGTCCAATTGCCATATTGGAGTCAGAAAGGAATTTTTCCCCCTCTGAGGCAAATTGGAGAGGCTTCAAATAGGTTTTTTTCACCATCCTGTGGATCAACTAGCAGTTAGGCATATATAAACTTAAAAGGTTGAACTTGATGGACGTGTTTTTTTCCATCCTAGCTTTCTAAAGGTGGCCATACACTATTAGATCCACCCGTTTGGTGAGGTCGCCAAACGAGCGGATCTTAACCCGATATGACCACTAACGGCAGGGTGATATCAGGTGAATCCGAACGTGAGGCCCTGGATCGCAGAAAAAATCAAACTTGACTGATCGATATCTGACCGATTTTTGGCCTGATATGTATCAGGAGGACCCGTCGGGAGCCCCACACATGGGCGAATCGGTCTAAAGGCATTGGCAGCTTTAATCTGCCTATGTATGGCCACCTTAATTTACTATGCTAAGCAATTTAAGTTTGTATTTGGGCCTGAAAAGAGTAATATTTAGTTTAATTATTGTAATTAGTGCTTGCATAGGAATATGCTATACAGGTATGATACCTGTTATCCAGAATGCTCGGGACCTGGTGTTTTCTGGATAATGGATATTTCCATAATTTGGATCTTCATACTTTAAGTCTACTAGAAAATCATGTAACCATTAAATAAAAGTAATAGTCTGGTTTTGCCTCCAATAAGGATTAATTATTTCTTAGTTTGGATCAAGTAAAAGGTACTGTTTTATTATTACAGAGAAAAAGAAAATTATTTTAAAAAATTTGGATTATTCGATTATAATGGAGTCTATGGGAGATTGTCTTTCCGTATTTCAGAGCTTTTTGAAAAACGGTTTCCGGAGAACGGATCCTATACCTGTACTGTGTAAAATTCATTCTTTCTCACATAAAGCAGCAGTTCTATGATGGTTTAGGCCTATGAAACATAGAGGCTTATTTATTAAAGGTCGGATCGAAATTAAAGAAAGACTCCAAACTAAATGGTTGGTCATTTTTGTATAATAGTTTGTCTATTTCTGTGGAAGCATATTTGTAACATCTAAAAAACTGGAATTTACTGGAATGAATTTATATCTACTGTAAACTTTGAGAAAATGACTTACTAAGAAATTGCAGAACAAATTCTATGAATGTGATGAAATAGAGCTTTGTTGTCCTACAAGATAACTGCCATTTTCAATTTGATTGCAGCAGTTTGTTCAACCGGATCGCTGTTGAGATTTCCATTGTTTGCTTAAAGTTTGATTAATGAAAAAAGCTTCTATTAGTCCAATGTTAAATATCATGTTGCTAAAATACTTTCAGTGGGAATGAAAGAAGTGTTAGCATGAAGTAGCAAGAAATAGTCTTTAGAAGTGTCAATAAACGCTGAAATTGGGCAAAGTCTTAAATAGTTATCTGGCTTAAGTGATGATATTTTAGATCCTTGTTCATCAATCATTTAATTTCATCATGTGGTTTCAGCCCCTGTAGTCTTTTCAAAATTTCGAAAACTTTGAAAGTTTGAAACTGAATGTTTGAAAAGCGACCAATTTTACTTTCCCTTGTACACATTTCCTGTTGAATTTAGTACAAGCATGCTGCATTGTTTTATCTTTGTATAGTTGATCAGCAGATTTATGTTCCATTTCCAGCTCAGCATCACAGGACGCTATGGGAGATGAGGTCAGTAATCAGGTTGTTATGGGCTGGGTCAATCAGGGTTGGGGGCGGTCTGGGCAGCCATATATGCTGAGGGAATTGTTAGCCATGCTGCCCCATATTACAGACCCAATTGGACCCATTCAGTCCAATCTGCCTAAAATCTTCCCAGCTTGCTAGATTGTGTAAACATCAGTTGTGTTCTGGCCCGTTCCTTGACTTTGCTTGCATGTTGCCTTTTTTAGCCTCCACTTGGATCCCTCTTCTGAACCCAGTCACAAATTTGTTTGCTTGTGACTTTGTTTGACAGTATAATGTTGATCCAGGGATGGGCATTTTGGAGTACGGATTCTCTCTGAGACACATTGGAGACAGCATTCATTGTTTTTTTTAAACTGGCTTTGTTCCTTTTTATGAAAAAGATGTTTTGTTTTCCATGTTTATCAACTTTTATATAGAACCAGGGGCAGGCCCGGATTTAAGGCGAGGCCACAAATGCCTGGGCCTTGGGGATGGCAGATTATTAGGGGCGGCATGTTTAAGGGACACTATATTTAAGGGACACTAAAGCCAAATGCTAGGGCTGTGCGGCCTAGGGGTGCCCGCCCGGTAAGTCTGATGTTGACTAGGGGCACAGAGGGACAGTTTTGGAATTAGTGTCCCTTAAAAAAATATATTTATAAACATTGTATCTTTAATAGATTTTCTTTGCAATAAAATAAGGCATCTAAATAATTTCTAAATTAAAGTCCATCTATATATAATATTCAGGCTACTAGGGGGATTGTTGCTGATCAATGCTATCACACTATTAAGGCTTGTTTTGCTGTAATATGTATAAATAAGGGCAGGTTTGGACTAGGCTGGAGGGACACCAGCACTCATGGGCCCCGCCAACAGCCCCCAAAAGGATATTGCAGAAAGGTGTACATCAATTCCCAGTTTAACCGACGTTGCCAGTGAGGGGATCGGGATTGATCAGGTAGGGTACAGGTAGTCCTTTGCTAACCTAGATGCCTATCAACTGAGTTCCCTGCTCTAAAGGCAAACAGGCCTTGTGGGAAGCTACTTCCTCCTACAATCCTCGTTGGAGCGACGACTGCTCTTTCTGCTACACCTCTCTGTCTTACTCTCCTAGAGAGTCTATAACAAGATCTTACTATATTAGCTGTTCCTCGTTCACGGGTGTCAGGTCCCTCTGGGGTAAATGCTTACTGGGGCCTATGGTGATTCCAGGCTCAATGGGGATTCACCTAACAGCAGCACCAGGAGCCAAAGAGGAAGAGGCCACTCCCTGCACAACACTATATAGCAGTGTGGCAGGGGAGTGTCATTATACTCTTTGTCCAATAGGTGAGGGTGTTACACTTTACCAGTTAGAAGGGCATGGCCAAATAACAAGGGAAAAGAGAACTACATACAGAAAGGTAGGGGATTAACTCTATAGGGATAGGATATCCTTTAGGTCCCTACAATAATGTGGATTATTTGATTATAATAGAGTCTATGGGAGACAGCCTTTCTGTAATTCAGAGCTTTCTGGATAATGGGTTTCCGGATAACGGATCCCATACCTGTATATGTAAAAGCATGCTTGATTTAATTTTAATGTAAAAGGACTACTCTCATGTTTCATATTTGCCTCCCTTTTGTCATTACCCACAGAATTTGCATGTCTGCAGGGAAGTGTATAGATTGTACATACACAGGATAGGGATTAGTCAATGATTATCAGCTAAACTACCACTCTTATATTGCGTATAACATGGAATAATATAGTCCAGAATGCTAATTATAAAGGATAGTAAAGGTAAAAAGGCCACGTATATATCTAGGTGGATTTATAAAGAACTACAAAACAGAACAACTAAACTTGTGCCTGTTTCCTCTTCCTTGACATCAGCGATCTTGTTCCTTTACTCATGTATGTTTTGTTCAAAGGGGTTTTTATTTTGCATTTTTACAAAAAAAAAAAAGACAAACAATCATGCTTGGCACTTACAATAAGACTGGTTACAGTTGTTTACATATAAACAGTGACTGACTCAAAGCAGAGGGAGGTATGTAGTATCCGGTTATCAAGTTGTACACCGAGTTCAGTCATCTGGTAAAGATACTTGAGGGTTGCTATCCAAGCATGGTTCCCATATTTTCTCAAATTTCCTGGGTGTTGCCTTTCAGGAACACACTGCTTTGTCAAGATGGCAGTGCCCACGCATGTTACATCATCGTGTCCGTGTTTTGGTGTAAAAATTCAAGTTAAAATGACACCAGAAATCGGGGTTTACTGCCTGAATATAGGTTCTACTTTTGATTGTTCCTGGGTGTGATACAATTCTTCTATTGACTGATTTGCTGAATTTTGACCTCTTGCCTTGCTTCTGACTACACCAATCAACACCTGCCTTTGACTCTTGCCTGGAGTCTTGACTTGAACCTATTTTACCCCATGTGTACAGCAAACTGAACTTTTACCTTCTAACCTTGGTCCCTTCTCCATCTATAAGTGCCGCTAGGCCTAGATATTCCCTGAGCATTAAATGTTAATTAAAGGCAATGTAGCATTGATTAACGGAACCCATTATT
Source organism: Xenopus petersii (assembly GCA_038501925.1). Classification (NCBI taxonomy): domain Eukaryota; kingdom Metazoa; phylum Chordata; class Amphibia; order Anura; family Pipidae; genus Xenopus; species Xenopus petersii. The sequence goes on from CM076681.1 coordinate 117,275,719, forward strand.
GGAGTGAAGGAGAATTGGGGCTAATCCGTTTAAGAATTACTACATTTTTTTGCATAGAACATGAAGGAGTGTAGTAGTGTTCTAGATTTTTGAAGGGGTACTGACTCATCTAATAATCCTAATAAGAAGGTCTCAAAGGATCTGATTGCAGTGTGGGATAGATATTAATGAAGCAAATAACTTCTATCCAATACGTTGCTAGGGCATTCCCAAGTCAAGTGGAGAAACCTGGCCTCTCCTATACCACATTTTACACATATGGCTCCTTCCAGTCTTTTACTCATATATGTTACCCTCATAATTAAGTTGAAGGGTAGGGCCTAAAGTAGATATTAAGAAAGACTCATAGTAATGAACATTGGTAATAGTTGGCATATTTTAACAAATATTGCTTTATTGTCACTGGTTTCAGTAATGTGTGCATGTTTTTTCTAGTAGCATTGTGGGCTCCCGAAATCCATCATTTAGTAAATAAATGTCCATATTCCCACATACTAGTGTAGGGCCCTATAGGGATACAGGCCCTATAGAGTTAATCTTTTCACCATTTCCTTGGGTTATTGGGTAGAATCCCTGTTACAGAATAACCTTTACAGTGATAGGCTGAGAGATTTGATGACACTGCTCTGACTCACTCCTATATAGTGTGCGCAGGGAGTGGCCTCTTCCTCTTTTGCCTCTGGATGTGATTCCAGATGGATGTGCTCAGGGGGACTGAGTGCAATAGGCCCAGAAGAAGGCATGTGTCCAAGTCGGGGACCAGGTAACCCCGTGAATGAGGAACAGATATACTAGGGCAGACTTGTCATAGTCTCTCTAGGAGAGAAAGGCAGAGAGGATAGAGAGAAAGAGCAGCTGAAGCTCCAACATGGATTTGCAGAAAGGGAGGAGCTTCCCAGAGGCTCTGTGTGTTGCCTCCAGTCAGGGACCTCAGTGAAGAGGGACTGTAGGGTAGAAGCTACTTGCCTGACAACTTCCAGGAGGGAAAGGTTGTACTGCATTTGCCTGTGTACTCTCTACCTTTGATCTGTGTGAACTCTCAATATGCTGTTTTCCTCAACTCCTGCGTGAGTACTGAAACCTGTGGTCATTTGCCCTTTTTGGCATAATAAACCATTCCTGATTGTTAAGAACCTCCTGGCGCCGAAGTTGTTTTTGTGTGCACAGTAGCCTGGGGGGGATGTAGTTGCACTACACCATAGAGGGAACACTTCCACTTAGCGAAGGCCTTGCCCTGGGTGTAAGTCGCGTGTAACCCATGCTCTAGTGTTCTAGCTGGTGAATTAACCCTTAGTGGCCCAAATAGGTGTTACACTAGTATCTCCGTATTTCAATGATAGTACTTTGGCCAAGAATTACTAAACATTTGTAAATATTACTGCTTGTTTAGCCCTTCAAATGGTTTATCTCTGGGATAATAACTTTGCAATTAGTGTTCACATCCCTTTAACAGGCAGGTTGCATCATTAGTGCTACTGTACAGTAGCCCAATGGCTAGAACATCTACTGTGCTGTGTTAAGGCCCAGATTTGAGGAAAGGCCACAAAGACTTAGGTTAGCAGAATGGGGGGAAGGAAGGGCCATTTGGGTCCCAAAACATTTGATCAGACGTGCAGTGTCTGAAGCACCTTGCAATAAAAGTTGAGATTACCTTGTTTAAAGCACAACAAGATACTGCTGTTCCATTTTGTTTAAAAGAATATGTGTGGGTGCAACCATTATTTGCATGCAGCCACTCATGTGTGTATTTTAATGTGTGTGTTGGAGATTTGAAAACTACTTTGTGCATTGTAAATAACCCCTAACTTGTGTCTTTATTTGCAAAACCCAAGTGGTCAAAGCCATGGTTTCAGGTTTTCTCTCTGTTCTCTCGTAATGGGATTTTATTTCTTTGCTACTTGTTGAATTTATAATTGAGGGGATAATTTTAAGGGGGTTCTTATTTCTGGGTAAGAATGTATCTAAAATTATTATTCTGGACTTGCATTTTTTCTTGCAAAGAGCAAAATTGCTGCAAGTCTCTGAACGCAGAGACTGACAACCAACCCTGTAAATATAGTGTGTGGCATAACCTATATAAATACCTCTCCAGCCCTCTATCTGTTTGTTAAGTTGTGCTTCATTCAGACATGCAAGGTAAGGAGTAGCGGCAAATGGGTTACCTCTACTGACTCCTGTTCTGTGGTAAGGTAAGAACAGCAGTTTCAGCTTACCTCATGCATGTTCTCCTTAGGTTCCACTTTATTTTCCTGATTGAGAGAAAAAAGGTGTTATTAGATCATCTCAACTTTATAATGCTGCTTTTAACTTTTATGTAACAAAGTGATCTGGCCTTTTGTGCCTTAACAGTGTTGTCATGGGTGAATATAAGTATTATGAAGACATGTTGGGGCCAATTCATGAAGCTCGAGTGAAGGATTCGAATTAAAAAAACTTCGAATTTCGAAGTGTTTTTTGGGCTACTTCGACCATCGAATGGGCTACTTGGACCTTCGACTACTACTTCGACTTCAAATCGAACGATTCGAACTAAAAATCGTTCGACTATTCGACCATTCGATAGTCGAAGTACTGTCTCTTTAAGAAAAACTTCGACCCCCCTACTTCGGCAGCTAAAAGCTACCGAAGTCAATGTTAGCCTATGGGGAAGGTCCCCATAGGCTTGCCTGAGATTTTTTGATCGAAGGATATTCCTTCGATCGTTGGATTAAAATCCTTCGATCGAAGGAATAATCCTTTGATCGTTCGATCGCAGGGTGTGCGCTAAATCGTTCGACTTCGATATTCGAAGTCGAACGATTTTAGTTCCTAGTCGAATATCGAGGGTTAATTAACCCTCGATATTCGACCCATAGTGAATCGGCCCCGTTGTTTTCTTTAAGGTAATGGTTATTGCTTGTTAGTACTGATATTTATTTGAAAGAATGTGGGTCAGTCTTAAACTTTTGGCAGAGCTGCAACAAATTACACATTTGTTGGTTTGCTCCCTGTAATGTATCCAAGCTTGCAGCACTGGAGTTAAATTCTGATCTCGAGGAGGAGTTTGAATTTTTATGATATGGGAATTTAACTTGAATACTCCTTTTGAGGCAGAATAACTATCTCTGGGTAAAATTGTAAATTGGGTTGAGCTGAGACTTAAGGTCCCCATAGACACAAAGATTTCTCTTGCCGAACGACCGATTTTAACGAAGTCCGACCAATCCTTCGAAATTATCGTGCGGTTAGTGGGATTCGAATGATCGAACATCTTACGATTTTTCGGCCGACATCTGTCAGGAAATTGATCGGCCAGGTTAAAAAATCTTTGTCGGTCCCAGTACAATCTATCTTTGTTTGCAGGGACAAGCAGGCAGCTCCCCTATGTTTTCCTGGCAAATTGGTCTTTTTTGTCGTTCCGAGATGATCGGATCTTTTAAAAATCTCAACATCTATGGCCAGCTTTAGGTGAAGGAGAAATAGCATGTATAGTGCTGAGTAAATATGTTGTTGCTATGTAAATAAATAAAGAATAATTGCATAGTTATTTACAAGTCTTTTATCTACAATTCATAAATGTTACACAGAAGAAAATAAGGGGCAGATTCACTAAGCGCAGAATTTTTGCTAGCGTCTTCACTCACTGTGCCAGACGTAAATTTGCCACGACAATGCTAATTCAGTAAACTACAAAGTTGCGTCTAGGGCGCCGAACGCTGGCAAATTAGCACTAGCGTTACTGTGGCAAGCGAAGCGAAGTTGCACTAGTGTTGGCTAATTTGTATACGGCGGAAAGTTAAAGTTGAATGGACATTTATGTTGCAGCCAATACATTACACTACACAAGCCCAGGGAACCTTAATAAAATAAAATAAAGTTGTTATATTGCCCTACACATGAGCCCAGTGTATAGTTTAGGTGCCATACGGAAATGTAGGGGGGAAGCCGGTTACCCGAGAAAAAAATTACGATCAAATTTCTCTCTCTTTATATAAATATATATATCTATATATAATAGTGGTGGGTGGTGTGTTGCCCCCCCTGGTGTTTTAGCCAATAATGGAGCAGACGCAATTAAGAAAAAAACATACTTCAGTTGATTTTTCATGTGATGACTATGACAACTTATAAGATCATTTAATTAATTGGATCTGGCCCCGTATGTTGTATTTTTGTTTTTAGTAAATAGATGTCACTAAACTTTATGGGGGTTATTTACTAAGCTCCGAATACCCAAAATTCCCCAAAATTCGTGATTTTTTTTTATAAAATCAGACTTTTAAAAAAATCACATATTTTCGTAAATTTATTAAACCCTGAGGGCTAAAAAGCCTGAATATAAAAACACGGCATCTGCATAAAAGTCAATGGGAACAGTCCCATTGATTTTTGGTTGTGTCGGGGTTTCAGGCAATTTCACGATGTTTTGGAGCTTTCGGGTGAAAACCCCGAAAAATTCGGAGATTTAAGGGAAAATTCACAAAAAATTGTGAAAATCTGAGATTTTCCCGCAAAGCAAATTTTTGGGAAAATGTAATAATAAATAAGCGTTAAAAACCCGAGTGGGTTAGATTGGAGTTTGTAGCAGCCGATTGAGATAAATTCGGACCTCGATAAATAACACCCTTAGTGATTAGTGATGGGCGAATTTGCGCCGTTTTGTGGGAAAATTCGCAAATTTCCAGCGAATTGGCGACGGCGTCTCATTTCGTGAAATTCACAAAACGACGCCGGCGCCCGTTTTTTTTACGGCGCCGGACGAATTTACGCGGGCGTTTAGCGCCTGTCACCCATGACTATTAGTGATAAACCATGAGAAAAGTTTTTTTCATCAAACTGAATGTGGTCTATTGAGTCAAAATTCAACTGGAGTAGAAAGAAAATGAACTAATACAATGTCAGATTTTTTCCCATCAACTTTAATATAGTTTATACTCCATAAGCATTGAGATGTTTCTCATTGAACTGAATCTGCCTGGTTTTATTTTAATAATAATATGTTAATAAATATTTACATGTATTTTGTAGAACCCAGTGACAGGATGTTGTAAAAAACCCTTTTTTGTTAACCTGGCAAATATCATTAGTGCCTTAATATTATTAGTTTGGCTTCATATGTGTTTTGTACATTTTTTTTATAGATTTATAGAATTTCTAGATTTTTTTATTAGGATTTTTGACAAAGTAGCCTAATCTGCAAATTCAATAAAGTGTTTGTGATGTTTCCCTCTAATGTTTCCAAATGTTCCAGTAAAGTACAATGTTTTGTTCAAACCTCAGAGCTGATTTCTTCTACATCTGAGCTGTCATCTCGGATTATTTCTATCACAGGTTCCTTGCATTGATCCTGGATAAGGGAGAATATAGGTTTGCTCACATTAACTAAACGCAGTGCACAGCAATAGCGTTATTTTATGGCAATATTTATTAAAGCAATCATTGCTTTCATTTTTATTTGCTTTTCAATTTTTATTTTCATCTTACCTGCCAAGCGTTATAAGCAAGTTTCTTGTCCAGGTGCTGGTAAAGAAAGTAAAAGGTGTTAATTTGATAAATTTACTGCTCAACCAAACTTCTATGACTATATATATTTATGGTAGTGTGTGGTGCCCCCCCCCCATAGATTTCAGTTGCCTTTTCATGTGATATAGTATAAGATAATTTTTTCTCAGTAATTCGATCCAGCCCAGTATGTTGTATTTAAGTTGATGTCATAGTCAAATCTTCAAATTGAGTAAAGTGCTTGTGATCTTTCCCTCTAATGCTTTAAATTATTAGATTGAAGTATAATGTTTAATGCAAAAACCTCAAGGAATGGAAACATATCCATGCTACTGAAACTGCTATCACTTCCTTCTGAGTTTTTACCCTGGCCAGCTTCTTCATCTCCGCGCATCTACCAGTGTGATTTGTTTTGGCAATATAATTTGTGTTTTTTTAATTTTTCATCTTATAGTTCTGTAGTTTTCTAAATTCATACTTTCTCAACACTCTGATTTCTAGGGTCCAACTTACTCAACTAACAAGGAAATGCTTTATGAGAAAGCATAAAACATAAACAGGAGAGAGCTTTTATAGAAAGAAAAGTTATAAAAATGAATTTGTTAAAACGTTTCTATCAGGAAAATATTCCTGACAGGCTTCCAATGTGCCTTTTAGTCATGAGTTAACCCATCCAAGTCAGTTGTTTGAGCAGAAATATTCCATGACACTGCTGAATTTTAATAAATGATCAGGAAGATCCGCAAAATAGAACAAACAATACATTGATTTTAATGCAATGAAAGTATATAGGTGACTTTAAAAATCAGTAACTTTCTTTACTCAATATATGGTTCCCTCCTATTATTTAAAGGGATACTGTCATGGGAAAATTTTTGTTTTCAAAATGAATCAGTTAATAGTGCTGCTCCAGCAGAATTCTGCACTGAAATCCATTTCTCAAAAGAGCAAACAGATTTTTTTATATTCAATTTTGAAATCTGACATGGGGCTAGACATATTGTCAATTTCCCAGCTGCCCCTGGTCATGTGACTTGTGCTCTGATAAACTTCAATCACTCTTTACTGCTGTACTGCAAGTTGGAGTCATTTCACCCCCCTCCCTTTTTCCCCCCAGCAGCCAAACAAAAGAACAATGGAAAGGTAACCAGATAACAGCTCCCTAACACAAGATAACAGCTGCCTGGTAGATCTAAGAACAACACTCAATAGTAAAAACCCATGTCCCACTAAGACACATTCAGTTACATTGAGAAGGAAAAACAGCAGCCTGCCAGAAAGCATTTCTCTCCTAAAGTGCAGGCACAAGTCACATGACCAGGGGCAGCTGGGAAATTGACAATATGTCTAGCCCCATGTCAGACTTCAAAATTGAATATAAAAAAATCTATTTGCTCTTTTGAGAAATGGATTTCAGTGCAACATTCTGTTGGAGCAGCACTATTAACTGATTCATTTTGAAAAAAATGTTTTTTGCCATGACAGTATCCCTTTAAATTGATTGGATAAAATACACTGTTTTATCCAAACCTCATTAATTGGACAAGAACAGGTGTGTTCTTCCTTTTCTTCAAACATCTCCTGCTGGCTGAGGTTGTTTCCAGATTCAGAGATTTCCTCAAGGGTGTTCTCTATTGGTTGCTCCTGAATAATTGAGAATATTGTTTGGTCACATTATCTAAAGCCATCAGTCAAGCTACTGAAATGGATATTTTATTTTAAATAATGTTTTATCCAAACCTCAACAAAAAGCACTGAATGTTGGTCAGTGTTAGAGCTTTCTTCTTTTTTCTCTTCCTGGCAGATCTCTTCACCAGGTTTTTCCTGATTGGGAAAAAGTTTTAGTCACTAAAGCCTAGGAGCATATTTATCAAGGTTCGAATTTTGAATTGAAAAAACGTTGAAATTCGAATTCAAAAACACCAATCGAAATTTTTTTGGTCGAAAAGGTCAGTTTTCGATCGAATAGGTCCATATTCGGGCAAATCGTACGAATGCGATTCAAAGTTTTTCCCAAAATGTCCACCAATTGACTCCAAATTCGGTAGTTTTTAGATGGCGAATGGTCGAAGTCTACTTTTTAATAAATTTCGATATTCAAATTTTTTTCAAATCCAAATCAAATTTGGACTATTCCCTAGTCGAAGTACACAAAAAATAGCTCGAAATTTTTTTCATTCGAAAATTCACTTTGACCTTCGATAAATCTGCTCCTTAATCTCCTCAGATGTCATTTTAATAGAACTGGAAATGACGCCAAACTGCAAGTGCAATTGTGCAGGTTTTGGCACATCTGGTGCAATTAACCAGATACTACACTACAAAAATACTACATTCTTGATAGAAGGAGCTAAAAGATGCATTTAATACAGGGTGAAATATTTAGTTATTTCTCATTATTCCCTTTTCCACTTATTTGGCTTTTTGTTATACCAAGGTCCACCTTCCTAGTTAAGAGAGAAAAATAAAAAGCTAAAATATATTTCTATTATATTACGGTTTAGGGTCACTGTTATTTAAAGTTAGTTTTTTTTATGTTTACTTGGCTAGAGACATTTCCTGCTTAAGAAAGCAAAGCTTATGTATGTAAAGTAGGGATAGATTGCGACAAAACTTAGACAAGACTACATCACATCTAATCACATTAAGGGGCAGATTTACATAGGGTCGAATATCGAGGGTTAATTAACCCTCGATATTTAACTGCCGAATGTAAATCCTTCGAATATTGAAGACGAAGGACTTACCGCAAATAGTTTGATCGAACTAAAAATCGTTTGATTCGAAGGATTTTAATCCATCGATCGAACGATTTTTCTTCGAACTAAAAATTGATAGAAAGCCTATGGGGACAGTACTTCGACTATCAAATGGTCGAATACTCGAATGATTTTTAGTTTGAATCGTTCAATTCACAGTCAAAGTCGTAGTCGAAGGTCGAAGTAGCCAATTCATTGGTCGAAGTAGCCAAAAAAATCAATTCAAAGTTTTTTTTATTCTATTCCTTCACTCGAGCTAAGTAAATAGGCCCCTAAATCTCCTTATTTGACAAGATGGATTGGGTCCAAAAACTGTACTTTGCACAGCCTTCCTGTTTGACTACTTTTGTTTGCACAATAACGAATCTGAACCCTTTATGGCAGAGACACATGTTGCTATTTCGGGAAATAAGTCGCCCAGCGACAAATCGCTTCTTCTTTGTAAATTGCTGGCGGGATGGCATTCGGATTGCTTTCGGCTTTCCGAAGTTTCCTTGTGAGGCAACGTCGGGTGACTTCAGAAAACAAGAGCTCCGAGTGCCATGCGGCCGGCGATTTACATTCTAGCCAGCAGTAAGGCAGTTCAGGGATTTGTCGCTGGGCGACTAATCTCCCGAAATAGCAGAGTGTTTCATAATTCAGATTTTTTCTCTAAAAATTCATTTTTTAAAAAAATCCTACAACTTTAAAAATGAGAGATTTATAAAGTGTAAAAAAAACAAAAAAAAAACTGTAATACAAAACTTCAGCAAGTAAAAAAAGCAAAGTCAATGGGAGCTGAGCTGATCCTATTGGGAGCTGAGTTGATCCTACATGCATACACAGTGCAGCTGTCAATCAAACCCCTAATAATATTACCATTTTACCTAACTTTAACTACATTAGATATATACGATTATATCTTGAAGTATGACAATAATTATTATTATGAAGCCAGTTATAAACCAATTAGAGCTCATCTATTAGAAATATGAAGCCCATAAAAATATATTATCCTGCTAATAGCAATGAAGCCCGCCAACAACCATTTTGATTTCCCGCTGTCAGTTTGATGAATATATCATAAAAAGACCCATTAGAAGTGTTTGGCATCTTCATGGGAAACGGCAGCAACAAATGAAAGAGCACACAAAGTTGTTTGTTATCTGGTCTGGGCTTAAATTACTCCATTCATTCTCCTTTTAGACAATGGGCTCGGGGAGGCAATAGCCAAGTAATCCCTTTGCTCTCTGTGAAGTGACATTGGAATGAGAAGGATCAAGGATAATTTTAAAAGGTATCAGTATCTACGGTATCTACAAACAAGCCAGATATTCGACCTACTTCCACTTATTTCCAGACTGAATAAGCTCTATACTTGTCACGTTAGGAAACAGATAAAAGGGATACTAAGCATGTAGAGCAGGGATCCCCAACCTTTTGAACCCGTGAGCAACATTCAGAAGTAAAAGGAGTTGGGGAGCAGCACATGCATGAAAAATGTTCTTGGGGTGCCAAATAAGTGCTGTGATTGGTCATTTGGTAGCCCCTATTTGGATTGTCAACCTACATTGAGACTCTGTTTGGCAGTGCACCTGGTTTTTATACAACCAAAACTTACTTCCAAGCCTGGAATTCCAAAACAAGCACCTGCTTTGAGGCTACTGGGAGCAACATCCAAGGGGTTGGAGAGCAACATGTTGCTCACGAGCTACTGGTTGGGCATCACTGATGTAGAGGATGCCACAGTGTTTATCCACCTTCTATTGAAAATGCACAGGTGGACTTTACACATAGTTACATAGTTACATAGTTAATCTCCTCTTCTTGGGATGACTAATCTCCCCGAACTTCTCCTGATTCATTTTCCGAAGTCATCCGAAGTTTCCAGCAACTTCGAATCGCTCCGAGTACCATCCCACCGGCGATTTAAATTCTAGCCGGCAGGAAGGCAGGGGAAGCAGTTCAGAGAGGTTAGACGCCCGAAGAAGAGGAGATTTCTTGCCTAGTGACTAATCTCCCCGAATCTGAGCGCGTGTCTCTGCCATAAAATTATCTGAAATACATTAGATATAAAACATTTTTCAGTAAGGCAGAAATATACTGAAATATTTTAAAAAACAAGAACAGTGTGGGGGGGTCCATTGCTATGGATCCACTGATAATAGTTGTATGAATTTCAACCCCTTCAAATGACCCCCAGCTAGTAATGGGCAAATTTATTTGCGAATTCGCAGCGAAAATTCGCAAGTGTGGAATTTTTTTTTGATGCTGACGCCGGTTCTGAGGCTGGTGGCAATGTTTTTTCAACGACGGCTAAAGTTCAGACGCCAGTAACTGTTTTGACACCGGTGACAATAAATGGACGCCCATTGACTTTAATGGACACCGGTGCCCATTTTAACACCGGCGAGTTTGTTGTTTCAAAAATTTTTAGGAAATTCGTGGCGAAATGGGACAAATTCGCCCATCACTACCCCCAGCACATGTAGAAAAACAGAAGGCAGGATTGACACAACAGGATGTAGTGGGCAAAATGCAAAAAAACCCAAAAAGGAAACCGTCACGCATTGTGTCTTGGATGTTAAATGGTCACCTTAAAATTAAGGTAGAGAGTGATATTCTGAGACAATTTCCAATTGTTTTTTTTTTTTTTTTTTTATTATTTGTGGTTTTTGAGTTACTTTGTTTTTTTATTCAGCAGCTCACCGGTTTGCAATTTCAGCAGTCTGGTTGCCTGGGTTCAAATTACCCTAGTAACCATGCATTTAAGAGATTAGAAAATGAATAGGAGAGTGTATGAATAGAAAGCAAAGCTTAAAGTAGGGATATATGGCGACAAAACTATGACATGACTACATCACATCTAACCACATTAAATCTCCTTATTTGACAAGATGGATTGGCCTATTGGGCTGTTTTCAGCCTTCCTGTTTGACTACTTTTGCTTGCACCAATAACGAACGAATCTGAACCCTTTAAGGCAGAGACTCAGGCGCAAATTCACTAAGCGCCGAAGCGCCGAACGCTAGCGTTAATTCGCTAGCATTTGGCATTTTTCGTTACTGCGCAAATTCACTAATGAACGCTGGCGTAAATTCGCTAGTGTTACTTCGCACCCTTACGCCAGGCGAATTTTCGCTAGCAACGTAACTACGCAAATTCACTAACTTGCGCAGTGTACTGAACGCTACCTTTTACGCTAGACTTCCTTCGCCACCTCAGACCTGGCGAAGCGCAATAGAGTAGATAGGGATTGTTTCAAAAAAAAAGTCAAAATTTTTTCTAAGTCCCAAAAAATGCTGGCGTGTTTTCTACATGATGGGTGATAGGCTGAAAAAGATCGAAAATATTTTTGGGGCTCCCCTCCTTCCCCCCTACATTTCCTGACTCATGGCAACTTACCTAGACAGTGGGCACATGTGTAGGGCAAAATAAAAATTTTAGTTGCTGATTTGAAGGTTTTCTAGGCATTTGAAGTGGTGATACGTGTTCCTCCATCGCTAGCGAAACTTCGCTTTGATTGGCGAATTAACGCTAGCGCAACTTCGAAAACTTACGCTACCCCTGTGCACAACTTCGGAATTTAGTGAATTTGCGGAGCGCTGGCGAAAATACGCCTGGCGAAGTGTGGTGAAGTGTGGCGAAGTGCGGTGAATTTCTGCCTGGCGCAACTACGATTCTTAGTGAATTTGGGCCTCAGGATCTGGGGTTTTACAAATAAAAGATCTTTCCGTAATTTGGATCTACATACCTTAAATCTAATATAAAATCATGTAAATAAACTCAGCAGGCTGTTTTCTCCTCCAAAAAGGATTATTTATATCTTAGTTTGGATCAAGTACAAGGTACTGTTTTATTATTACAGAAAAAGGGGAAATGATAATAACTTGGATAAAATGGAGTCTATGGCCCCAAAGTTTGAAAGCCATTAATAAGCACCACAATTTGAAAGCCACTGATCCCAATGGGCATTAATAAACAAATCTAAAATAACAAAACAAATGGCACGTTTCACAGCCAATGTTTAGATTCCACTAAAAAAAACGGGGAATTTTCATTTATCGTCAATTTTATATTTTGTTAATATGGGGGACCATGGGTTAACAGGCATCACAATTTCTATATAATCATATATCACTTGCTTTAGTGACCCACTTCTATAATGTGAAATGTGTTTTTCTCTGACATTTGTTACGCTGTCTGCTTGTGATAAGTCATGTATTAGAAACTTAACCAACAACGGATCCAGAATCCTGTTAGACTCCTGTCTGAATTCCCAAGGGATTCCAGGTTCTGCACACCAAGAAACAAACTGTAAAATGAAGATGATTTGGTGGGCTGTACACTCAAATAAAGGAATGGGAAACTCCTGCTGTTCTGACTGCTGTGTTTCTGATTGCTTGCTTGCTGCTGGACTCTCACTGTAAATCATTCCATCACACTGTGGTTGTTCAGAACATTTTGCAGAGAAATGTAGAGTAATAAGTGGATTTTATCGAATGTGCAAAGTTCCCAAAAATGACATCATTTCCTTCCCCCTTACAGTAGATTTATTCAACAAATGTTTTCTATTTTATTGCAGTAGTCTGCTTGTGGTGTAGTCCAAAATGTGCCCAAATGTGGCAGTAATTTACTTACAAAGTCAACGTATAACACATTTTAACATTTGTACTCATTTAAAATAGAAGCCTGTTGCTATTCCCTTTACCATTAGCAAAAATACAAATCTTATACTTGTTATAGAAATGACATACAAACACAAGAACATAGGTCAAAACAGGTATGGGATCCGTTATCCGGAAACTCGTTATCCAAAAAGTTCAGAATTACCGAATGGAGGTCCCTCATAGACTCCATTGTAAACAAATAATCAAGATTATTATTTTTCGCCCTTTTTCTCTGTAATAATAAAACAATAGCTTGTACTTGATCCCAAATAAGATATAATTATTGGAAGCAGAACCAGCCTATTGGGCTTATTTAATATTCATAGGATTTTCTATTAGACTTAGGGGGTTATTTTGAATGCAAAAATCACGAAAAATTTGTGATTTTTTTTAATAAAATCTGACTTTAAAAAAAATCACAATTTTTTCGGAATTTATTAAACCCCGAGGATGGAAATATCCAAATCTGAAAATCCGGCATCTCAGACCTGTCGAGGTTGCATATAAGTCAATGGGAGAAGTCCCAATGATTTTTTTGATGTGCGATGGGTTTCGTGCAATACCCCAAAGTTTTCGTAGTTTTTGGGTGAAAAATCTGAAAAATTTGGGAAAATCGGATAAAATATCTGAAAAAATCGTGAAAATCAGATTTTTTTTTCCCGCAAAATAAATTTTCAGGAAAATGTAATAATAAATAAGAATAAAAAAAACAGAGTGGGTTTGAGCAGAGTTTGTAGCAGGAAATATTGAGATAAATTCAGACTGTGTATATATATATATATATATAATATAATAACCCCCTAAAATATATAATAACCCCCTAAAAGTTAACTCAAAGGTGGAATGTTTTAAAGAAACAAAATTGCCATTTAATAATCAAACAATGCAGCATCAGAGCCCAACGCATTTCATTGGGTATTGTCTTTCTCGGGCTTACAGTGTATTTAAACTGTCGTGTACCAAAAAAAGCTTCTCTAACTTACTTACTTACTCCAAGGACAATGCATTCTCCATTTGCAGATGAAGAACAGCTCTCACAGTTAAAGGGGTGGTTTTTCTTTAAGTTAACTTTTAATATGTTATAGAATGGCTAATTCTAAGCAACTTTTCAGTTGGTCATTTTTTCTTCTTTATCATTTTTTAATTATTTGACTTCTTCTTCTGACTTTCCAGCTCTCAAATGGGGGTCGCTGACCCCACATCTAAAAAAACAAATGTCTGTAAGGCTACACATGTATTGTTATTGCTACTTTTTATTCTTCATCATTCTCTTCAACCCGTTTCCTATTCATATTCCAGTCTCTATATCAAATCAGTGCATGGTTGCTAGGGTAATTTGGAAATTGCGAAGTTAAATAACTCAAAAACCCACAGATATTAAAAAATGAAAACCAATTGCAAATTGTCTCAGAATATCACTCTCTACATCATACTTGGGGCCCATTTACTTAGCTCGAGTGAAAGAATAGAGGAAAAATAGTTCGAATTTTTTTTGGCTATTTCAACCTTAGTATGGGCTACTTCGACCTTCGAATCGAACGGTTCAAACTAAAAATCGTTTGACTATTCGATAGTCAAAGTACTGTCTCTTTAAAAAACTTCTTCGACCCCCTAGTTCGCCACCTAAAACCTACCGAGGCCGATGTTAGCCTATGGGAAAGGTCCCCATAGGCTTCCTAACAATTTTCTGATTGAAGGAATATCCTTCGAATTTAATTGTTCGATCGTAGGAATATGGGTAAATCCTTCGATATTCGAAGTCGAAGGATTGTACTTCGATGGTCGAATATCGAGGGTTAATTAACCCTCGATATTCGACCCTAGGTAAATGTGCCCCTAAAAGTTAACTCAAAGGTGAACAACCGCTTTAAATGCCAGTCCTTACTGACTGTCAGTCAGTCATTTGTACTGAGCGAAACCATTTCTTAGTTTGTGTGATCTTCTCCTCCGAGTGCTTTATATCGACTGTGTGCAGCGGACCAGTCATTGGAAAACATTAGCAGCAATGTAATGTAGTGACTTGTGTATTTGCCAATGCATCTCTAACCTTCCAACTGTCACTGGAAACAGCAGCATGAGCGGCATTCACTAGTGCATCACCTTATTTTTACTATGCCAATAAAACAAACTGCCAGTAAGCTTGCAGAGATTGAAGAGTGAATCTACTGTAAGTTCCTACACCGGCAATCTCCAAAGCAACATGCTCTGGGCTTCTCCTTGATTTCAACTTTCTTTATGCTGTTTTTTCCCTAAAACATTATCATGGCAGACTAAGAACATTGTGCAGTAGCTTGAAAGCTTGTCACCACTGAATTGATATGGAAAGAGGCATTTCATGCAGTTATAAGCCGATTGAGTCGCGTGGAATGGACAATGCACAGGAATAACAAAGTATTTCAGGTTTATTAGCATGATGGGTTATCAGTAGAGCCGTAAAAAACAAAGTAACACCTTCACTGGCAATGAAATTAGGATATGAAACGATTTCTTGTTCTCAAAAAAAAAAAAAAAGGGGGATTAACATTTGATTGGAAAAAGAAAACTTTAGAACTTTGAATGTGGACAGATTTTCTGTTTGAAGGAGATTTAAACCAAATAAATCAACTTTGTTTTCTAACAAAAGAAAACGTAATTCTAAGCAACAAAAATTTCAGAGATTTCTAAATGTGAGTGCAATTTAAAGCAGCATTTGCCTGTCTCTTTCTGTACTTCACTGCACATAGAGACAGTAAGGGGCAGATTTATCAACGTCGGATTTGAAAAACTCAGATATTTCGAATTCAAAAATACCAACCAAAATTAGATCAAAAATTTTTTTGGGCTGAATAAGTCAGTTTGCGATTGAATAGGTCAGTTGAGAATCAAAGTAATAGCGCATTCAAATCGTGTGATTCAAAGTTTTCCCCCCAAAAAAACACCAATTGACTCCAAATAGGTTCTTGGAGGTCCCCCATAGGCTAAAACAGCAATTCGGCAGGTTTTAGATGGAAATGGTCGAAGTTTAATTTTTAAAGAGACAGTACATGATAAATTTTGAAATTTTTGGATTTTGTTTTCTAATTCTAATCGATTTTGGACTATTCCCTAGTAGAAATACACAAAAATTAGCTTGAAATTCGAATTTTCACTTCTGCCTTTGATAAAACTGCCCCTAAGTGTGGGGTGTAAAGTGCGAAAAACAGGGCATTTTGCACCTGTTCTTGCAAAGGAGCCCTAATGTATTTTTTTACAATATTCATTAATTAAAAAATAGTGATTTCTAAGGGGCAGATTTACTAAGCTCGAGTAAATAATTCGAATGAAAAAATATTCGAATTTCGAAGTAATTTTTTGGATACTTCGACCATCGAATTGGTCAAATTCGATCGAATCGAACGATTCGAACGATTCAAAGTAAAAATCGTTCGACCATTCGACCATTCGATAATCGAAGTACTGTCTCTTTAAACTCTTTAAACTCTTCAACCTGCGTTCGGCGCCTACATGCACCTGTGTGAGTACAGCCCCATTTGAAATAATGAAATGCGTCTATTCCTGCGCTCCCCTGCGGCTGAACGCCGAAAAACGGAACGCAGGGGAGCACAGGTAAAAATGCGCGTGAGTAAGAGCCCCTAATAAAGACAAGATAGATTTGTTATAATGCCCTACACATGAGCCCACTGTATAGTTAATGTTCCATATGTTAGAAATTTTTTAATTATTCGCCTTTTTCTTCACTGATCCCATATAAAAAACAAATACTAAGTAAAACTACAAATGTATTGTTATAGCCTGTTTTGATTACTCATATTTCTATTCAGACTCTCTTCTATTCATTTTCCAGTCTCTTATTCAAATCAGTGCATGGTTGCTAGGGTAATTTGGACCTTAGCCACCAGAGCTGCTGAATAAAACACTAAATAATTTAAAAACCACAAATAATACAAAATGAAAACCAATTACAATTTGTCTCAGAATATCACTCCCTACATCATACTAAAAGTTAACTCAAAGGTAAACAACCCCTTTAAGGCAATTACTGTGAATTGTGGGTGAAAAAATGGCAAATTACCATTTTTGCATTTGGGACTTTGCCCAGCTTGCTAAATAAGCCCTATTTTCTTTCAATAGCCTAAACTGTTTTATATTCACCCTCTGTATGTCTTGATGATGCATTTACACATTTTCACTTAACAAAGTATATTTAGTACATCTGAGCTAATTAAACCAATACCACTCACAGAGAAATGTAAAGAGTCTGAATGAATAAACATGTTCCATTAGTGTAAGCAAAATACAATTTGTAATGTGTTCCTATTATGATACTATGAAATATCATGAGCTTCTTGGATTATTTGAAGCACAAACCTATGGTTTCACTTAAAAAGTAATTACCAGTTGGCTCAGATAAATATACATTAACTTTATTAGCTTGATGTAAAAAACAGCCTCGCTAACAGGGACTGCTTTGAGAAAAGAAAAAACTTTTAAATAGCAACACAAGGTTTGCATAGAATGTATAAACTCTGCGGATCAAAGGTTAGAAAAATTTGAATAAAAATGCTTTGTTTGGAATACAGTCGCGCTGGTCTGTGTTAAAATATAAGTTTCCAGGAATCTGTGGTTTTCTTAAACATGTAAATAAAAAAAGAAACACTTTGGAAAGGTTTTTGACAATTTCTTTGTATTATGGACTAGTGATGAATCTGCATTTTTTTGAGTGTGACTGCGGGATATTTTTATTATTACATAGATTGTTTATGTAGGTCAGTCCCTAAGTGGAGCAAGGAGGCTTAATCAAAATCCGATTTATGAATTTTGGAGGATTTTTTTAAAATATTGAAATCAATCTGAAAATTTACCAAACTGCTTATTAATGAAAAAACTCAAATATAAAAACACTGATGAATACTAACTTGAAAAAAGCTATTTTTTAGATGCAAATCCTGTACAGGTATAGGATCTGTTATTCATAATGTTTGGGACCTGGGGCTTTCCAGATGATGGATCTTTCTGTAATTTGGATCTTCAAGTCTAGTAGAAAATCATGTAAACATTAAATAAAACCAATAGATTGGTTTTGCCTCCAATAAGGATTAATTATATCTTAGCTGGAATTAAGTACGAGCTACTGTTTTATTATTACAGAGAAACTATTTTAAAAAAATTCAGATTATATGGATAAAATGTCTATGGGAGATGGCCTTTCTGTAATTCAAAAATTTCTTTGATGTTGAAAACTTTGGTAAACAATAATTGTTAAAATTCAATTATTTTTTGAATTATTAACTGAATGCTTCAATAAAACAAAATTAACAGTAGCACAGTTGTAAATTAAGCATAAAAAGAAGCAGCACCTCTCATGTATTGAGGGCCCTGCCCAAACAAGCTTAATCTCAACATAGTAATTATTTTGGACTATGCTCTAATTTCCTTTCTAGTGCCAGTCACCTTTTTAAAAAGTTTACCTTCAAGTTTTCCTTGGGGAAAAAAATGGTTAATGAGGTTAGTAATCCTTCTCAGCTTGCAGGACGGATTGGGCTGGCAGGATACAGGGGAAAAGATCTAGTGGGCCCTGGCCTTCATGGGCCCCCAGCTGACCCAGTCCTGCTCCCCATGGTTCTGTGGACACACCCTTACTGCTCCCTCTTGCCCAATCACAGCTAGCCGGTGTGATGGTGTCAGTGGGGGGGGGAAGAGGGCAGGCGTACGTCAAGAGAGGAAGGTCCTTGATATCAAGGTGGGGCTCTTGTAATCAGGGCCGGCCTTAGGCCAATTGGACCAATTGGGCCCCGCACCACAGGGCAGCACAGATAATATTTCCCTCAGCACATGATGCTGCCTGGCCTGCCCCCAACTTTGAGAGTCCAGCCCATCCCCAAATCCATAGGTCCAGCCCACCCTCAACTCTGATAAGCCAGCCTATCCCCCCAACTCCATAGGTCTAGCCTGCCCCCAACTCTAATAGGCCCAGCTTTCCTCCAACCTTGATAGGCCCTGCCTGCCCCCAATCCAACCAAGCCTGCTCCCAAGCTGAATCGGCCCAGCCTGCCCCAAACTAATTGGCCCAGTCCACTCTCCTATTTCCTCCCTCTCTCTCTCTTACCCTGTGTGCCCCTATTATGTGCCCCTATTTCATCCCTCTCACCCTCTTACCTTGTCTGCCCCTTTCCTTTCTATTTTGTGCCTGTATGCCCTTATTTTCCTAAATACTTGCTGTGTCAGTAGCCAGCAACACTTTGTCTAGGGGCCCCGCCAACATGGTCCCAATTGGGCCCCACATTTGATAGGATCAGCCCTGCTTGTAATTGCAGCCTCGTTGGGCCCTCTACACCCCAGTCTTATACTGACAACTTGCTATTCCTGTACGTCTTGGCAGTTCTCTGTATATAAGGACCAAGAAGGGTCACACACACAGAAGGAAGTTCTTGATTGGACTATGGTTTTTAAGCTATGGTCCCAGCTTTCTATTTATTTGTGGACCAGAAACTCCAAAAAAAAAAAAGTTTTTTTAACATATATAAATAGGGATGCACCGAATCCACTATTTTGGATTCGGCCGAACCCCCGAATCCTTCGAGAAAGATTCGGCCGAATACCGAACCGAATCCGAACCCTAATTTGCATATGCAAATTAGGGGTTGGAAGGGGAAAACATTTTTTACTTCCTTGTTTTGTGACAAAAAGTCACGCGATTCCCCTCCCTGCCCCTAATTTGCATATGCAAATTAGGATTCGGATTTGGTTCGGTACGGCCGGGCAGAAGGATTCGGTCGAATCCGAGTCCTGCTGAAAAAGGCCAAATCCTGGCCGAATCCCGAACCGAATCCTGGATTCGGTGCATCCCTATATATAAATAAACTGTTACTCTGTACTGGTAAAGATGTTGTTTTTGCTTATAAAGCATGACTACACTTTATATCAAAAGCCTGCTGTCTAGCTATGAACAATGACATAACTACCATACTGCAGACCCAACGGGGACCAGGGTCCCCCTGACCAACCTCTTAAAGAGTAATGAAGGATGCCAGAACACAGAAAGAACTTTACAGAACTAGCAGGAGTTCTGTAAAGAGAATGCGGCTGAAAAAGCTTTTGGTGATGATGTGTATCCAACTTGGATCTTTTTACACTGAAGAAGCATTTTGTGGAGAAATGGTCTCTATGGGGCAGTTCAAAAATTTAAATTTAAAATTCAAATTCGAATTTTCGAGTTCTTTTATGGTCAAAACTGTCAAATTCGACTAGGGAGTTATTTAAATTTGATTTCAGTTTTTTTTAAAAAATTTGAATTTGATTTTCGAGATTTCATACTCTGGCCCTTTAAGATCTCAAATTATACTACTTCCACCTAAAACCTGCTTAATTGCTGTTTAAGTCAACGGGAGACATCCAGGGATCCATTTGGGGTTGTTTGCAGCCTTCCTGACATTCGAGGTTTTTTCAAAACTCGAATTTGAATTCCATTCGAGTTTTCGGGTTCATTTAATTCATCCGAGTTTGAAAAATTCGATTTTTTTTAATAAATTTCGATTGGTCGAATTTCTAATTTATGGGAGTTTAGGGAAGTTTTTAAAAACTCACATGAATTCGAAATTCGACCTTTGATAAATGTGCCTCTATGTATACACATATAAGAAGACCAGTGGTGGAACGACCGGGGATGCGCTTGCACCAGGGCCTGCACCGCCTCAGGGCCCATGGCGGTATCTGTCAAGAAGGTCGCTTCTGAAGGGGGGAGGGGCCTATACTCGGCCTGACACTGC
This sequence comes from Xenopus petersii, assembly GCA_038501925.1. Lineage (NCBI taxonomy): Eukaryota > Metazoa > Chordata > Amphibia > Anura > Pipidae > Xenopus > Xenopus petersii. Next base: position 117,296,353 of record CM076681.1, read on the forward strand.
TTACTTACATTACTGAAGAAGAGAATATATATTTCTTTTTTTTATACCTTAGGCTAATGCCTGAGGCCTAAGTATAGGACATCACTTTCCCTTGTTCCAGATAACTGATCTCATACTTGTGCTAAAGTCTCACAACTAGTAATGGGCGAATTTATTCGCCAGGCGAGAATTCAGCTACAAATAGCCAAACCAGTGGCTCATGAGCAACATGTTACTCCCTGTAGCCTCAAAGCAGGTGTTTTTTTTTCAATTACTGGTTCGGAGTAGTGATGGGCGAATTTATTCGGCAGGCTCGAATTCACAACAAATTCCTGTAATTTGCCGCCGGCATCAAAAACCAGACCGTTTTCACTGTTTCGCGAATTTTGCTGGAAATTTGTGAATTTTTCCGCGAAACGCCCCAAATTCGACCATCACTACTCACAACTCTTTTTGTATAAGACTTCCAAATGAGATATTCAGTTTGCTTTTTTGCTATTCTTAAAAGTCTTCTGACTGCTGTGCATGTAATTGATAGTTAATGGCTTCTTTTTCTCTATGGGAATCAGTTAACATTAATATGTGAAGACTGTCACAATGGGAAAGACAGAACTGCTTGATTATGTAAGGGAAACCAATTATTCTTGATGCAAGTTCAGTATGTATATGCAATTATAGGTAGGGAGCAATTTATACTGCCAAAATTACACACTTGAACAGCTCACGTAATGAGTGATTCCTTTAAACTCTAAATATAATCTTCTCTGATATGGGAAAAAAAATTATAATCAGTATTGTAACAATTTCTTGTAATAATGATTCCGGCCACTAAAATAAAACAACTATTTACTTGTGCAGAATATTCTCATTTAATTGTGATCTGTTTTTGTGATCACAATAAAGAAACCGAGATGCAAACCGAGGGCAAAATGTTCACATATATTCAGTCAAAATGCAATTTATTTTTTTTAATTATTCATAAAACAGCCTGAAATTCGGCTTTGACTTTCTACACTCTCTTTAGGTCTCTTGCATCCTGAGGAAAATATTTTTTCACCAAATTTTCATATATATTTCATTGACTCTTTTCTAAATTCTATGAGCATTTTTCCTTCCATACACTATATAAAACAAAAATCTCCATTACTGATCTCCTGTTGATTAACAGAAGGGGCCATTAATGACCTCTGCAGTAGGGTTGCCACGTGTCCGCAGGTTGAGACGCAACGTGCTGCATTTTTCCTGCGTTCAGCGCCTACACACGTCTGTGTGAGTACAGCCCCATTGAAAAAAGCTAAATGCGTCTATTCTTGCGCTCCCCTGCGGCTGAACGCAGAAAAACCGAACGCAGGGGAGCGCAGCTTCAGTCGCTCGTCAGTAAGAGCCCTTAAGGTTTGAGGATCCAAATTACAGAAAGATCCGTTATCCAGAAAACCCCAGATCTGGATAACAGGCCCCATACCCGTACTGCAATCTTAGCTGAATATCATAGAAACGTAGACACCTATCTGAGAGGAGCGTGTTACCCTTAACAGTTAATTCTGGTTACTAAACTTAGTAAACAACATCAGCAATTATTAGTGAGAAAGTGTCATCTGTTTATTGGTTACATATAGTAAGCTCTCTCAGTGGCATTAAAGGATATCTCCTGACACTGAGAATGCTTTCATCTTAAGGATGAATCTAACCCGTTTGCTAAAAGGATTTATAGTAAATCTTTCACAACATCCCTCTTCTCATACAGATTAGAGATCTGGACACCTTTCTGAAACCTGAACACAAACAAAGAAGCAGAATTGATAAGAAAGGCTTCTTTGCCCTTCAGGTCTTCAGTTAAACCTTTAGTATTGGTATTAGTATTAGATGCATTTGGTAATATTTTTGCTAATCCTACTGATCCAAAAAGATTGCATGGGTTTTCACACTGGACATTATCCTTGTTACAGAATTCACTATTTCTTAAAATTATTTGGTCTTCTATTATTATTTTTATTGTGGGGTACATTCTGGGGCAGATTTATCAAGGGTCGAATTTTGAAGAAATTAGTTTTTGTTGAACTTCCATAACTTTGGAATTTTGAATTAATGAGTTTTTTGTTGAACTCCCATAACTTCGGAATTTGAATAGGTCCGTTTTTGATCGAATAGGTCTGTTTTCAATTGAATTCGAATCATACGAATCGAAGTAACAGCGCATTTGATGGAAATCGATTTAAAGTTTTTTCCAAAAAACCCATCAATTTTTCAAAGTCCACCAATTGACTCCAATTGGGTTCTGGTTCTAGGAGGTCCCCCATAGGCTAAAACAGCAATTCGGCAAGTTTTAGATGGGGAATGGTCGAAGTCGAATTTTTACAGATGATAAATTTCAAAATTCAAATTTTAGAATTTTTATCAAATTTGGACTATTCCGTAGTCGAAGTACACAAAAATTAGCTAGAAATTCAATTTTTTTAAATTCACATTTTCACTTCGACCTTTGATAAATCTGCCTTTATGGGATTGCAACGAGCATGGTGTAAAGCTTATTGTAAAATATATAGTGAGCAAAGTACCCCCTATTGCAAAATATAAGGATATTATAAGTCGCTGAGAAAACAATAGTATGGCCCTTTCATAGATTGTGTTTTCATGGGCCTACACAATTAAATTTTCCTTCCAAATTGCACTTAGTAAACAATATCCATGCAGTCATAGTTTTATGTCTCTAAATTGGTCATCTCAAAACCTCCTAGTCATGACCCCTGTGATATCAGATGACATCCCTCTACCACAAGGCTTTGCAACTTTAAAGATTTTTTTTTCAATTCATTCTAATATTGCTGGAAGTGAAGAGCAAGACTGTGGCCAAGCAGCCTACGGGCAGTGAGTGATGGAGAGAAATCCAACCGAAAAGTCTCCATTGAAAATAACTGAAATCAGCAGTTTAACCAAGTGCAACGTTCTTCCGAAGTCGCCTCAGAAGGAAATTTTGTGTGAATTTGTGATATGTTGGTTCTACCACTGGTGATTTATTTCAATGAAGCTAAATCTCCCCGTCGGCCACTGCCCTAAGACATGGCACTAGGCAAGACTACATTTTCAGCCTAGACCATAGTCACTTATAACTGTATACAATTTACAAGGAATAAAACAAGATGAAACAATTATATTAAATTAGGGATGCACCGAATCCAGGATTCGGTTCGGGATTCGGCCAGGATTCGGCCTTTTTCAGCAGGATTCGGTTTCGGCCGAATCCTTCTGCCCGGCCGAACCGAATCCGAATCCTAATTTGCATATGCAAATTAGGGTCAGGGAGGGAAATTGCGTGAATTTTTGTCCGAAAACAAGGAAGTAAAAAATGTTTTCCCCTTCCCACCGCTAATTTGCATATGCAAATTAGGGTTCAGATTCGGTTTGGTATTCGGCTGAATCCAAAAAAGTGGATTCGGTGCATCCCTATATTAAATATTATTAACTAAGAATTCATCATAAAGCATTATGGCTACCCACTACTACCTGGAGTAATAAAGATACATTTTTTTTGCCATGTTTTTTTCAATTTACATGAATTTTTGTATATCAATAATCCCACTGTTACTTCTTAAAATATATTCTTAGAAATAAAGTTAAAACTTTCAAGTTAGCAAAGCCTGACAAGCACTTGATCCAACCAGTGCCGAAATTTTACACCCCCTGATTCTCCTGGATTTAATATAGCTTTTACAAACTCGGAAACTGTTTAGCGACCACTTCCGACAGTGGAAGAAGGTTTGCGAATTTTATAGTTAGCCCCAGCGCTCGGTGAATGTAATAAAACTTCTTACTGATACCTTGAAGCACTTCTTAAAAGTGGGCAATGCGCAATTAAAATTTGCAATGTGATCACAGTTTAAAGAAAAGTATTACATTGCGAAATGAGACTTTTTATTCTTATTTATGGAAATTGTTTTGCTCTTTGCGACTTTTATTCCAATCCCCCATATGAGAAGGCACACAGAAATACAGAACAAGGTCAGATTCAGAAGTGATAGTGTTAGGTAAAGCCTCTCTCTTTCCAACTTTAAAAGATCTACTACTGAGAATCCTGCTTGCTCTCTCTATGGGGCAAATTTACAAACCTCTGAAAATTCGCCAGCGACAGCTCCGCTCACATCGCAACACTTTGCCAGGCGTAGATTCACCAGGACAATGCTAATTCACTAAAATCCGAAGTTGCGTGCAGGGCGCCGAAACGCTGGCGAAGTTGCGCTAGCGTTACTGCGCCAATCGAAGCAAAGTTGCTCTAGCGTTGCCTAATTTGCATACGGAGGGAAGTTAAAGTTGAATGGACGTATATGTTGTAGCAAATACATTACACTACACAAGCCCAGGAGTTGTTAGGTTTTTTGGGACTTGTACAAATTTTCAACTATTTTTTTAGGAACTCCTATTTACTCTATTGCACTTCGCCTGGTCTGAGGTGGCAAAGGCAAGTCTGGTGCAAGATGTAACGTTCAGTAAATTCTTAGCGAATTTGCGTAGTTACACCCATTTGCCAGAGTGCAAAATTGCCAGGCATTGGGGAGCGAAGTACCACTAGAGTCTATCTCCTTCGCTAGTGAAATTACGCTGCGACCGTTAGTAAATTGGCGAAGTACCGAAATGACGTCACACTGACGAATTTTCACCCACGTTAGTCACTTCACCCTTTAGTAAATTTGCCCCTATGCCTGGTTCCCTGTTCATACCATCAATAACAACATATCTTTTTATAACTAAACTCTTATAGTGCCCAGTGTCTGCTCTATTGAAATTCAGGTTTTGATTTGTTGAGGAACAGAGCACTGGTTTGACTTATTTGAGGCTGAACCATTCAATTCAGTTCATATCTATGGTTTCTTCTAGACTATCAAGTTATTTCACCATATACTAGACACCCCCAATGCTCATATACTGCTCTGCTAAGGTACGTCTTCTTGTTCTGTATTAGGTTCAAAAACAACAGTGGGCTTGTGTAACTTTACAAAACAAAACTCCTAAAATGCTCATTGTCTCTTCTGATGACTCCAATGTAACAAGTATAATACCTTTGTAAATCGTGCTCCACACACACATCGACTGCCATGATGAATTTCCTGCCATCTCATTTCGTTGCCATGAAATTTTAAGTCATGTTTAAAGCTGTAAGACTAAAAGTGCTTACGCCACATTTCAAGGATTTTATCTTGAATAGAATCGTATAACACAGATAGTCTGGGAAGACATAATACAAGGGTGTTTATTGATTTTTAAAAGTTATTTATCAAGCCAAATAAAAAGAAGCAACCCTAAGAAATGCTGACAACATAGTGGAGTAAAAGTTTTAAATAAGGAGTCAATTCTGTACCAGCCCGGGGGAACCACAACCCTTTATCAGGGAAGATCTGTGTCTCCAAAGATGCCCCAGTAGCTCCCCATCTTCTTTCTGCTGATTCACTGCACATGCTCTGAACAGCAGTCACTTACCTGAGCTTAGGGACAGACTTAAAAGATACAGTACACATAGAATAGAAATGTCACAATATAAGGCTGGTTAGTAATTAATAGTTAGTTACTAGGTAACACATAAACCAGCACAACAAGCATCAGAATTTAATAATCAGACCTGTAGCATATACTGGCCAACCTCATTTTCTGTTTGATCATTTTAGAGGACCCCCTAAACCCACTGAGCATGTGCATGTCGCAGATACTTTCCAAGATGGTGAAGTTGAAGTCCTGGAAAATTGCTGCTATTGAGAAGCCAAAACTTTAAGGTGGTGCAATAAGTGCAGTATATAATATATGGCATTATTAGTCACATTCATTTTTAGGGTTTAGTTCTCCTTTAAATTACGGAAAGATATTTGGAATGTGATTGTTCGCAAAATGTAATTGTATTTGATATACAATTAAAAACTATTACAATATACTATCAAGGGTCGAATTTCGAATTGAAAAAATGACGAAATTCATATTCAAAAAGACCAACCGAAAATCAAGTCAAAGTTTTTTAGTTGAATAGGTACGTTTTCAATCAAATAGGTTCAAATTAGGCCGAATTTGGATCGAAGAAATATCCCATTCGATCGAATTTGATTCAAAATTTTCCCCCAAAAAAACTTTGATTTTTCAAAGTCCACCAATTGACTCCAAATAGGTTTTAGGAGGTCCCCCATAGGCTAAAACAGCAATTCGGCAGGTTTTAGATGGCGAATGGTCTTAGTCGAATTTTTAAAGAGACAGTATATGATAAATTTAGATAATTTTCGATATTTTTTCAAATTTGAATTTGGACTATTCCCTAGTCTAAGTACACAAAAAATAGCTCGAAATTTTAATTTTTTTCATTCGAAAATTCACCTCGACCTTTGATAAATCTGCCCCTAAGAGTAGTGGCACTTACATAGTTGAAGCAGACTGGTGTTTGTAAATCCCACTAGTCCTCAGCAACGCAGTACCCCCCCACACACATACAACAATACAATCCCCCCAATCACTTGGGCCCTCTGCAGTTGTGGGGATCTGCGGTCTATTAGTTAAACCACTGAAATTACAGAATCATGTCAACCAAAAATTGGTTTAGAATCTGTTATGCACCTTTTTATTATTACAGTGGTGAAAATTTTCACCAATCGACTCGAGTTTGCCAATGCGTTTTGCTGTAAAAACAGTGTTTTGTTTAGCAGAAAAAACAGCATAGGCAGAATTTGAGTTTTGCCATGTATATCTTTTTGCCAGCATTTTCTCCACTTTTTCTTTGCCCGTTGACTCCACTAGAAGCAACTGGGCTCCAAAGTATTTGGTGAAATTTCATAGAAATTTTACCATTTTGTGTTTTCTGCAGCTAAATTTCTGGTGAGGCAAAACAGGGCAAGTTCACTTATCACTACAAATATGTAACATAAAGACCCACCCTATGATCAACCTAGAATTCTGCAAATTTCTTTTAGAGTACAAGTGTAAAGAAGATAATAAGAAGCATAATTATAGTAAATGTTAATTGAAATATCTACTATAAGGGCTAATAATGCTAAATAATAAATACTGCTCTTTCAGACAGCATACAAGTATTTGTAATTGTATTTATTGTTCAAGTCCAAATTACCATCTTTTATTCAATTCTGAAATAGATTACAATATTGTCACTCCCTTGTACCAATTTTATAAATAAACACTGCCCCCTCCTGGCTCACATGTGCACTGTTATGTGAAATGCAGTCATCTTATAGGTCAGGGCTGTCCAATAAGCGGCCTAGGGGCTGCATCCGGCCCACAACCCCCCTTGTGTGGCCCCCCACATGAATGTCAGCCTGCTGTGATTCCTTACCTTGTATAAGATTTAAAAGGTATCACTGAGATGAACTGCATTTTTAAACCTCAAATACAGACAGTAAACTCCTGCATTGTTCACACATGTAACACCTGTATTGTTCACACCCCTATAACCCTGTACTGTTAGTCCTAGATTGAAAGTGCTCACATTCTTCATCTGTTCACACCTAAAACAAACTGCTGGAGGAGCGCCAAGATTGTGTCACTGTATGTAGCACAGTATGAACTGTTCAGCATGGTCCTGATCAGTTTTCCTGCCTCCCGTTGTATTCTGCCTGCTCTATGCTCCCTGTGTGTGCCAAACTCTGCCACCCCTATGCTCCCGTGTGTACCATACTCTGCCTGTCCTATGCTCCCTATGTGTGCCATACTTTGCCTGCACTATGCTCCCTGTGTGTGCCATACACTGCCTGCCCTATGCTCCCTGCATGTGTCATACTCTGCCTGCCCTATGCTCCCGTGCCATACTCTGCCTTCCCTATGCTCCCTGTGTGTGCCATACACTGCCTGCCCTATGTTCCCTGAGTGTGCCATACTCTGCCTGCCCTATTCTCTCTGTGTGTGCCATACTCTGCCTACCCAACTCTGTACCTTGTGGGATGTGAGCCTGGTAGGGTTTGTTCTGTGGGTTTGTTAGCATTTGGAAATTTTATTTAGATACCCCTCAATTGTTTAATTATGTGCTGAGGGGTGCTGTGTTATCCAAAGGGAAGGAGGCAACATATGGATTTTATGGTATCTTTATGGCATATTTAAGGGTATGACACAAACCATTTGATTTTTTTGGTGTTTTACCACCATTAATGTGGACATGGTCTTAAAAGTTCTGGAGATAACATGGGTGTGGTTTAAAAGGGTCAACAGTGGCTTCCATTATCACCCTCCACCCCGTAGGCCAGAAACATTCCACAGAAGTTGGACAGCACTGTTATAGGTCAGTGATTCTGGATCTCAGCCCATAATAATCACCAGGCATGAAAGACCAGGGCTTAGTCAAGTTTGTCCCAAGGAGAGAGTCACAGTAATAAGTCTTCTGAAAACACATTCCAGAAATAAGCAAAAAATCTATTATAGATATTAGAATAATAAAAGGAAATATATTATATTACATGTAGGGATGTCGCGGACTGTTCGCCCGCGAACTAGTTCGCGCAAACATCGACTGTTCGCGTTCGCCGAATGTTCGCGAACGTCGTGCGACGGTCGCCAATTTGGGTTCGCCTTAGCTGGCGCTTTTTTTTGCCATTTCTCCCCCAGACCAGCAGATACATGGCAGCCAATCAGGAAGCTCTCCCTCCTGGACCACCCCCACACCCCCTGGACCACTCCCCTTCCATATATAAACTGAAGCCCTGCAGCGTTTTTTCATTCTGCCTGTGTGTGCTTGGAAGAGCTAGTGTAGGGAGAGAGCTGTTTAGTGATTTTAGGGACAGTTGATAGTAACTTTGCTGGCTAGTAATCTACTTGATAGTGCTCTGTATTGTAGGGACAGAACTCTGCAGGGATTTGAGGGACAGTGAGTTTAGGTTAGTTAGCTTTGCTGACTAGTCATCTACCTTCTACTGCAGTGCTCTGTATGTAGCTGCTGTGGGCACTGCTTCTGATCTCATCTGCTGACTGCTGCCTGCCTGTAACCCAATAGTCCTTGTAAGGACTGCTTTTATTTTCTTTTTTGTTTTTTTACTTTGCTACTATAAGAGCCCAGTGCTATTAGTCTAGCTGTGTTGGGGAGTGGGACTGGTGTGCTGCTCCTCCTAGTAGTTCACCACTACCAGCACCAACCAGAGTCAAAATTGTTACAAAGTATCTTATTTGCACCTGTTAGCTGTTCTGAGCTCTCTGCCAAAAGCTAATTAAGTTAGAAACTGTTTTTTTCTGGCTGTTCAGTGCAGAGAAAAGAGGGACTTTCCAGTACAAAAGAGGGACAGGGGGTTGAGTGGTCAAAAGAGGGACAGTTGAGAGGTATGCAAGTGCCACCTAGCTGTGTGAGCTTTTTCACATTCTGTCTAAATAACAATAATAATTACGTGTCCGTAAACATCACCTGAGTGATGTTTTTACAGCAGCAATAATATATTCCGTATCCACTACTGTATACATTGCCCTTGCAGGCATTGTTTGCCCAGTCTTTAACCAAGTGCCACCTAGCTGTGTGAGCTTTTTCACATTCCGTGTCCAGAAACATCACCTGACTGTGACGTAGTGTGATTTCTGCCCTTTACAGCACAAAACGCAGCGCTATGTCAACAATGTATTTTTCAGATACATTTTTGCCCTTGATCCCCCTCTGGCATGCCACTGTCCAGGTCGTTGCATCCTTTAAACAACTTTAAAATCGTTTTTCTGGCCAGAAATGTCTTTTCTAGCTTTTAAAATTCGCCTTCCCATTGAAGTCTATGGGGTTCGCGACGTTCGCGAACCGTTCGCATTTTTGGACGCAAGTTCGCGAATATGTTCGCGAACATTTTTTCCGACGTTCGCTACATCCCTAATTACATGTATGTTATTTTATTAGTGTATTGTTTTTAACATTAAAATCTACTTTTTATTTATACATCAACTCAAAGTATTTGTGTGTCAGATGCTACTCCTCACACTTCCCATTGTCATTGGTGGGAAGTGACCTGTGGTGATCCTCAGCATTATGATTGTTGCTTCTAGTAAAACTCCTGGTGTGCCACAAAGCCCTGAAAATGCTCTGAAACATGAGGGGCTTATTTATTTAAGACAAGGGACACATGTGCCTGCCCCTTAATGCTCATTCAGAGAGAAGTGGTCCTGGGGTCTGGAAATCTGACCTGCTCCCTGATGATATGCAAGTTAGGGGATGGTTACATAATTTTAGTGATGGACAGGACAATTTTTTATAGTCTTTGGATTAAGTGCCTTCTTTTCCTGACTCTTTCCAATTTTTAAACCACATCTAAAAAAAAAAACAACTAAAAAAAATAACTCCAAAACAAATGCTCTGTAAGGCTACAATATATATTGCTATTGCTACTTTTTATTAATCATCTTTCTATTCAGGCCCACTCCTATTCATATTCCAGTCTTTCATTAAAATCAATGCATGGTTGCTAGGGTAATTTGGACCATAGCAACCAGATTGCTGAAATTGCAAACTGGAGAGCTGCTGAATAAAAAAAATCTATAATAACTCATAAAACACAAAGAATCAAAAAATTAAAATCAATTGCTAATTGTCTCAGAATATCACTCCTTACATCAGACTGACATTTTTTTAAATGTGAACAACCCCTTAAAGAACAGTGCACCCTTCCATGCACTTTGTTTCTTCTGAAAATCTGAATCTCTTGATGTGGTGTTTATACAAAAGGCCTGTAGGTGTCACTGTGCACACGAGTTATACTGTATACATAGTACTTTCTATTCTGCTGAAAAGTATTAGAGTTGAAGTTACTGTTGAAGTGTAATGGCTGCATGAACCTGCTAATAAAGCACTGTTATACCCTACTCATCCTTGGCTACCAAAACATAACACTTGACACGCGAGTGCACCTACAATTCTAGGATTGGGAACAATTTCAAGTAGGGATGCACTGAATCCACTATTTTGGATTCGGCCGAACCCCCAAATCCTTCGTGAAAGATTCGGCCAAATACTGAACCAAATCCTAATTTGCATATGCAAATTAGGGGTGGGAAGGGAAAAACATTTTTTACTTCCTTGTTTTGTGACAAAAAGTCATGTGATTTCCCTCCCCGCCTCAGACTCTGATTCGGTTCAGCTGGGCAGAAGGATTCGGCCGAATCTGAATCCAACTGAAAAAAGCCGAGATCTGGCCAAATCCAGAACCGAATCCTGGATTCAGTGCATCCCTAATATTTCAAGCGCTTTGACACTGGCCAATGAGCAACAAAACCCTTAGAATCATGACATGAATTATTGCTTTACTATCATTGTCTCTCATAAACACCTGATCAGCAGTTCAAGGAGAACATCACTTTTTCTCTTTAAAAATAAAACATTACCTTGAACAGTACTTGCTACACAGCAACTTCTTTATATAAATTATAGTAGTGTTTCTAAAGCAAACACGTTCCATTATCTGGAAACCCATTATCCAAACCGCTCCGAATTTTGGAAAGGCTGTCTCCTATAGACTCAGTTATAATCAAATACAGTAATCTAGATTTTTATAAATAATTCCCTTTTCTCTGTAATAATAAAACCAGCCTATTGTTTTTTTTTTTTAATGTTTACATGTTTTTTAAGTAGACTTAAAGGCTAGGAGATCCAAATGACGAAAATATCTGTTATCTGGAAAACTCCCAGCTCCCGAGCATTCTGGATAACAGGTCCCATACCTGTACTACATTATATTTTCATTACTTTAAAACATTCTTTTTCTGGTGTAACTGTTTCTTTAATACTGAAGATGCTTTTTGTACATTTCTTAAATTCGGTAACCTTTTTCCAAGGCCTTATTGATTTAGCCATCATTACTGTGTTCCTTCTGAAAATATCTGCTTCTTACCAGACCACACAAGATTAAATGGCACTTGAAAATAACTCTTCTGCCCCATACTTTCAATTTAATAGCCCCCTGTGGAATTAAGGTCATGACAAGTTCAGGAAAAATAACCCCGCTGGTAGCATAAGCTCTCCCAGACATTTATAGGATCTGCCTGAATTTACACTATGTCACCAGTTTCACAGCGCTATTACATCTCCCACTGAGTTCTCTTAATACAAATAATATATAAATTAAACATATATAAATGTATAAATGTCATAAAGGTGTTGTCTCACTATTGTTACTAGTGATGGGCGAATTTGTCCCGTTTCACATTTCCAGCAAAATTTGCGAAACGGGTGGAAAATTCACACAATAGCATTTTTTGTCGCCGGCGATTGTTGACACCGGCGCCCATTAAAGTCAATGGGCATCCGTTTATCGTCTAAATTGGCCAGCGAATTTTTGCAGCAAATTCACAAATTTATCAGCGGCGAATTCGCACCTGCCAAATAAATTAGCCCATTACTAATTGTTACGTATGTTATATACCAGTGTGTCCCAACCAGTTGCTCCCCAACCCCTTAGATGTTGCTCTCAGTGGCCTCAAATCAGGTGCTTATTTTTAAATTCCTGGCTTGGAGGCAAGTTTTAATTGCATAAAAACTAGGTGTACTGCCAAACAGAACCTCCTGTAGGCTGTCAGTCCACATAGGGGCCATCAATAGCCAATCACAGCCCTTATTTGGCACCCCCGGGAACTTGTTTTATGCTTGTGTTGCTCCTCAACTCTTTTTACATCTGAATGTTGCTCACGGATGAAAAAGGTTGGGGACCCCTGTTATATACAAAACTGTAAATAAAGTTTAAATACTGATCACTTCCTAACTAGCGAACTAAACATCTTTGTTTGGTTTTATATTTTGATCAGGTCTAAAGATAATCAACAATATAATTCACAAATATTATTTAATTACATATTACGATACATTAAGGGGCTTTTGAATAGTCAGGATCATGTCTTTTCCTGTGATTTAACTAAATTGTCATTTTACAAACCATTATTTTTCATTTATCATTAGTGATGAGCAAAACTTCCTGCTTTCACTTTGCTGAAACAGATTACCTTGCAAAATGGCGACGATGAACAAAACAGAACACGTGGAGAAATTCTAGAGCAGATCTAGTAAAAAATGTGCTTATCATGATTAAAAACAGTGTTTACATTCTTTAGAAACCTGATGATTATTCCATTTGAGTTTTCTCTATAAGTGGACCGGTTACCCAGACACAAAAACTGTATAATAAAAGTCCTTTTCAAATTAAACATGAAATCCAATTTCTATTTTGTATTAAAGTTTTCATAGCTGTTGTAAGCTCATTTAAGCATCTCAACTGATAATCAAATATTGTCTGCCCCTCCTCTATGCCTTAGAGGAGGGGCAGACAACATTTTATTTTTTAGTAGATTTATGGTATGGACATCCAAATTACGGAGAGATCTCTTATCCGGAAATCCCAGGTCCCATAACTGTATATGAAAAAAATGCAGTCATGGAAAAAAAATATTTTTTCTCTCTTAAATGAAAAAAATTACGAATTGCCCTTTCTGCGGAAATAAACGCAAACAAGTTTATACAACCTGTGAAAGTGTAATATCCTTATTAAACGGTTTTCTAAACGATTTCCCAGCCGATCATTTTTATATAACATGTTGCAAATAAAGAGATGATTTCACCACTGGAATCCCAAAAAGAAACAAGTGACTTCACTAGAGGTGCTGATGCCTCGGTGTAATAAATGGTTTAGCTCAGCAATAAATGATCTCACAAGATGGGATGCTATGATAAACTCTGACAATAAGAATGTACAGGAAGAAAAACACTGCCTATGGCGAGCATGACAGCGCAGGAACTTGTATTAAAGCCACAGACATAAATTAACAGCTATAAATCTTATACCTCCCAATGCCAAAAAGGGAAAATCCTGCAACAACTTCAAGCAGGTTAAACAGTATTCTCTGCTGGGGAATGTGGAAACCACTGTTTGTTTTGCTAGGAGACTTCCAAATCTCAGTACATTATACGTCAAACAGATGTCTAGGGTAGATTCACTTTACAAACCAAGCTTTTCTAACTGACATTCAAAAGCTGCACATTGGGATTTTTCAAGACTCAAAATTTTGACTTTATTTAACTTGAAAAATTGGGCCAAACACGAATGTGCATTCTACCGATCCTTTTCAATGCCAAAGTTTGCCTTTTCTACAATGTATGAAATTGGCTTTCATTCTTTATGTTTTTTGAACAATTTAGACTTTTGTTCAGCAGCTCTACCGTTCTCTACAGAATTTCAACAGCTATCTAGTTTGCTGGGGTTCAGTTTACCCTAGCAACCAGTCGTTGTTTTAAAGGAGAACTAAAGCCTAATTTTTTTTTTTTTATTAATGAAAATGCAGTACAGTAAACATGAATATTCATAGGAATCCATAACAGGATGATGGAGGTAAACAAAAGTTAATTAACAAAAAGTATAATCAAAACAAAAACTTAAATTTGTAATAGAGAATATATTAATGAGTTTCACTTGCTTGAAGTAGATTTATGGCCTTATTAGGTAGAGTCCTGTGTTTGTCAGTACCCCCCCCTCACGGGGGGCCTCCGGACCACCAGGACTTGGCTTCTGGGGAAATTTGGAGTGGAACTCCCTTACCAGATGAGGAGCATGGACATCAGAGCGTCCCTCCCAGGAACATTCTTCATTGCCAAAGCCTTTCCACTTGATGAGGTACTGAAGAGAGCCCCTGGAGATTCTGGAGTCAAGGATCTTCTCCACCTCATATTCTTGTTGACCATCCACAGAGATAGTAGGAGGGGGAGGCTGGACAACAGAAAATCGATTGGAGGTAGCGGGTTTCACCAAGGAGACATGAAACACGTTGGGAATTCGCATCTCAGGGGGAAGCTGAAGTCTGACAGCCACAGGATTGATCACCTCCAAGATGGAGAAAGGACCTACGAACCTCGGACCCAACTTAGGAGATGGAACCTTTAACCGAATGTTCCTGGAAGACAACCAGACTTTATCACCGACCTTGTAGGGAGGAGAGGGTCTACGTCTACGATCTGCAAATGTCTTATGAACCAGAGCACTCTTCTCCAGGTTGGACTTGGTTGCAGCCCAAATAGCAGACATGTGGGCTGCATGGTCATCAGCGGCCGGAACATCAGACAACACAAAGTCTTGTGGGAAGGCTTGAGGATGTTGACCATACACCGGCATAAATGGGGACCTTCCAGTGGAAGCGTGGCTGGCATTGTTATGAGCAAATTCCGCCCACGGGAGGAGATCAGACCAATCATCTTGACAAAGGGAAACGTGGTTTCTCAAGAACTGTTCCAAGGCTTGGTTCACTCGCTCAGCCGCTCCATTCATCTGGGGATGATAAGCTGAGGAGAACTGAAGATTAATACCCAGGGAGCGCCAGAACTTTGCCGTGAATTGGGACCCTCTGTCAGAAATGATCTCGGCCGGGAAGCCATGCAGGCGAAAAATGAACTGAATGAACAACTGTGACAACTCCACTGCAGATGGAAGCTTCCATAGAGGGATGAAGTGGGCCATCTTGCTAAAGCGGTCAATGACAACCCAGATCACTGTGTTCCCACTGGAGGGAGGAAGTTCAACAATGAAGTCCATAGCCAAGTGCGTCCAAGGACGAGAGGGAACCGGCAACGGTTGTAGTAACCCACTGGGGCGAGAATGACTGGACTTGGAAGTGGCACAAACGGTACAGGCAGAAACAAAGTCTTTGACATCTTTACGGATTGTCGGCCACAAAACTAGAGGACGTAAAAGTTCAAGAGTTTTAACAGGACCAGGATGTCCAGCTTGTTTGGAACTATGAGTCTGTTGCAGGATAGGTAGCCGAAGTTCAGGAGGTACAAAAGCCATTCCAATTGGGGTATCAGGAGGGGCAGAAGATTGACCAGCCAGGATTTGATCAGCAAACTGAGGGTACAATGAAGCGATGATCTTGACAGGAGGAATAATAGGCTCTTGTCTTTCAGGAGTACGATCCACAGGAGTGAAACTTCGAGACAGAGCGTTGGCTTTCCAATTCTTGGAGCCAGGGCGAAAAGTCAAGGCAAAGTTAAATCGAGAGAAGAAGAGGGACCACCTTGCTTGTCTGGGATTCAGCCTCTTGAGAGATTGAATGACCTCAAGATTCTTATGATCCGTGTAGATTGTGACTGGGATCAAGGAACCTTCAAGGAGGTGGCGCCACTCTTCTAAGGCAAGCTTAACAGCCAGGAGTTCTCGATTTCCTACATCATAATTTTGTTCCGCAGGAGAGAACTTCTTAGAGAAATACGCACATGGGTGCAGCTTCCCATCAGAGGGATGTCTTTGGGACAGGATAGCTCCAGCTCCAACTTCAGAAGCATCCACCTCGATGAAGAAAGGTAACTCCGGATCAGGATGGCGGAGAACCGAAGCGGAAGTGAAGGCTTCCTTCAAGGATTGAAAAGCCTCTATAGCAGGCGGGGGCCATGAGCTGGGTTTACCCCCTTTTTGGATGAGGGCCAGGATAGGAGCAGTACGAGAAGAGAATCCCTTAATGAATTGCCGGTAGTAATTGGCAAAACCAATGAATCTCTGGATTGCCTTAGTGCTCAGCGGTAGGGGCCACTCTTGGATTGCAGACACTTTCACAGGATCCATCTCGAAACCCTCTGGGGAGATGATATAGCCCAGAAAAGGGATCTTGGACACTTCAAACACACATTTCTCCAGTTTGGCAAAGAGAGAGTTCTTCCTCAAACGAGAGAGTACTTCCTTCACCTGGGAACGATGGCTTGAAAGGTCCTTGGAGAAAATCAGGATGTCATCAAGGTACACGACCACAAACTTTCCCAAGAGATCCCGGAAAATGTCGTTCACAAATTCTTGAAAGACAGCGGGGGCATTGTAGAGACCAAAGGGCATTACGAGGTACTCATAGTGCCCATCCCGAGTGTTGAATGCTGTCTTCCATTCGTCACCTTCCCGGATGCGGATAAGGTTATACGCCCCATGGAGATCCAACTTAGTGAAGATTTTAGCCCCCTTCAGTTGGTCAAAGAGTTCGGCAATCAAGGGCAAGGGATACCGGTTCTTAACAGTAATTTTATTAAGACCCCGGTAGTCGATGCAAGGACGTAGGCCTTTTCCACGAAGAAGAATCCAGCTCCGGCAGGAGAAGTAGAAGGGTGAATAAACCCCCGCTGGAGATTCTCTTGGATATACTGCTTCATGGCAGTGGTCTCTGCTGGAGAGAGAGGATAAGTACGACCTCTAGGGGGCATGGTTCCAGGCAGAAGATCGACAGGACAATCGTATTGTCGATTTGGAGGGAGGAATTCTGCAGACTTCTTACAAAACACATCAGCGAATTCCTTGTAAAAGGAGGGTAGAGTCTTCAGATCCGACATAGAGATATTCACCCTCTGGAGGGGTTCAGCAGGAAGACAGTGCTGCTGGCAAAATGGACTCCAACGGGAAATCTGTCCTGCGGACCAATCAATGGTGGGATTATGCAGGCGCAGCCAAGGGAGACCCAAAACAACTGGAACGGAAGGGCAGGAAAGTCTTTCTTTATGCAGCGTCCCAACCTGCACAGGCAATTCCCCAGTTGTCATAGAGATAAATTCAGCCTCCAGAGGTGTGTCGTCAATGGCAGTGACACGGAGAGGAGTAGACAATGGGAATAAGGGAACTTCCATGTGTTTGGCGAAAAGAGCGTCCATGAAGTTCCCAGCGGCTCCAGAGTCAATGAAAGCTGAGCCAACCATGGTCTTAGTGGCCAGATTGATCTGTAAAGGAAGGAGAAACCTGTGAGTGTTCTCTTGGGACTTCGGAGTAGTGCCCCCTACATGAGTTACCCTAGATATATCTCGGGGAACAGAACTCGTAGGCTTCACCGGACAAGAGTTCGCAAAATGAGATTGTCCACCACAATACAGACATAGGCCAGCCATCCGTCTACGGAGCCTTTCCTGCTCAGAGAGACGAGCTCTTCCAACTTGCATAGGTTCCTCCGGGGGAGAAGTAGAAGCCTGAGTAGCTGGAGTATGCAAGAGAGGACTTTGGAAGCGAGGTGCCAGCAAAGGTTGAAATTTTTTACTGCGCTCCTTCTCTACTAGATGCTCTCTGTGACGAGTGTCCACCTTAATGGATAGCGCAATCAGATCTTCCAGCAGGTCAGGGAACTCCCTGGAGACAAGATCATCTTTAATACGAATAGACAGACCTTGATAAAATACGGCCTTATAGGCATCGTCGTTCCAGGAAGTCTCAGCCATCAAAGTTCTAAAGTCAATAGCATATTCACTGACACTGCGGTTTCCCTGCCGGAGTTGCAGAAGACGAGAAGGAGCATTAGTGACCCGACCCGGGGCGTCAAACACAGTACGAAATGCTTGAAGAAAGGCCTTGGCATCAAAAGTCAGCGGAGAATTCTTCTCCCAAAGAGATGTTGCCCACTCAAGCGGTTTGCCCACCAAACGAGACATCACATACCCCACCTTGGAACGTTCATTGGGGAAGTGCGAGGCTTGTGGGTCCCCACCGAAGCGAGGCTCACTTGACGAGGAACCTGCGGTAGACGAAGCAGCCGCCAAGGAAGGATTTACCGCAGCTTGGGGAGCAGGGGGCGCTGGCGGCATCCGAGAGAGGAGGGTATCGAGTGCCTGCCCTATGCGGTACTGCTGGGCTTCATAATCCTCCATGTGGGATGCCAGTCCACGGAGCGCTCGTCCGACATCAGGCGTAGCTTCCTCAGTAGGATCCATGGCCCAAGTATAATGTCAGGGAGCCGGGAGCTCCCTCCAGGGAGGTAGTCAGGATCGAGGAGGAAGCCCTCTTGAGGGAACAAGGTTGCAGTGTCCAAAGGGTTAATCAATGAATAGTCAGGATCCAGGCGAGAGTTCACAGGCAGGCAGAAATCAGCAAAGTCCAAAGTCCAGGCAAAGGGTCAGAATATAAATCAGGAACAAGATTAGCAATAAAGCTCACAGGAAAACCCAGGATACACTTAGGGAAAGTATTCCTATACTTGGGCGCCATTCTGGCGTCTAGATGGCTTTTTTATTTTGAATTTGGCGCCATTGTGACGTCATTGATGTCCTTGCGCCGACGTCGGCGCACTCACGTCATCGCGCCGGCGCTGCTACCCACGTGGCGGCCATGGGCGCCGCCATTTTGGGAGCGACGCCGGCAGGAGAGGACGCGCCGCCCGGAGCTCCTGGACCTGCTCCGGGCGGCGATCGCGACAGTGTTGGACTGGAACTTTTAAAAATGGCTTGTATTTTAGTCCTTTCTGTGTAATTTAGATTATATAGAAATGTTTTCCATTTAGACATGAATTTGGATTTTTTTTTAGAATTATAAAGTTTGAAGGAAATTGCTTCCAGAACGCATAGATCTTGTAGTTCAGTTATAGTTTCATTTAATGTTGGAGGGTGAGGTAAAATCCAATTTCTTAATACTACTCTTCGAGCAGCAGCCAGTAATAGTTTTAAAAATTTTACTTTATGTGGATCAGTTTGTAGAGCCGAAAAATTTGGAGAAGTATCCATATTTAATGCTGCAGGTAAAATAGTTAGTAGTTGGTTTAGGTTAATTTGTAGTTTGGTTGCAGAGTTGAAATAACCCTCAATTTCTTTCCAAAATGATTTAATCAATGGACATTCGCAAATATTGTGAACAAAGCTTGGTTTAGGAATAAAACATTTAGGGCAACTTGTAAGTAAATTCTTGTTTTTAGAGTTATAGTAAAATCCTTTATAGGCTAGATGGATTAGTCGAAAGTTTTGGTCTCTCCAGATTTCTGATGATATTAGATTATCGAAATCTTTAATGGAGGATACTAAGATCTCAGGAGATATGTCAATATTTAAATATGATGACCATTTTATTGCTGTATCTTTCATTGGATGAGGGTTAAGAATAGGATTTAACCAAAGATAATTCTGAGTAAGTCTAATATTATTTACCACCTGAGATGATATAAATCTATCAAATTCAGTTGTGAAATTAGTCCTCATTAGTGTGATATCCAGATTAGGATAGTGCCTCTTGACCCACTGAGAGACTTGGTAGAAATGAATCCTGTCTTTATTAGGGATTTGGTATTTCATTGAAAAATCTTTCCATGTGAATAGAGTTCCAGTCGTCGGATTTAATAAGTCTTGCAAGTAATTTATACCTTTTTCTTTCCAGGTGGTCGAAAATGGTGGATGGAATGAGCTTGGCAAACTCTTTATATTTTGAAGAGGTAAGTAAGAGGTTATTTGATAATTAGTTTTACAAAGCTTGTGCAGAGTCTTCCAGACCATGAATGTGTCTCTGTATATTGGATTAAGTTTGATTTCTGTTGATTGAAGCTTCCATGGTAGGTGTATTAAGTATAATATATTTTCCTGAGAATTTAGTTTTTAGTTCTAGATTCAGATTTGTATATTTACTAGACTCTGAGAACCATTCAATAATGTATCGAGTCAAAGCTGAAAGATTAAAGGTTCTATAATCTGGAACATTAAGTCCCCCATTTATTTTAGAGTTTCTCAGTTTCTTTAATGCGATCTTTGGAGATTTTCCGTTCCATGTGAATTTAGTCAGTGAAGAGTCAAGAAGATTTATGTCGGTATGTTTTAAGTAACGGCAAATTGATCATTGGATAGATAAGTTTAGGAAAAGCTAGCATCTTGTAAAAGGCTATCCTACCTATAAGGGACTTACCCAGGGGACGGCAGGGACGCCTGCCGCCCCCTCGACGGGGACGTCTGTCTCTCATCTCCGCCGCCGATGCGGCTAGGCCCCAGGCACCAGCTCCTATGGAGCGCGCGGCGCGCATGCGCCAGAATTAAAGGGACAGGTGCGTTGACGTGTTTGTGCAGGCGCTGGCGCTGATTCGCCAGCGTCCAATGACGCCAAATTCAAATGTTTAAATGGCCATCAGTCCTTTTGTGCCTTGCCCAACGTAGGTTCTGTATATTGTTCCTGGGTGCGATTATTCTGTGATTCTTGTTGTGACCTTGGTCGCCCTATTGTATCTGGAATAGGTTCAGTTTTAGAACCATTGAGTAAATACGTGGATTTTTACTTGCAGCCATTGACTAAACAATTACCTAATTGTCTGAAGGACACAAGGGAATTATTAAGGAAAATCAATACACTAGAAGGGGTGAATGAAAACTGCACCTTATGTAGCATTGACATAGAAAGTCTTTACACGTCTAT
Source organism: Xenopus petersii (assembly GCA_038501925.1). Taxonomy (NCBI): domain Eukaryota; kingdom Metazoa; phylum Chordata; class Amphibia; order Anura; family Pipidae; genus Xenopus; species Xenopus petersii. The sequence continues at coordinate 117,317,409 of CM076681.1, forward strand.
TCCACAGGAGGAAGGTATAAGGTGTATAGAAGAGTACCTACTAGAAACTAACCTGCCAAACAACCTGATATATTTTCTGCTAGATTGCCTTACTATGGTTTTGAAAAAGAACTACTTTAGATTTAAGGGGGAGTACTATTGGCAGACCCAGGGGACATCGATGGGTGCGGCGGTCGCTCCAGCGTTCGCCAATTTATTTGTACACCATCTAGAAAATAAATTCTTTTTGCAGCATAGATATAAAAAACACATTGTAACATACCAAAGATATGTGGATGATATCCTGGTAGTTTGGGAAGGAGACATAGAGAAGTTCCATACCATGGTGGAAGAAGCAAATCAAAGCCACCCCACAATTAAGTTTACTAAAGAGGTGGCAGTTAAATCCCTTAATTTCTTAGATGTCCAATTAACATTAAAGAACAATAAAATCTGCACAGATCTGTACAGAAAAAGCACAGACCGTAATAATCTCTTGAATGCTTCAAGTTTCCATAACCCTAAATGCATTAATGCCATACCAAAAGGCCAATTTATGCGAGCTAGGAGAATTGCTTCAGAGGAAGACGGGTATCAGACAGCCGCAGGGGAATTGATTAAACGCTTCACAGAGAAAGGGTATAAGAGAGAAAGATTGACCTCTACTGCAAAAGAGGTGGAAAAAATACCTAGAGAAACATTATTAACTGAGAACCAAAGAAAAAAGGAAAATCATAGAATCCCTTTGGTGAGCCTTTACGGTAGGCATAGTAAGAAAGTGGAGAAAATTGTTAAGAAATTTTGGCCTATTTTACAGAACGACAAAATCTTAAGTAAAACAACCACAGATATACCACTATTCTGTTATAAAAGAGGCCATACAGTCAGAGATATACTTTGCCCTGCAGAACCAAAAATAAGCAGAATGCGGAAACTGTTTAAAGGTAAACCCATTAAAGGCACTTTTCCTTGTCTAAGCTGTGTATGTTGCCCATCCATTATAAAAGGGGATAAAGTACAACACCCGACAAAGGGAAGTAACATCCAGCTACACAGTTACGCTACGTGTGAAACGGAACAGGTGGTCTACATGTTAAAATGCCCGTGTGGCATAGTATACGTGGGACAAACAAGTCGCAAGGTTAAAGAGAGGATAAAGGAGCACGTCACTTTAACATAAATAAACATCACGTGTCCCAGTTAAAATGGTTGGTGTTAGAGGTGGTAGAGCCACCACAAAGAGGAGGGGATGTTAGAAAACTATTATTACAGAGGGAAGCAGTTTGGATAAAGAAACTGAACAGTTTAGCCCCAGCAGGTATGAACGACCAATGGAGTGTTGCAAGTTTTCTATAAGTATTAACCCAAATGTGTATACTATGTTGCTATCCCTGTGTACTAATATAACTTTGTATCCTTTCTAGAGATATGCGGCTGCCCTTAGATACTGAGTAGAATAGAAACAAGAATCTACAGTTACAGCACTACAGAGTGGTAAGAGAAACTGGGCAATGTCGCTATAAAGGCAGGTAAATTAAATGAAAAACAAAATAGTAAATATGATGTATTTGTGCTTATCGTGTGCTCTGTTTACAGTATACAAAATGAATGATCACTTAAGTGAATACTTGAAGCAATTTTGGACTCTTTCTTGTAGGCTTCATTGCAGTACAAGGGGGTAAAGTGTAATAACCTGGATTTTAACTTGGACACTTTAATATGGACTTTTAATAATAGACACTTGGCACAGATGGAGGGGACACCAATTTGACACAAAAAGGATTGGACTGATGGAGGTTAGGCGAATAAACCCCCGAGGCAGTAACCTCTGATGACCTTGTCTTTTAACCATTTTTTTAACCACTTTTTAACCATTGGGTGAAGTTAATTTGTCTACCAATGATGGTGGAGGGGAGGAGTCTAATGTGTTTAAAGTTTTTTGTACGATGTGCACCTGTGAACACTTGACAAAGAGCCACAATGCTCGAAACATGTTGTGTTTAATAAACCTTGCAGCAAAGTATCTGCGGTTTTGAGCCTGATTTGTCCACAACTCTCACAGAAACTACAGATATTTGGCTTCTAATCGGGACAGAAGCAGTGGCACAGGCAGGTAATGGTGTAATTGGTATCAACCCACTTTACTTCAGGTGACCTTTGGCTATCCCTGATTCCTGTTTGACTTCCGCCTGCCCTGACCCTTTGGCTCATCCCTGACTACTCTTTGGATTCCGTTCTGTACTTCGACCCTGTTAGTTGCTGACCTGGCCTGTGACCTCGATTACTCTGCTGCTTTCCGATTTTGTACTGCATTCCCGATTGGTTTCGACTCGGCCCGTTCCTGGACTTTGATAACCTTTACGTTAAGTTCCCTTGCTCGCCCAGAGTTCTTCCCTCAGTCTCCTCACTATTAAGTCCTGGCGGCATCCGAGTAGCGGAGGGCCCCACCCGACGTGAAAGGCGGCGGTTATAGGCCGAAGCGTGAGCCGAGCCCGGGACATTGGGGTTTACTCTGGGTTGTGGGATACTGAACGTTACACTACCTTTCAGGTTTAGAGGAACATTTTTCCATTTGTCACAGAAAGTTATAATGCTTTTTATTAAAGGAGGGTAATTCATAGAATATAATCTGTGTAGATCAGCTGGTAGATTTATTCCAAGATGTTTTATAGAAGATTTTGATTTTTCTATCCCAAGGTTGTGAAGTAAATTAACAGAAGTATGATCATAAATGTCCATGTATTCAGTTTTTTGTATATTAATTGAGTAGCCAGAAATTGAAGCATAATGTTTCAGACAGTCAAAAATATTCTGAAGATTATCATTTGGATTTGTTACTATCAGGAGAAGATCGTCAGCAAAGGCAGTTAATTTGGTTGCAATGTTGTTTATATCCATTCCAGGCAAACTTCTCGAATCTTTCAGGTATCTAATTAAGGGTTCCAATGACAGATTAAATAGTAGTGGAGAAAGGGGGCAACCCTGTCTTGTTCCTTTGCTCATTTTAATTGGTCGGGACATTTCTCCAGCTGCTATGACTTGTGTTCTTGGAGAAGAATAAATCAATTTTATAAAATCAATGAAGGAACCCATAAATCCAAAAGCCTTAAGTGAGTCAAATAGATTATCCCAGTGTATTTTGTCAAAGGCTTTCTTGGCGTCAATTCCGACTAATGATGCTGGAACCTTATTTGATTTGGCTGAATAGATGACTTTGATGAGTGTTCTTATACTCTTAGTGCCAGATCTACCTTTAATAAAGTCTGCTGTGAGATTATCTTCGGAATTATTGTAGATAGCCTGTTTGCTATTATCTTAGTTTTGAAATCTTGATTAATTAATGCTATTGGCTTGTACGAACTGACAAGAGTGGGGTCCTTTCCTTGCTTGTATATTACCTTAGTTAGAGAGTTTAGACTAGAAGGCAACTTATTTTTATTTTGTATGATGTGGTTAAATAATTAAGTCAAAAATGGAGAAATTTCGTTTGACACTCTTATAAAAGGGTCCTGTGAGACCGTCAGCCCCCCGCCTTGAATTGTTTTAGTGAAGAAATTACATATTTGACCTCTTCTTCATATATAGGAGAGTTCAAGTAAACTAAGTCTGCTTCTGATAATTTTGGAAAGTCTATGTTGCTAAAAAAAAAATTCTCTCTGTTTTTTATCAGTCAGTGAGGGAGTAAAGATCTTCATAGTATCTTCTAAATTGTTCCACTATCTCCAAGGGATTGTGAACTAGTTTTCCTGAATCTGTTTTGATCATATTCATTTGGTTTTGATTTGTCCAGGTTTTAGTTAAGTTTGTCAGAAATTTATTGGATTTATTACCAAATTTAAAGAGTCTGGCTTTATAATAATCTTGGTTTATTTTTTCTCTTATGCTTAGCCAGGTTTTCATTTCTTTCAGGGATTCTTCAAATTTAATACGGGTTTCCTTGGTCGGATTGGATTAAATAAAGTATATGCTTAATATATTTATTTCCAAAATGTTTGTATTTAGTTTCTTTCTAAAACTTCTTTTAAATGCTGTTATCTCCCCTCTTAGATAAGCTTTCCACGTGTCCCACTGTAGTGTGGGGTTGTCATCATGAATAGCATTATTTAGAATAAATGTTTTCCATTTTTCTTTCAGAAATAATTTAAAATCTGGCCTAGACGCCAAAAAGGATGAAAATCTCCACGGGATGAAGGATTTGGGAGGACCAAAAGATCTAATAGAAATATCAATTGGAGTATGGTCAGATAAAGAGAAAGTTCCAATTTTTGCTCTTGTAACTTGACTAATTAGGTTAATCGAAATAAATATGTAATCTATTCGTGTTCCCGTACCATGGAAGTGGGAATAAAAAGTGAAATCTGTTTCTGAAGGATGTAGGGTTCTTCAGATATCATTGAGGTTGGTTTGATGAAGTAGGTCCACCAAATATTTTTATTTAATGTTAGTAAATTTTTGATCAGGGCTACATTTGTCCAACGCCCAGATGTGCGATTCATTAAAGTCACCACCCACTATTAAATTATTTAAATTTAAAGAACATATTCTTTGAACTAGATCTTGGTAAACTCCAAGTTTGTGGTCATTAGGAGCATATATAGAACAAAAAGACCAAGGTCTATTATGAATCAAAATCTCTAAGTGGACAAATCTACCAAAATTATCTTTAGAGGTATTTATCTTTTGATATTGTAAATATTTGTTGATAAGTATACAAACACCTCCTTTTTTATTAACAGCTGCAGAATAAATATTTTCTCCAACCCAAGAGGTGCAGAGTTTTTTATTTTCCTCTTCTGTCAAATGGGTTTCTTGTAAAAGTGCAATATCTACTTTGTTTTTCCCTAATTCCTGAAGAATCCTTTTTCTTTTTATTGGAGAGTTTAAGCCATTTATGTTCCATGAGTATACATTAAGATTCGACATTAGTGATGGGCGAATGTATTCGCCAGGCGCGAATTCGCAGTGAATTTGCGCGATTTGCCGCCAGCGAATAAATTCGCGAAACACCCGCGAATAAATTCGCGAAACGCCTGCGAAAATTCGTGTCAAAAATTCGCCAGCGTCAAAAATTTGCCGGTGTCAAAAATTTATTTTCGAAAAAAAGGACACCGGCGTCAAAAACGAGACGCCGGTGCCATTTTGCGGATTTTTCGTGGTTTCGCGAATTTCGCGCGAAATCCGCAAATTTTTTGGCAAAGCGAAACGGCGCAAATTCGCCCATCACTATTCGACATTCTTGGAGAGAAATTAATATGAAATGTGAGTAGTAAACCATTGAAAATCAAGCCATAGATAAATTATAAAAGCAAGTGAGGAGATCTTAGTTAGCAAATAAAACAAAAAAATAAAATCAGTTATATATAACATGTGAAATATTGCAACCACAAAATTTAATACACAATATAACAATTATAATACTTATGGGGGAATGTAATAAAAATCGATAACGGAAAAACTATTCGCAATGCGAAAAGTTATGCCTTTGTGCGAACAAATTTTGCTTTGTGCGAATTTAATATAGCTTTTGCGAGCCTTGGAAACTGTTTAGCGACCACTTCCGTTTGCGAATTTTATAGTTTGCGCCAATGCGCAGTCAATGTAATAAAAACTTCTTACTGAAAAAGTCGTTATGTTTGCTCCAAAAGATTACGACACCTTCAAGCACTTCTTATAAGTGCGCAATTAAAATTCGCAATTAAAATTCGCAATTCAATAACAGTTTAAGGAACAATATTACATTGCAAGATGTGGATTTTTAGTCTTATTGGTGCGAATTGTTTTGCTCTTTGTGACTTTTATTACATTCCCCTGTTAGGCTGTTAACTTCGCTTTTTTCCTAAAGTATCCTAGAAACTAAATAACTTCTCTTAAGAATTCAACCAATACAGTCCCAATCCAGTCTCCCTTTAAAGAGATTTCAGTTTTGATAAGTAAGGCCAAAGGCCTGTATATTGATTCAGATGAATTGCTTCTTGTAGTGTGGGGAGATCTTGATCTTTGGCGTTCGCTTTTGGAGTTGCTGTCCCTCTTTTTGAAAGGACTGACGTATATTTGATGGGCATTCTTGGATTTGGTTAACAATAGAAGAAATTTTTGGTGTAGATGATTGAGTATCAGTGTTTCTTTTTGAAAGGACTGACCTTTCTACGTATATTTGATGGGCATTCTTGGATTTGGTTAACAATAGAAGAAATTTTTGGTGTAGATGATTGAGTATCAGTGTTTCTTGAGCTATTTGTAAATTGATCCTTAGATTTGGTAGAAAGAGGCTCCAATTTGGCCACAAACTGCTCTGCAGCTTTGAAGTCATCAAAAGTATGCGTGCCTGTAGGTAGGAAATTTTTTTAGGATTGCTGGATATAGCATGGCAAATTTAATTTCAGATTTAAACAAAATTTGGCACGTATTTGAAAAGTTCTGTCTTTTTTTGGACAGTGTAGCAGAAAAATCTTGAAAGATTAGGATCTTTTTATTTTCCAAAAATAAGGTTTTAGATTTTTTATATGCTTGTAGAATTTTGTATTTATCTGCGTAGTCCAGAAACCTTACAATGACCGTTCTAGGTTTTTGGAAATTGTTGTCAGAAAATGGGCCAATTCTGTGAGCTCTCTCAATTTTTACTGAAGGAATGTCATTTTGTATACCAAGCGCTGAAGGGAGCCATTGAGATATTAATTGTGCAAGAGACTCCTGCTTGTGGGTTTCAGGTATTCCTATAAAGCATAAATTATTCCTCCTAGATCTGTTTTCTAGGTCTTCTGCTTTTGTTTCTAGTTCAGCACTTTTTTGCAGAAGGAAAATCTTAGTATTAACTGTGGAAGAATTGCCCTCAATAGAGGAGATTCTCTCTTCAATTTCTGATATTTGGGCATTGTGTGAGGAGAGTTGTTCTGACAGTTTATTTATGTCAGCTTGTAGTTTAACTGACACCCTTTCCAGCGACTTTTCAATAGTAGGGTTAATTAAACTGGCCACTTCTGAGGCTATTTGTTTATAATTAAAGTCACTTTGTGATACATTTTGCAACATTGTGTGAGGTGAGGAGGAGGGTACTTGCTCTGTGCTTTGAGATCAGGTCGCCATATTTGAAGCTGCGTGAGGAGCATCCTGTTTCCCCTTGACCGAATTATGGTTAGCGGTTTTTGCCTGCTTTTGCTTCTTAGGTGAGTCTTTTGCCATTTACAATGTTTGTTAAGCGGGTTTCGCCGCTTTCAGTAAGCATGCGCTGGAGCTGTGCGGGAGAGCAACAGAGGGCTGTATTGTGCGTCTATTTACTCAGGCGCCATACCGGAAGTCCCCTAAAGCCTAATTAAAGAAATAGCTATAAATGTTGTAGATTATGTTTTGAGCTTCTGTACCAGCCCAAGGCAACCATCACCCTTTAGCAGTAATGATCTGTGTCTCCAAAGATGCCCCAGTAGCTCCCCATCTTCTTTTCTGCTGATTCACTGCACATGCTCTGTGCTGCTGTCACTTACTGAGCTTAGAGACTAACTCACAATATACAGTACACATAAAATAAAAATGTCACAATATAAGGCTGATTAGTAATTAATACAAATAATTACTAAGTGGCAGCACAGAAACCAGTGCAACTAGCATCAGAATTTAATAATCAGCCCTGTAGTATCAGCTTCTATTATAGGCCAACCTCATTTTCTGCTCGATAATTTGTGACGACCCCTAACTTAGCTTCTCAACAGCTGCTCAGAGCCCACTGAGCATGTGAGTGTCACAGACACTTTCCAAGATTATGACCCCATGTGACAAGTTTGAAGTCCTGGATCATTGCTGCTATTGATAAGCTGAAACTTTAGGCTGGTGCAATAAATACTTTATATAAAATATGGCATTTTTAGCCATATTAATTTTTAGGCTTTAGTTCTCCTTTAAATGAGAGAACAATTGAAAAAGTGATAAAAGTAACAATTAAAAAAAATCTGAGAAATGAAAAGAGACAGAAAGACAAATTGGTCAGAACAATAAAAAAAGAAATTGTTATCTAGAATGCTCGGGACTTGGGGTTTTTCCGGATAAAAGATCTTTCTGTAATTGGGATCATCTACCTTAAGTCTACTAGAAAATCCCGTAAAAAAAATAAATTGTTATCTAGAATGCTCGGGACTTGGGGGTTTTCCGGATAACAGATCTTTCTGTAATTGGGATAATCTACCTTAAGTCTACTAGAAAACCCCTTTAAAATTAAATAAACCCAATCGGCTGGTTTTGCTTCCAATAAGGATTAATTATATATTAGTTTGGATCAAGTACAATGTATTGTTTTATTACTACAGAGAAAAAGGAATCATTTTTCAAAATTTGGATTAGTTGATTACAATGTGAATGATTCTGAACGCTACCTTTTACGCCAGACTTTCTTCGCCACCTCAGACCAGGCGAAGCGCAATAGAGTAGATAGGGATTGCTTCAAAAAAAGTTAACATTTATTCTAAGTCCCAAAAAAAGCTGGCATTTTTTCATTTTTTATGGGTGATAGGCTGAAAAAGATCGAAATTTTTTTTGGGGCTCCCCTCCTTCCCCCCTACATTTCCTAACTCATGGCAACTTAACTATACAGTGGGCACATGTGTAGGGCAAAATAACAATTTTATTTGCTGTTATGAAGGTTTCCCAAGCTTGTGTAGTGCTGCTACATATACCTCCATTGTAACTTCAATTTGGTGCCGTATGCAAATTAACCATAGGTAATGTAACTTCGCTTTGTTTGGCGAACAAAATACGCCTGGTGAAGTGCGGCCAGCGCAACTACAAATCTTAGTGAATGTCCCACTATGAGAGACATCCATTCTGTAATTCGTAACTTTCTGGATAACAGAATTAAAAGTTAAATTAAAAGTGAACCAACCCTTTAATCTTGAAAACGTGAGATTTAACTTGCCAGATTTTAGATGCCAAATTTTTATATTTGAATTTTCAAGTGTGCTTTATAAATAAAGAAAGTGAGTTTCAGGTACTCAAATTCACAGTTTGTGCCACAAACAAATCGACAGGATTTTACTTCCAGAGAAACTGTAAAAATATTTGCACAAAATATAGACAAATTTGTCGCCAAATACGTTTTCTCCAGTTTACTAACCTGCGGTAAATATACATTTGCGAATTTTCTTGCGCAAGAATCTGTTTTCGGCAGTTATCGCATTTGCTGAAAATAACTCTACGTATACATTAACGTCAGGTTTAAACAGCGAAATGTGCAAAAGATAAAATTTACGCAAGTATATTCACAAAATTTTACCGCCACCTATGTAGGTAAGTATTTTTTCACCAGAAAATTCTCAAGGGGCAGGAAATATTCCATAATACTTTTTTTTTTACCCATCATTCTTTGCTGACAGGATGATTTGGCTTCTGCTTCTATCTGTTGCAACAGCAGCAGTTTCAGCTCAGAGGTGTATTATTGGCAGCGGCATCACAGTCCAAGGATTCGTCAGCTTCTATACTTTTTTGGTTTCATTGTGATTGGCTACATTAAACTGTTTCTATGAAGCAAAGAGATTGACTGGTATCATTTCTTGTTCCTATGATTCTATTGGCAGAAGGGTTCATATGATGCAGACATGTTTGATTGGTGTTACTCTGGTGATGTTGTTGGATGGTATAATCATCAGTCAATAAAGTTTATGAGTTTTGAAGATGCATTTCTGGCCATAAATGTCACAGTAAAAATTGCCATAATAACCGCCATAAAACAAGACTATTTCATAGCATAAATATTCGCAAAAACTTTGTGAATATTTCTTTGTCACCAGAAAATTTGCAACTCTCTAAAATTACCGCTTAAGCTGGTTCGGTAACGTAGTTACCGCAAGTGATCGCAATGACTTCTGAGCACATCGCTGTTTAGTAAGCTTAGTCGCCGCAAATATTCTGGCGGAAAAATATTCTCAGCGATAACATGTGGAAACTTAGGGGCAGATTTATCAAGGGTCGAAGTGAATTCGAGGGAATTTTCGAGGTAAAAAAAATCGAAATTCAAAGTAATTTTTTGGATACTTCAACCATCAAATAGGATACTACGACTTTGAATTTACTTTGAATTCGATTCGAAGTAAAATAGTTTGAATATTCGAATATTCGATAATCTAAGTACTGTCTCTTTAAAAAAAACTTTGACTTCAATAGTTCGCCAAATTAAGCCTGCCGAAGTACTATGTTAGCCTATGGGGATTTTCTAATGCATTTTTCTAAGTTATTTGTAGTCTAAATAAAATCGTTCGGTCGATCGCTGAAATCGTTCTAATCGTTCGAATCAAACGATTTAATCATTCGATCGACCGATTTTACTTCGACCGCATAACGGTCAAATTCGGTAAAAAAAAAATTCGACTTCGATTTTCGAAGTCGAAGGGGCCGATTCACCAATGGTCGAATATCGAGGGTTAATTAACCCTCGATATTCGACTAGGAATTGAAATCCTTCGAATTTGAATATCGAATTTGAAGGATTTAGCGCAGGAAATTCGATTGATCGATCGATCGAAGGATTATTCATTCGATCGAACGATTTAATCCTTCGAATCGAACGATTCGAAGGATTTTAATTCAACGATCGAATGAATATGCTTCGATGAAAAAAACTTAGGCAAGCCTATGGGGACCTTCCCCATAGGCTAACATTGAGTTCGGTAGCTTTTAGCTGCCGAACTAGGGGGTCGAATTTTTTTTTTAAAGAGACAGTAATTCGACTATCGAATGGTCGAATAGTCGAACGATTTTTAGTTCGAATCGTTCGACAGTCGTAGTCGAAGGTCGAAGTAGCCCATTCGATGGTCGAAGTAGCCCAAAAAACACTTCGAAATTCGAAGTTTTTTAAATTCGAATCCTTCACTCGAATTCATTCGAATTCCCGAAGTATTGCCATTCGATGGTCAAATTTCGAAGTATATTTCACTTCAAAATTCGACCCTTGATAAATCTGCCTATTAAAGTCAGATTTACCGCACTTTAGTAAACGGACCCGTTAGCAACTGACCAGTCTGGGCCATCAAGCCCAAAGGTGTAATATTTCTTACAACAACAAAAAAGATCTCCAAAAAAGTGCAATCGCTTTTTTTTTTAATTATAAATCATAAAGTTGTATTTCCCTAGAAAAGTGTATAAGGGAAATAAAACGAAGGAAATGTCAATGATGGCTGGCAGTGTAAGCATCCTTAAAGGAAACGGCAGACGTTTGTGTATGAGGACTGATTTATTCACCTGAATCACAGAAAAAAAGAACTCTTTAACTGAACGTAGAATTTTTTTTTCTGTATTTCTGATCTGGAGGTTGTTCTGTTGGGAGCACATTATGCAGAGACTTATTAAAAGCTGAATTCTTGCTTACACACACACGCACATAAATATATAGTTAACCTCCTATTCTCAAACAGCTATGAGTTATACTCAATTATATTTTCAAAGTTTCTTTTTTTTCACAATTTTGAGCTAAAGTGCTTGCATATGTTTGTGCTTGAATCACCGAAAAAAATGTAAAGAAAATGTTAGAAATAAATAATGTTTTATAGGCCGTGTTATTTCCTGTACAGTGTATTGCCACAGTGTATACATTGTTAATAGCATTTGGCAGAGATATGAGTTTTAACCCACAGAGATTAAATTTCAGTAGTGACTTTGTAGATTGATTTATGTGAACCTTGATCAAAACTGGCACAAACGAATTCAAATTTTACATATGTTTTCTCTGTCAGTTCAAAGGTATCTGTATAAAATTACAAGGGTGATAGAGTACAGGTATGGGATCCGTTATCCAGAAACCTGTTATCCAGAAAGCTCCAACTTACAGGAAGACCATCTATCCTAGACTCCTTTTTAATCAAATAATTAAATTTTGTTAAAAATGGTTTCCTTTTTCTCTGTAATAATAAAACAGTAGCTTGTACATGATCCCAACTAAGATATAATTAATCCTTATTGGAAACAAAACCAGCCTCTTGGGTTTATTTAATGTTTACATGATTTTCTAGTAGACTAGAAGACTATGTAGTAGACTAGGTAAACAAAAACAAAACAATTCTATTGGGTTTAAATGATGCTTAAATTATATTTTAGCGAGAGAGCAAATTCACTAAGATTCGTAGTTGCGCCAGGCGTAACTTCGCCGCACTTCGCCAGGCGTAGTTTCGCCAGCGCTTCGCAAATTCACTAAAATCTGAAGTTGCGCTCAGGGGTAGCGTAAGGTTGCGAAGTTGCGCTAGCGTTGATTCGCTAAGTAAAGCGAATGGAGGAATACGTATCAGCACTACAAATGGCTAGAAAAGCTTCAAAACATCAAATAAAAATTTTATTTTGCCCTACACATGTGCCCACTGTCTAGGTAAGTTGCCATGAGTCAGGAGATGTAGGGGGAAGGAGGGGAGCCCCAAAATTTTTTTCGATCTTTTTCAGCCTATCACCCATAATGTAGAAAACATGCCAGCGTTTTTTGGGACTTAGAAAAAATTTTGACTTTTTTTGAAGCAATCCCTGTCTACTCTATTGCGCTTCGCCTGGTCTGAGGCTGAAGGAAGTCTAGCGTAAAAGGTAGCGTTCAGTACACTGCGCGCGTTAGTGAATTTGCGTAGTTACATCGCTAGCGAAACTTCGGCAGGCGTAAGGGTGCGAAGTAACACTAGCGAAACTGCGCCAGCGTTCGTTAGTGAATTTGCGCAATAACGAAAATGCCAAACGCTAGCGAAGTAACGCTAGCGTTCGGCGCTTAGTGAATTTGCCCCATGGATATAGTATGGAGATGGACACATTTTAATGATTCCTTATCCAGAAAGCCCTGTGCATTCTGGAAAATAGCTTTCATACCTGTATATTGTAATATGTTTGTGTTATGTTAGAACTTGGGTAAATAGGGGTGAGCAATTATTTTTGTGCAGAATTTGTGTTTTTGTGAATGGTAAGGAATTTCATGAATCTGCAGTAGAACTTCAGTTTGGGAACAAAACATGAAAAAAGACACCCATTACTCCAATGCATTTGCCTCAAGAAACAAAAGCTTAAAAATACCTGTTGATTCCAATAGATTTGGCTTAATATCTGCAAAATTTCACCATTTCTTAATTTTTTCCGTGGTTTAGCAAAAAGGGTCAGTTTTGCTCATCACTAATAGTAAATTTAGAGATACTTATATATGAAGGAAAGGTTCCCCCAATCTATTACTTATTAGAATAAAATAGTCGTAGCAGCCCTACCGCGGACTGGCAGCCTACAGGAGGCTCTGTTTAGCACTACACCTTGTTTTCTATCGAACCAAAAGTTGCCTTCATGCAAGGAATTCAAAAAATAAACACCTGCTTTGAGGACACTGGGAGCAACATCCAAGGGTTGGCGACTGGCGAGCAACATGTTGCTCATGAGCCACTGGTTGGGGATCACTGTAATAAAATGTATATATATTATTAGTATTGTGCTGCTGAACACAGTCAGCACTGTTTTCATGGGGTGTTGCAAATGAAGCACATAGACCTGTGGAAATTCATAGGACTGCAGGGCAGGATACAAAGTGTGAAAATCATTAGATCGCGCCATATATTTGCTGTTTACCCTGTACTTATCAAATGATCCCTTTAGTTCCCCTGCACAATGGGTGGTCATCTGAGGGTTAATTTTTCAGCATCTGAGGATTCAGGCATCGTGTTTTTTTTTAAATTGCAGCTGGTATTAACCTTCTAAGCAGATTCCTTCAATTGTTCTGGCCAGGCCTGGATTTGTGGAAAGGCCACCAAGGCCCGGGGCTAGGGTGGCAGGATTTTAGGGGGACGGCAGTCTGTCCAACCACATCCACATTGTGTTCACAAACACTGGGATGTGCAGGAAATACAATATTTTTTTTTACAATTTCCTGTGTTCCAATCTCCAGTACTCCAGACCTGATTAAAATTTGCATATGTGCATGAATAAAGGGGAGGGGATGGGGACGACTAACAACAGCAGGCCTAGGGGCACCCGCTATGTAAATCTGGCCATGGTTCTACCAGTCTCTCCAGAAAATAAGAATCAGAATTCATATATTTTGCCTAAAATGCATGTTCAGTAATAATTAGTGATGGGGAATCTGTCGATGACGAAAAATTATCGAAACCCCGAAAAATCCAGAAATGCAAGTCAATGGGCATCAAAATTATTTTGATGCGCGACTACTTTTACACGAGCGACAATTTTTACATGTGCAACTTTCTTGTCCAAATACATTAAAGTCAAAATAATTTTGGCGCGCGTCGATTTTTATGCGCTCGACAATTTTTACACGTGCAACTTTTTTGCCGGCGAATTATCACAGTGGTTTCAGCAAACAATTCACAGGTGGCTAAATTAGGAAATTTGCCGAAAATCCATGCCTGGTGAAAAAGTACGCCCAACACATAGAGGCACATTTACTAAGGGTCGAATATCGAGGGTTAATTAACCCTCGATTATCGACCATTGAAGTAAAATCCTTCAACTTCGAATATCGAAGTCAAAGGATTTACCGCAAATACTTTGATCGATCGATCGAAGGAAAAATCGTTCGATCAATGAATTAAAATCCTTCGAATCTAAAGATTCGAAGGATTTTAATTCATCGATCAAATGATTTTCCTTCGATCAAAAAAAGCTTAGAAACCTTATGGGGAAGGTCCCCATAGGCTAACATTGGTACTCGGTAGGTTTTAAGTGGCGAAGTAGGAAGTCAAAGTTTTTTTTAAAAAGACAGTACTTCGACTGGCGAATGGTTGAATAGTCAGATGATTTTTAGTTCGAATCGTTCAATTCGTAGTCGAAATCATAGTCGAAGGTTGAAGTAGCCTATTCGATGGTCGAAGAACCCAAAAAAACCCTTCGAAATTCAAAGTTTTTTTAGTTCGAATCCTTCACTCGAGCTTAGTAAATGTGCCCCTTAATCCCTACTGCTTTTTCATCCAATGTGATATTTCCAATTATATTATACCCCTATTGAAGAAGATAAATGGATCAAATGAGCATCTGCATCGAAAATGGTAGGTGTGTTCATGCATTCAGTTTTTTTTTCAATTCTTACAAACAGAAAATGAGAAACCAAATGAGAAACCATTTAGATCCCATCGTACTTTTTCATTCCAGTGTTTCTTTATGGCTCTGTAACCTTGAATACAATAAATTATATTTAATTGGCAGTACAGCCAACGCAAAGGTTAATATTCATGCAGTTGGATCAGGTACAGCTACAGTAGGGCCAACTTACTGTAATATGCCATTTCACATGCCAACATTTCACTTTCAGTTAGTGAAAAAATGTCTCCTGCTGTCTGGTAGGTGAGTCATTCAACTATAGGCCATAGAGAGAAGAAGTAATTATGCTTTGGAAACATATATGGAGTAATGTTTAGTAAAATACTTTTGCATTGCTAAAGATGAAGAATAAAAAATACTGGGGGAATTATATAAATGTTTCATGATTCCCTTTATGCATCTTAAGCCAGTATGACTTTATGTGATGTTATATCTATATTATGCATAATGCTTTTTGATTTCTATCATGTAATTTAATATTTGGTATTGTGGTTTTTAAGATTTTTTGGAATCATACATTTATTTTTTAAAATGGGTTTCATTGATTATAGTGGGGACTTTTTTCTAGGCGTTCACCATGCATTCCAACAATGCCAATCCTTACTCACAAGAGGTAGCAACAGATTATGTACAATTATAGCTACAGTCACAATAACCTCATTTATTGCGGCGCCAATGCCCTCCTATGTTCTTACCCTCCCATCTATGAGGAAGGTATTATTCATTCTACACTGTGTCTCCATCTGCTGCATCTATACTTTTGAATTTTTAATTTCTTATCTGAAACTTAAAAAACTTAAAAACAATGGTATATATACAGGTATGGTATCATTATCCGGAAACCCTGTTATCCAGAAAGGTCCCATATTTGTATAAATATTATTACATTTGTTTGTTCTTGTAACCCTATCTAGGCTAGGCTAGGCTAGGCTAGACCTTACCCGGTTAATAAACAGGCAGAGCACTGGTTACATTTGACCCTCTCTCCACAGGATTGGCCTTAGTTACATAGCTAAGGGTGGAGGAATGGTGTTGTGGAACTATTCCTCACTTGTGCTGTGTGGCTAAATAACAGAATTAGATGCCAGAAGGTTCTTGAACAAAACAAATAGCAACAGGCTTTATTCTCTTAACCCGTTCAGTGCCAGCAGAATTTCGCATTTCATTTATACTAAGTACTTTTCTTTTTTTTTTAAAAAAAAAAAAAAAATGTATGAACATTTGGAAAAATCACCTCAAAACTTTCACTTTGCAAGTTCTATCACACAAAAAAATACAATGACACTGTAAGTACACATTTAGACAAATCCAAAACGGGTAACTATGCCTTTCTATTCCAAACTACTGAGTTGCAATGCTTTGTCAAAATTGTCGGTTTTAATGAAATACCTGAAACTACCATGCTGAATGTGGCAGTTTTTATGAAATTTCTAAAAATTGTCTCAAAACTTGCATTTTACCCGATTATTTGTGTCACATTTCGTAACATATCAGCATAAAACACCCTAAATATGTATGCCATGGATCTACTGAACAATTGATGCCCAATATGCATAGATTTACCAAATTATGTGGCGTACAGAAACCTCCAAATGAAAATAGCTCATATGAATTTTCATGGCTGACACTGGCTGCTGCAATACAAGCACCCGGTGTGTGTATTATGTGCCATAAGACACCTGTATGGAGACCCTAGAAAACCATATATTTTTGGAAAGTACACATTCTGACAAGTAAATATAAGGTAAATATTTATTTCTACTCCAAACTCCAAACTACCAAACTGTAAAGCTGTACTAAACGCAGTGATTTTTATGAAATTTCTGAAAATCGTCACAAAGCTTGCATTTTACCCATTATACACCCCACATTACATAACATATCAGCATAAAACATCCTAAATATGAATGTCATGGGTCTACTAAACAGTTTGATGCCCAATATGCATAGCTATACCAAACTATGTGGTACACAGAAACAAATAGATATACAGTATAGCTGACAAAATGTACATGGGCAAATACAATAAAACCACTAAACTACAATAAAACCACAAAAATCAATTCCTTTTTTGGCTAGTGTAATCAGCAGTCCGAATCACAGTTATGAATATTTTAGATTGGCTAAATAGGTTTTACGGACAGAAACAAGCGTGCAACACCTATTCTGAGCTGAAAATGCAATAAAATTCCTAAAAATGCAAAAACATGGCTAAATATGCACCAAAAGCACCTAAATAGCAATATAACCACAAAAATAACATTAAAAAGACATTGCTTTGTGCGGTTAGTGAATATGCTATTCACAATGGCTGCTCTTGCTGACTACGTCTAACAGCCTCACTTTCCTAGAAAGTGCTTTACAGAGAACTACCCTGTCCTGACTACTCCTCATTCACGGGGTCCCTGACTTAACCAAAGCCTTCACTTAACTGGGGCCTGAGCTCCAGGCTCCTATTACCAGTCATTCCCTCCTGGAGTGGCAGGGAGGAAGCTCCACCCTCTGCCCAACACTATACTGAAGTGTGACAGGAACTCGTCATCAGCCTCTGGGCCAGTGACAAATTATGTACAAATAATTTTTATTTAATAAAGAGCTAAATAACTCAAAAACCACAAATAATAAAAAAAAATGAAAACCAGTTGCAAATTGTCTCAGAACATCACTCTCTATCTCATTCTAAAAGTTAATTTAAAGATAGAAAACCCCTCTAAGTATAAAAATGTAGCATTCATGCCGTTACACTACCTAGAAATGAGATCTCTGATATGGCCAATGAATTACTTGTAAATACATACATATAGTAAACAAGAGCCATGTATATACTGTAAATGTTACTTGTATATATATATATATATATGTATAGGAGTATCCTTATAAACAGTGCTTAGTGATGTCATCAGTAACAATCATAGCTTAGTGATATCATTTTTGTCACTCAAACTTGTGTACTAGAATAAAGAAAGTATCCCCCTGTTAAAAAATATGAGTATATTAGAAGTCACCTTAGAGTTGTTCCATTACCTGTATTAAAGCACTCAAGCCTGATGCTTTTAAATGGTCATGGAACTCCTCTGTGACTATAACATCCTTATATTTAAAATATGGGATATTTTATTCATTATAAAAAATAGCTCTTTACAGGGGCCTAACTACAGAGGAAGCAGACCCTGCAGTTGCAGGGGGCCCAGGAGGTACATGGGGCCCGTGAGGCTGTAATAAATTAGCAATATCAACATATATTGATAAAACAGGGCAACCTCTGGATACAATTAATTTGCTGTGGAGCCCAGTATAACCTAGTTATGCCACTGGTTCTTTATAAAACACTAGAGCCATGAATACCCAATAAATTATATCCTTAAGGTCTTTGGTGATATCATCAGATATATTTAGTGCCGGGTGATGCCATTTCTTTCACGACTAACTGAAACTTGTATAATAATAATAATAATTTTAAAAGATGATTTACCCTGTTGTAAATAAACTATGAAATGATTAAACGGCACCTTCATCCTTATGCCTTTATACAGTCACCTTTTTGGTGATGTATAATATTCTTATATTTTACAATAGGGGTGCAGTAATCACTATATAATAATCATGAAATATAGAAATGGTATTAATATAGCAATAACAACATTACAAAGATTCTGCACACACACACTGGCATGCCTCTATACTTACTCATGACGTAGGATAAATTCTATTTATTGACTCATGGCATAGACTGATGGTCAGACATATTGAGCTTGTGTATTATTTTATATCAGCTCCGTATGAAAGGCAGAAGTCATGCAGTGAACTGGTGCCGTTCTGTGATCCTGTTGATTTAATTGTTAGTTGAGTTTAATTCTTATAGTAGATAACAGACAGTAATATATTTAGTTAATTTTTTTTGAGAACAGTACATACAATATTTTGTATTTTAAGGCAGGCATTGCACATTTTTCTTTAAGCAAATTTAAAAAAGCCTTACTAACTATACAAAGAGAGAGTTGTATGTGCAGCAGATGCAGAAAACATTGCTAAAAACTTCCAAATATAGACAATATAACCTCTCGTAAACTTTCCTTTGACATTGCTGCTGATAGAAGTTCCTGTGCATGCAAAAGAGAACGCACACATCAGGCTATCATCTCATCCAACTAAACCATATTCACTGTGTATAATCCACAATGAATCAAAGCAGCTGGCTGAAATACAACTCAAGAAAAAAGGGAAAAGGCAATCCCTATGGCACCAGTGAGATCATACATTATTATTTATTCAGAAAGTGCCAGCAAATTCCATAGCCCTGTACACGTATAACAGATGGAGCTTATGTTACTGCCATTTCATATGTGCTATAACTTGTAGCAAGATTTCCAATCCATGGCAATAACCATGGACACTGGGTGCCATGGTTATTCCAAAATAAATTCTGCTATTGTTCTCTGCCTTCCAGGCAAGTTAGTGCACATTCTGGGGTCAGCAGTAACTCCATCTGTATAATAGTGCACATTGTTCTTCTCCAGTTACACAATATATTGAGGGTTGCACTATGGCATGTGCCAATATTATATGCCCCTTGCACAACATATAATGATATTGGTTTCTATCTATATGCTGTGTAGAATGTGTAAAAGACAGCTTTTACTTATCTTATGGTGCATTAAAGTAGAACTAAACCCTTAAAATGAATATGGCTTAAGATGCCATATTTTATATACAGATATGGGATCTGTTGTCTGGAAACCCATTATCCAGAAAGCTCAGAATTACAGAAAGGCTGTCTCCCATAGACTCACTTTTATCCAAATAATCCAGATTTTTAATAATAATTCCCTTTTTCTCTGTAAAAATAAAACAGTACCCTATCCTTGATCCAAACTAAGATATAATTGCTTCTTATTGGATGCAAAACCAGCCTATTGGGTTTATTTTATTTTTAAATGATTTTCTAGTAAACTTAAGGTATGAAGATCCAAATTACAGGAAGATCCGTTATCCAAAAAAGCATTCTGGATAACAGGTCCCATACCTGTACCACACTTATTGCACCAACCTAATTTTCAGCTTCACAATAGCAGCAATGATCCAGGACTTCAAACTTGTCACAGGGGGTCACCATCTTGGAAAGTGTCTGTGACACTCACATGCTCAGTGGGCTCTTGACAGCTTTTGACAAGCTAAGCTTTAGGGGTTCTCACAAATTTAGGATTGGCGGTAATATAAGATGATATTACAGAAACGCTTTTCAGCCGGACTAGGGATCCAAAAGGAAAGGTACATGCCTGGCCTCCCAAGCTTTGCTCCCTAAACACATGCCTCTTCTGCCTAACCCTAATTCTGGCCCTGGCAGTAAATCAGCAGAAAAGAAGATAGGGAGCTACAGGAGCAACTTTGAAAACACATATCTTCCCTGCTAAAGGGCTGTGGTTATCGTACAGAAGCCCAAAATATAATGTACAACATTCCTACCCTTTAGTTAAGCTTTAGTTCTCCTTTAAAGGAGAAGGAAAGGTTAAAACTAAGTAAGCCTTATCAGAAAGGTCCATCTAAATATACCAGTAAATAGAGATGTCGCGAACTGTTCGCCGGCGAACTTGTTCGCGCGAACATCGGGTGTTCGCGCTCGCCGGAAGTTCGCGAACGTCGCGCGACGTTCGCCATTTTGGGTTCGCCATTGTTGGCGCTTTTTTTTGCCCTCTCACCCCAGACCAGCAGGTACATGGCAGCCAATCAGGAAGCTCTCCCTTGGACCACTCCCCTTCCCTATAAAAACCGAAGCCCTGCAGCTTTTTTTCACTCTGCCTGTGTGTGCTGAAGAGATAGTGTAGGGAGAGAGCTGCTGCCTGTTAGTGATTTCAGGGACAGTTGAAAGTTTGCTGGCTAGTAATCGTTTTGATACTGCTCTGTTATTGGAGGGACAGAAGTCTGCAGGGGTTTGAGGGACATTTAAGCTTAGGTAGCTTTGCTGGCTAGTAATCTACCTTCTACTGCAGTGCTCTGTATGTAGCTGCAGTGGGCAGCTGTCCTGCTTCTGATCTCATCTGCTGACTGCTGCAATAGCAATAGTCCTTGTAAGGACTGCTTTTATTTATTTTTTTGTTGTTTTACTACTACTACTACTACTACTACTACTACTACTACTACTACTACTATAAGAGCCCAGTGCTATTAGTCTAGCAGTGTTGGGGAGTGGGACTGGTGTGCTAATCTGCTGCTCCTAGTAGTTCAGCAGCACCAACTTTAATTTTTTTTTTTTAATATTCAGTCTTTTTTTATTTAACTTTTTTTTTATTTTACTACCGCTGTAGTAGTGTATAAGTTGACCTTTTAGGCATTATTTGCCCTGTAGGCATTTTTTGCCCAGTGTGTTATTCAACCAACTGCTATCTAGCTGTGTGCCCGTGTTCACATTCTGTCTAAATATCCATAATATTACCGTCTCCAGAAAAAACACCGGAGTGACTTTTTTCAAGCAGCCATAATAAATTTTACGTAATCCGTATCCATCGCTGTAGTAGTGTATAAGTTGACCTTTTAGGCATTATTTGCCCTGTAGGCATTTTTTGCCCAGTGTGTTATTCAACCAACTGCTATCTAGCTGTGTGCCCGTGTTCACATTCTGTCTAAATATCCATAATATTACCGTCTCCAGAAAAAACACCGGAGTGACTTTTTTCAAGCAGCCATAATAAATTTTACGTAATCCGTATCCCTCGCTGTAGTAGTGTATAAGTTGACCTTGTAGGCATTATTTGCCCTGTAGGCATTTTTTGCCCAGTGTGTTATTCAACCAACTGCTATCTAGCTGTGTGCCCGTGTTCACATTCTGTCTAAATATCCATAATATTACCGTCTCCAGAAAAAACACCGGAGTGACTTTTTTTCAAGCAGCATTCTTATATTTTACGTAATCCGTATCCACCGCTGTGTATACGTTGACCTTGTAGGCATTATTTGCCCTGTAGGCATTTTTTGCCCAGTGTGTTATTCAACCAACTGCTATCTAGCTGTGTGCCCGTGTTCACATTCTGTCTAAATATCCATAATATTACCGTCTCCAGAAAAAACACCGGAGTGACTTTTTTTCAAGCAGCATTCTTATATTTTACGTAATCCGTATCCACCGCTGTGTATACGTTGACCTTGTAGGCATTATTTGCCCTGTAGGCATTTTTTGCCCAGTGTGTTATTCAACCAACTGCTATCTAGCTGTGTGCCCGTGTTCACATTCTGTCTAAATATCCATAATATTACCGTCTCCAGAAAAAACACCGGAGTGACTTTTTTTCAAGCAGCATTCTTATATTTTACGTAATCCGTATCCACCGCTGTGTATACGTTGACCTTGTAGGCATTATTTGCCCTGTAGGCATTTTTTGCCCAGTGTGTTATTCAACCAACTGCTATCTAGCTGTGTGACCGTGTTCACATTCTGTCTAAATATCCATAATATTACCGTCTCCAGAAAAAACACCGGAGTGACTTTTTTTCAAGCAGCATTCTTATATTTTACGTAATCCGTATCCACCGCTGTGTATACGTTGACCTTGTAGGCATTATTTGCACAGTGTTTTCTTCAAACCGCCATCTAGCTGTGTGAGCTTGTTCACATTTTGTCTAAATATTGATAATATTATCGTCTCTAGAAAAACCACTTGAGTTACTTTTTTTCAAGCAGCATTCATATATTTTACGTAATCCGTATCCACCGCTGTAGTAGTGTATACGTTGATCTTGTAGGCATTATTTGCACACTGTTTTCTTCAAACTGCCATCTAGCTGTGTGTATTATCGTTTCCAGAAAAACCAACTGAGTTTTTGTTGTTGTTGTTTTTTTAAAAATAATGCCAGGCAAAGGCAGGCCGCCACGCAGAGGCCGTGCTAGGGGCCGTGCTGCTATGCAATCCTGTGGCCCTAGCAAATTGCCCAGTTTTAAAAAGCCAATGACCCTGAACTCCCAAAATGCTGAAGAGGTAGTTGACTGGCTTACACAGCACACCCCATCCTCTACCGTTTCTAACTTTACCACAACATCCTCCTCATCCTCCACTGCTATGGCCACCCCACGTAACACTTCCTCCACCACCGGTGCCCCATCTTCACTGGAGTCAGAGGAGTTATTTTCCCATGAGTTTCTTGAACTGAGTAATGCGCAACCATTATTGGCAGAAGAAGATGAAGGAGATGAGGACGTTACACCAGATTTAATTCTGGCAGAGAACACGACAGAGATGGACATAATGATGAGTGATGAGGAGGAGGAGGAGGTCCCCGCTGCTGCTTCCTTCTGTGATGTGTCAGAAGAAATTGATGCATCTGAGGAGAATGATGATGAGGAGATTGATGTTTTGTGGGTGCCTAGTAGAAGAGAGCAAGAGGAGGGTAGTTCAGATGGAGAGACGGAGAGTCAGAGAGGCAGTAGGAGAATAAGACTTAGAAGAAGCAGGGAGGCCAGCCCGCAGGGATCAGTAGGGCAACAACATGTATCGGCACCTGTGTTCAGCCGGCCAACGCACCCGCCATTGCCGCCAATGCCGCCAACTTCTACTGTTACCGCCAGATCGCAGACTTCCAAAAAGTCAGCAGTGTGGCATTTTTTTAATGTGTGTGCCTCTGACAAAAGCATTGTAATTTGCAATGAGTGCAGTCAGAAACTGAGCCTTGGTAAGCCCAACAGCCACATAGGTACAACTTCTATGCGAAGGCACATGAGCGGCAAGCACAAAGCACTTTGGGAGCAACACCTCAAAGGCAACAGGCAAACTAAAAGTCACACTCCTTCTGGTCCAGCATCTTACTGCTCTACCTCTGCTCTCCTTGACCCATCTGAACCACCCTCCACTCCGCCTTCCACCTTGACCACCTGTTCCCATTCCCAGTCATCTGCCACCAGCCAAGTTTCTGTGAAGGCCATGTTTGAGCGTAAGAAGCCAATGTCTGACTGTCACCCCCTTGCCCGGCGTCTGACAGCTGGCTTGTCTGCACTCTTAGCCCGCCAGCTTTTACCATACCAGCTGGTGGACTCTGAGGCCTTCCGCAAATTTGTAGCAATTGGGACACCGCAGTGGAAGGTACCCAGCCGCAATTTTTTTTCTAAAAAGGGAATACCACACCTGTACCAACATGTGCAGAGCCAAGTTACCGCATCTCTGTCACTTAGTGTTGGGCCAAAGGTCCATATGACTACTGACGCATGGTCCTCCAAGCATGGTCAGGGCAGGTATGTCACCTACACTGCCCACTGGGTGAACTTGGTAATGGCTGGGAATGGGAAGCAGGGAATGGGTAGCTCAACAACAACAACAACAGTGGAGTTGGTGTCACCGCCACGGATTGCACGCGGTTCTGCCACCACCTCTACTCCTCCATCGCTCTCTACCTCGTCTTCTTCCTCTTCTTCTTCTTACTCTGCTGCTGGGTCCTCCTTCTCCTCCTCCACACCTGTGCACCCCCAGCTCCCCCTAGGCTATTCGACGTGCCAGGTACGCCGTTGTCACGCTGTCTTGGGGATGACGTGCCTGGAAAGCAAAAACCATACCGGATCTGTACTCCTGTCATCTCTGCAGTCACAGGCCGATCGGTGGCTGACCCCACACCAACTGCAGATCGGAAAAGTGGTGTGTGACAATGGAAGCAATCTGTTGGCAGCGTTGAGACTGGGAAATTTAACACATGTGCCCTGCATGGCACATGTGTTAAATTTAATAGTCCAACGTTTTGTCTCCAAGTACCCAGGATTCCAGGACGTTCTCACCCAGTCCAGAAAGGTGTCGGCCCATTTCAGACGTTCCTACACAGCCATGGCACGCCTTGCTGACATTCAGCAGCGCTACAACATGCCAGTCAGGCGTTTGATTTCTGACAGCCAGACTCGCTGGAATTCAACGCTCCTTATGTTGGAACGTCTGCTGCAACAACAAAGGGCCGTCAACGAGTACCTTTTTGAACTGGGTGGTAGGACTGGATCTGCAGAGCTGGGGATTTTTTTCCCCCGTTACTGGGTGCTTATGCGCGATGCCTGCAGGCTCATGCGACCTTTTGAAGAGGTGACAAATATGGTCAGTCGCACCGAAGGCACCATCAGCGACCTAATACCCTTCGCTTTCTTCCTGGAGCGTGCCGTGCGACGAGTGACAGATGAGGCTGTAGACCAGCGTGACGAGGAGCTGGAAGCGCACGATTTATGGTCGCAATCACCAGAACGAACCCAGGCACCTGCTGCAACGCAGGGAGAGGTGCCAGAAGTGGAGTCAGAGGAGGAAGGTGGCTTTGTGGAGGAGGAGGAGGAGGACCAACAGGAGCAGGCTTCCCAGGGGGCTAGTGGTGACCTTTTGGGGACCCCTGGTCTTGTACGTGGCTGGGGGGAGGAGACCGTGGATGATGCAGTCCTTGATAATGAGGAAGCGGAGATGGATAGCTCTGCATCCAACCTTGTGAGAATGGGGTCTTTCATGCTGGCATGCCTGTTGAAGGACCCCCGTATCAAGAGGCTTAAGGAGAAGGACCTGTACTGGGTCGCAACGCTACTAGACCCTCGGTACAAGCATAAAGTGTCAGAAATGTTACCAACATACCACAAGTCCGAAAAGATGCGGCATTTACAAACCAGCCTGCAAAACATGTTGTACAATGCTTTTAAGGGTGATGTCACTTCAGGAACTCATCAACATTCCAGGGGCAGAGGTGCCAGTAATCCTGCCACGAGCACACCTGCAAGGACAAAGCCCTTTGGCCGGTCTGTAACGTCAGACATGCAAATGTTTTTCTGTCCAAGGCAGCGCCACAACCCTTCGGGATCCACCCTCAAAGAACGCCTCGACCGGCAGGTAGCGGACTACCTGGCATTAACTGCAGATATCGACACTCTGAGGAGCGATGAACCCCTGGACTACTGGGTGCGCAGGCTTGATCTGTGGCCAGAGCTGTCACAATTTGCCATGAACCTCTTGTCTTGCCCAGCCTCAAGTGTGCTCTCAGAAAGGACCTTCAGTGCAGCAGGAGGGATTGTAACTGAGAAGAGAACTCGCCTAGGTCACAAAAGTGTCGATTACCTGACCTTTATTAAAATGAATGAGGGGTGGATCTCGGAGGGTTACTGCACGCCGGAAGACTTGTTCTGACTTCTATGCAGCTGTCCTTCTCTTCAAGCCTCATGACTCCACACACAGCTGTCCTTTAGCGTCCTCCTCCCTCCGCCACCGTTACAAACTAGGGTGCAAACCCTACTGGTTTAATTTTTTCTGGCCTCTGTGCTTCAGTGGCTGCAACCAAAAAAACTGGGCAAACAATGTCTACAAGGTCAACGTATGGCGAAAAATGACTATTTTCAGCATTTATATGGCATATTTTTTCTGGCAACTGTGCTTCAGTGGCTGCGTCCAAAAAAATGCATATTTTCTGCATTTATATGGCATAATTTTTCTGGCCTCTGTGCTTCAGTGGCTGCAACCAAAAAAATGCATATTTTCTGCATTTATATGGCATAATTTTTCTGGCCTCTGTGCTTCAGTGGCTGCAACCAAAAAAATGCATATTTTCTGCATTTATATGGCATAATTTTTCTGGCCTCTGTGCTTCAGTGGCTGCAACCAAAAAAATTTATATTTTCAGCATTTATATGGCATAATTTTTCTGGCAACTGTGCTTCAGTGGCTGCGACCAAAAAAATGACTATTTTCAGCATTTCTATGGCATATTTTTTCTGGCCTCTGTGCTTGAGTGGCTGCGGCCAAAAAAACTGGGCAAACAATGCCTACAAGGTCAACGTCGTTGACCTTGTAGGCATTGTTTGCCCAGTTTTTTTGGCCGCAGCCACTCAAGCACAGAGGCCAGAAAAAATATGCCATAGAAATGCTGAAAATAGTCATTTTTTGCCATACCTTGACTCAACGTATATGGCAAAAAATTTATATTTTCAGCATTTATATGGCATATTTTTTCTGGCAACTGTGCTTCAGTGGCTGCGACCAAGAAAACTGGGCAAACAATGCCTACAAGGTCAACGTATGGCAAAAAATGACTATTTTCAGCATTTATATGGCATATTTTTTCTGGCCTCTGTGCTTCAGTGGCTGCAACCAAAAAAATTTATATTTTCAGCATTTATATGGCATAATTTTTCTGGCCTCTGTGCTTCAGTGGCTGCAACCAAAAAAATTTATATTTTCAGCATTTATATGGCATATTTTTTCTGGCAACTGTGCTTCAGTGGCTGCGTCCAAAAAAACTGGGCAAACAATGTCTACAAGGTCAACGTATGGCGAAAAATGACTATTTTCAGCATTTATATGGCATATTTTTTCTGGCAACTGTGCTTCAGTGGCTGCGTCCAAAAAAACTGGGCAAACAATGCCTACAAGGTCAACGTATGGCAGTTGTTTAAAGAGAACAGTAGATTACTAGCCAGCAAAGCTACCTAAGCTAAAATGTCCCTCAAATCCCTGCAGACTTCTGTCCCTCCAATACAGAGCAGTATCACGCAGATTACTAGCCAGCAAACTTACTATCATCTGTCCCTGAAATCACTAACAGCTCTCGCCCTACACTATCTCTTCCAAGCACACACAGGCAGATTTTTCAGATACATTTTTGCCCTTGATCCCCCTCTGGCATGCCACTGTCCAGGTCGTTGCACCCTTTAAACAACTTTAAAATCATTTTTCTGGCCAGAAATGTCTTTTGTAGATGTTAAAGTTCGCCTTCCCATTGAAGTCTATGGGGTTCGCGAACCGTTCGCGAACCGCTCGCAATTTTGCGCAAGTTCGCGAATATGTTCGCGAACTTTTTTTCCGACGTTCGCTACATCCCTACCAGTAAATCCCCAAAGTAGTGCTGCTCTGAGTCCCCTGTCAAAAGAAACACAGCATTTCTTTCCTTCTATTGTTTACACATGAGCTTCTGTATCGGACTTCCTGCCTTCAGCTTAAACCTCATTGCCCTGGGCAAGAGCATGCTCAGTTTGTTCCTCTTCCCCCCCCCCGCTCTACTGTAATCTGAGCCCAGAGCAGGGAGAGACTCAGGCAGGAAGTGATGTCACACCAAGCTAATACAGCAGCTCCTATCCTAAACAAACAGAGAGTTTCTAGAGCTTTTTACTCAGGTATGGTAAAACATTATACAGAATAAATATAGCATTCTAGCTTGCACTATTGCAGCTAATCTATTGGCAATAAAATGCCTCTGTAGCTTTCCTTCTCCTTTAAAAGGGGAAGGTTTTAAATATAAAACATCAGCTTTGTGGTCTAATTTTTGAGTGCAGTGGGGGTGTGTTTTATCTTTTTTTATTCTACTGTTTGAATAAAACTTGAAAGTTTAGACACCTTACACCAGTCCCTTGTACACTTCCTTTTTATTCTTTTATAAAATATGTCTAAATAAGCAATGTTCATCAATGTACAGCAGTACCTCCAGGTTGCTCGATTTCATTTCTCATTTTCTTCAGTTATGACTAATGGCAGTTAGAAACACATTTAGGCTACACGTTAAACGCAACTGCTCTATTCTAACACTTTGAGGCCCATTTATCAAAGGTTCAATTTTAGTGGTTTTAGAGGTTGTTAAAACAACAAATAAACGTATTCCCATGAATGTCAGTCATTTATCAAAAAAATCAGAACTAAAAAAAGCATGAACAGGAAAAAGTCACAGAAAGTGTTGAAACCCTTGACTTGATAACTACACATTTTTTTCATACAAAAGCCAACATCAAAAACATCAGAACACCTCAAAAACCACAAAGCAATGAAAGATCTTCCAGTTGTAAAAGGGACATCTGCCATTGATTTCTACATAATTTTGAAAGCTTTTAATGGAGTATTTTCTGATTCTGAATTGTCGTGGTTGAAAAAGTTGTGTTTTTTTCATGATTTTGACGACAAAAATCCCGACACAAAAAAGCTGCAAATTTTCTATGGATTTTAAGTTATTTGTACGTGTTGCTATTGAAAGCTTTCTATTCTCTGCACTGGTGGATCGGGCTTTTAAAACAAAATAACACAAGCCAAGGGATTGACATACCTGACTTGCTGGAGGTTTTTGCAACATTAAAAAGTAACAACCAGGAGTTAATCAAATGCTGCTTTCAATAGCAACTGCATTTACAAATAACTTTTAAAGCACTTACAATTTTTAATAAAATCATAATGGAAAATTGCTTATAATTATGTTTTCTTTTATTAGGCGGGTTAACATGTCCTTTAATATGTGTTTGGCTATCTTTGCATCTCTACCTATGAAATTCTGTGAGAAGGGAAGTGAGTTGGTGCTTTATAAATGTGAGTTACTTTTCATAGTAAATGACTTAATTGTTGGTAATGAATGATTCCATTTGTTGAATTCAATAGGACCAGATATGGAACATGAAACTAATCACATATGAACAACAATCTCTCAGTTTGTCTTTGAGAAGGGACATGAAAATGTCTATGGGAAATTTGACCCTCTCCACTAAAATAGGGAGCTACTAAAACGAGTCCAACAATCCAACGACTCTATACATTATACTTGCAGTAAATCCTGCTGTTCTTCTTTAGTTCCGGCCCAATGACATTACAAGTGCGAGGCACCTTATTCCTGACGCTACAGCATTTTATTTTTTCAGTTGTCAGAACATGATTGTTAGTATTTTCTCACTGTTTAAATATCGTTATGCAAACCCTGTTGTGCTTTATTTGGTCATACTACAAAACAGGTGGAAATGCCTTTCAAAAAAACCCTATAGTTTAATGTACAAGAGTTTTTTTGTTTTTTTTTTAAATGAACTACATGATTAGTCATGTAGTAAAACCCCTTGACACTCTTGTGATAAAGACTGTGTGCCCAAGCTCAAACTTGTCACATTTCATGAATTTTTTCCCCCACAAATATGAGCAGTAATGATTACTGAAATCAATGCAAGCGGATGTACTATTCTTTGCTCTACCCTTTGATGAAAGCTCTTTAATCCATACTATGTAATGTAATAGGATTTGTGAATAAGTCATTGGCTGTCTTCTTTAATAAAAGGCAAGTAAGACTGTTCTATTCATTTAATAACTGTGGCCACCTACGTGTCTAACACCATTATATGAAAGAGCTAATAAATTAATGGCCTGTGTTCAACATAATAAAAAGATGCCTTTTGAGAAGGCAACGTTAAAACAACAAAGGCACTTTAAACAAGGTATAGTGTTCAGAAACCAACTGAACATGCAATTCTTTATTCCCATAAAGCCAAATTTACATTAAATTGAGTAAAGAATACATGAAAATTTTCTCTCTTTTGCTGGGTGGGAATACTTGAGACCTAGTTTTGCGCCCTTTAGTTCTAGCTATAATAGGGGGCCGATTTAGCAAAAGTCGCGTTTTTCAATTTTTTTACACAATTTCGCAATTTGAGAAAAAAAGCAGATGTGAATATATTTGAGAATAATCTTCCGAAGCCTGAATAAAATAAAACGCAAGAAACGTCAACAGAAAAAGCTCGCCAAGTAAAAGCTGGTGAGGTTCAATGGTGGTGAGTGGGAATAGTCTCTAACTTTATTTATTTTTCCACTTCATTAAAAAATTCCAGTTTTTAAGCTTTGTTTAAAATAAATATAGCAATATTCATAAATAATTGAGTATTCGAGAAAAAAGTTTTGTTTGAGTTCTTTTTTTTTGGCCCTCGTGTTTCTTTTTTCCACTCAACCTTGAAAAATAATAAATAGGCCTCTTTTTGATTATGAACAGGATAGGACCCTATCCCTAATTCTGGGACTCTTGGATAAAAACAAAAAACCATGGCTCAGATTAAGCTAGAGATATAGGGGAAGATTTACTAAAGGGCCAAGTGGCCGTCGATAGCAAAAGTTCGCCAGAAATCCCATCCGCAGGGACATCGCCAATTTACTAGCAGGTGTAGAGGACAATTCGCAAGTGAAAGTGAACGTCCCTAGCGTAGTTTTGTGCGCTATCGCCAGGGAGTTTTTGCTCAGTTGAACGATCGTACTCTGCAAATTCACTGAATTCTTTCTTTAGTCTTTTGCCAGTTGCCTTCACCCCCTGGCGAACTGATAAGATGACGCTACATCCTCCTCAATCTTATGCCAGCGACATCATATCAAAGTCATAAAAGTTCTAAAAAAATGCTGGGGTTTTTAATATTTTTTTTCCCAACCATTTGAGGGGCATCCCACATTTGTTTTAAGGTGGGCTCATGTCGGATGCACCGAATGTGATATTTTTTGGATCTGGCCGAATACAGAATCCTCCGAATACCATTTTGATTGGTGAAATCGGACTCCAGACCATAAATCACCTACTGAAATTCCAGGCAATATAAATAATGGCATAAATTATGAGTAGGGATGGGCGAATTTGACCCGTTTCATTTCGCGAAAAATTTGCCACCAGCAAAATGTAGCCAACACCCATTAAAGTCTATGGGCGTCAACAATTTTTGTTGCATGTCTTTTTTTTTTTTTTTGACACACGACAACTTACAAAAAAAAAAAAATTGCCCATCCTTAATTATGAGAATTAAAAGTTGCTCCTTTTGTCCAGAGCTTTAAAGTCATGATTATTTTAAGGAGATATAAGGACAGTTTCCTCAATCACACTTTGCCTAAATCCTGACTATATCTCCCATTTAAGCATATTAGGGGCTAAAATCCAGCAAGCTCAGGATTGTACACTTTAGGATTATATTCAGAGAGGAGCTTTTTTCTTATAAAAAAACAAAACAAGAGACCGCCCCTTTAGTCGTAACTTTCATTTGAAGTAGTATAGGTGGTTCTTCACTTTGAGGGTAGTGGGTTCTTGAATATCCTGTTGGCTGATTATGTGACCACTGATTCTGTTAGTCCCTTGGAGTGGCTTAGATGATTTCGCAAAAGAGATATTAAAGGGCACCTGTTGGGTAAAAATGTTATCCCCAACCAAAGGTGTGAGCTAATAGATCCCGCATTCCAGTTGGGGATAACAGTAGTTTTTTTTTGTTTGTTTTTTTAAATGCCCCCGACAGCGCTACGCTACCCGCATGTTGGGACATTGCTGTTTGCAAATATGATGAATAGCTATTTTTCGCTGCTGCTAATAAATGTTTCAGATAGAACATTGATAATGAGCCATGCAGCATTTAGGGGCCAGTTATTAAAATCACAAGATTATACAATACTCTATGTACTGTATATTAACAGGTTATTCGGATGTATATTATTTTGGCCTGCCCAGCAACTGCATATAAAATATTTCCTGACTTAGAAAGGTCTTCATCTTATGAACATGTGAAAAGCCAGGAATGGTATTAAACCAGCACTGGGTGATAGAGCTTTGTATTAAAATTTGTCTAATGCTATTCAATTTTGTGTGCAAGCGGTTCTTTAAAGGAACAGTAGCACCTTATATATTTGAATTGATATAGCTCTTTTTTCAGTCCTGCAGATGAAAAATGTTTTCTTTAAAGGAGAGCTCTTTTAGCGGTTTCCTTGATATTTGCAGATTGCAGTTTTACACTGCCAATAGGGTTTTGGTTCTGCAATCTAAGGGGCAGATTTACTAAAGGGCAATGTGGCCAGCGTTGCCAACCGCAGGGACATCACCAATTCACTAACAGGCGTAGGCACCAATTCGCTAGTGAACGGGACCGCTGCTAGTGTTCATTTGCACTTTATTGCCAGGCGACTTTTCGCTCTAGCGAGGGATCGTTACTCCGCAAATTCAATAAAGTGCTGATTTTTACTGCAATGTGTGCGAAGTGGTCGCTGGTCGCCTAGTGAATCTGCCCCTATGAGTTAACTGGATACAAGAAGTGCAAAGAAAGTGTAAATAGTTTAGTTACTGACACTCAAGAATAATAATCCATAACAACCTATTAGATATTTGCTTGTAAACGGGTGACCAGCAAATGCTACCTGCTGCTTGGTTGCTAAGGGTTTTTGTACATTTCATCTCTATTCCTTTAAAAGATTTGCCTTAACTGAGAGTCATATACAGGTATGGGATCCCTCATCTGGAAACCTGTTATCCAGAAAGCTCAAAATTACAAGAATGTCTCTTTGACCACATTTCAAGCCTATAATTCTGTTTGACCACATTTCCAGCCAATAATTCTACATATTTAAAATGATTTATTTTTTCTCATTAATAATAAAACAGTACCTTGTACTTGATAGTATTAAGCTGCATGAATTGATATAGATGGCAAAATCATGTTATTGGATTCATAACAATTAATTGTTATTGTTTAAATGATTGTAAATGTACTTAATGGTATGGCATTTTGATGATAGATCCGATCCTTAATCTGGAAACCCATTATCCAGAAAGCTCAGAATTACAGAATGGAGGTCTCTCCATTTTCTCCAAATAATCAAAAATTGAATAAGTTATTTAAGTTTTCTCTGTAATAATAAAACAGGACCTTGTACTTGATCCAAACTAAGATATAATTAATACTTATTGCCAGCAAAACCAGCCTATTGGGTTTATTTAATGTTTACATGATTTTATAGGGGCAGATTTAACAAGGGTCGAATGCTAAATTAGAATTCAATTTTTTTTTAGCCTTCCTGACATTCGAGTTTTTTTCAGGAGAAAAATTTGATTCATATGAATCTAACACAAATCAACTACGATTGGAATTTTTGGGTGGAACCATTTGATCGAATCTTGGACATTCACATTTTTTCCTTAAATAACCTCCCAGTCGAATTGTGATTCACATGAATTCGAAATTCGACCTTTGAGAAATGGGCCTCTCCATGTATGAAGATCCAAATTATGAAAAAATCTGAAAAACCCCCAAGCCCCGTGTGTTCTGGATAATAGGTCCCATACATGTATATCTGTTTTTGAAATGCCAGTCGTCCATCAAAATATTTATTTTAAATAAGAAACAATTACCTGTAACAAACAACAGTGTAAGAAAACAGTTTCACGTAGATTTTTGAATAAGCTTAGCAAAAAAGCGATATTTTATAAGCAACATCATTGAACAGCTCTTCAAATATACATTAATGCAGAACAGAGACTTTTGTCTGAATAGGAAAATATATAGAATAATAGGTCAAATATCTGCTCAAAGGACCCTTTCATCTCAGACTTATTATAACCACAAGATTGCAAAAGTCTTTCATGTTTTTTGTTTCTTTGCATTCTTTTCTAGCATGTGTAAGAAAATATACAGAGAATTTCAGAAACCTTATCAGGCTAACTTATCATGGCAGTAGTACTGAAGGAAAATTAATTTCACATTGGTTAATTGCAGGAATCAAACTGTGTCCAATTAAGCTTCCTACAGAGAGAGTAAAATAGTAAAAGTGGAACATAGTTATTTAAAAAGGCTGCATGTCTCGTGACAAAAAAAAAAGCCTATGATTTGTTACAAACAATTTTCATTAGATTTGCAAGGAATGATGGCACTTTCTTTCGACAGTTCTGGATTAACTTTATCAGGGTTGGACTGGGGGGCCCGGGGCCCACCGGGACTCCTATCCAGGGCTCCCCTCCGGACCCCCTACTGCGACGCTGCTCATGCGCAAAAGGAGCCGCATGCATGGGTGAAAGGAGCCACGTGCATGCGCAAACTGTGCTGCGCGTCACTGCAATTTTTTTTGTAGGACCAGGAGATCGGGAGAGGGGTCTTGCCCGGCAGGGGCCCACCGGGTTTTTTTCCCGGTGTCATGCCGACCATGAACTTAATAATCAGTTAAAAAAACAGAAAACACATTATAGAGATGCCCCTGGATGCTTGCACTATTCATATCTATATAATCTGTGGAACGAGTTTAAACATAAGTTCACAAACTTCAATGAATTTAAATTAAAAAAATGGATAATTGATGACAAACATATATAATTATTATTTTCATTTACTATTTTTAAAATAATCTGAATTTACTTATTGGCACCTCAATTCAGTCTTGGCTTCTGTAGCAGCGACAAAGAAGAATCGAATTGACATTAAGCGGGTTATTTATCAAATGTTGTGTGAAATTTTTTTAACTGTAATCAATCTGAATGTACCCACAACTGGAATGAGAGGTTATTTATAACATTCGAATAGGAACGACTTGAAAAGACAAATCAAAATGAGTTTGCCTCCAAAAAAATACCTTGAATGTCAGGAAGGCAATTAACATCTTCAAATGTTTCAATGGACCTCTGCCATTGACTTGTACTTGAACTTAGCAGGTTTAAGGTGACGAATAGTCGAATTTAGGGTTGCCATCTGCCTGGTTTTGACCCGGACAATTGCCGCGTCATAGCCCCACCGGCCCCCTTGCCCGGATACCACTGCCGAAAAAGTGGCAATCCTAGTTGAATTAAAACTGTTTCCAGGGTCGATGTGTGATAAGTCTCACATTCGAATTCAAATTGGTGGTTTTAAATCCGAATTTGTGAGTTTTGATCAAAGAAAAAAAAAGTGAAAATTCTAATTTACCATTCAAACCTTATTAAATCTGCCCCTAGGTGTATTGCACCGGACCTCTGCAAAACTTCCATTTGGTTTTTTAATGTTGTTTGGCAGCTGAATTCAGGCCTGGATTTGTGGTGAGGCCACAAAGGCTCTGGCCTAGGGCAGTAAATTATTAGGGACTCGCAGCTCCCCGCTGTTCCGGCACATGCACTGCTCAATCAAACTTTACTTAGTTGTTTGTACATTGCAAATCCCAGAATAATATAACATATTATGCAGGTTGAGGCATGCTGAGAGCTATAGTCCAGTAACATCAGGCTTGTATTTTTAAAGTAATATTGCACAATAAAACTTTTCCAAACATTTCCTCCGAATTACCCCGAATAACCTCAGAAAGTGATTCTTGATAAATGTTTGAAGAGAGATCGATGTCTATTTATTGAAGGTGATAAAAAAGTAAGAGGAAGCCCTAAGGGTTTACCCTTTGTACAAACTTAAATATGTGCATTCTTATTTTATTAGGCAACAGGCTGAAAAGAACTGGGAAATTATGGAAAGTGATAAAACTTTATGTAATGTGGTTATACGTAAGCCAATGTATAAAAAAAAGTGTATTGACAAATGTATTAGTTCCTCCTGAGCCATTATCCAAATATTGTTGTTTTCAGTGCTTTAATTGTTCTACTTGTAATTCATTGATTGAAGGGGATAGGTTTTAACTAGTGATGGGCGAATTTGTTCGCCAGGCGCGAATTCGTGGTGAATTTGCGCGATTCACTGGCAGCGAATATATTCGCGAAACACCTGCGAAAATTTGCGGAAAAAATTTGCCGTCGTCAAAATTTTTTTTTTCGAAAAAACGGACGCCGGCGTAAGAAACGGGCGCCGGCATCAAAAAACGAGACGCCGGCGCCGTTTCACAAATTTTTTGCCATTTCCCGAATTTTGCGCGAAATTCGTGAATTTTTCGGCGAAGCGAAGCGCCGCAAATTCGCCCATCACTAGTTTTAACATCCATACACAGGTGAATATTTCAAGGTGTGAGGTAAGCTACACTGATTATTATATCTATTTGCTTAAATGGAAATCTTTTAAAAAAGATTTGCAGTGCAGAAATTCCATCTAAAAGAGAATGGTGAAAGGGGAACAGGAGATGAGAATGAGAATTTTACATTTTAATGTTATAACTCCTATAACTTTTACTAGCGAAAAAAAAATCCAAAAAAAACTCCAACTCTGACTTATATAGGACGTTAGTTTTTTACCTTGTGAATTTTTGTGTTTTTGCTTTTACACTTAAATCTCAACATTTTTAGAGTTTTAAAGAATACAGATTTTTTTTTTTAAAATTCGTGAAAAAAAAGAAGTTTGAATGTTAAAAAATATATACCCCATATTGTTAAATAATCTTTTCTGTGAGCTTAAGAAG
Source organism: Xenopus petersii (assembly GCA_038501925.1). Taxonomy (NCBI): domain Eukaryota; kingdom Metazoa; phylum Chordata; class Amphibia; order Anura; family Pipidae; genus Xenopus; species Xenopus petersii. The sequence goes on from CM076681.1 coordinate 117,354,224, forward strand.
AGTACTGTCACAACTTGGAGCAGGATAACGAAATAGCAGCTGTAAGACTTAATGTCGTGCACCGCAAATTCATCTTGGTTACTAGAAAAAAAGTGCTTAATCACTTGATCCAGCATATGGCTTACAGAGCAAAGAAAAGGGAAACACATTGGGGGAGGTAGTCAGGGTCAGGAGGGGGGGGGGTGGAGTGAAGTCTTTGCTTTGGCAAACTGAACACTGATCAAATATACAGAAATTTTAAATTCAAAAATATTGACATAAAAAGTTAAAATATTTGCAAACCACATATGTACCACATTAGCCAAGTACACTATACCCAGTGTCACGTTTGGTATCCAAAAACCCAGAACAGATGCCAAAGTTCCAGTCGCAGCTTACGCTTCTGCCTATAACAGCTGCCTTTCACAACGGGAGGAGCCCTTCGATGCCGCCAGGTCTTAAAGTGAAAAAACCAAGGCAAGGGTTCTGGGCAGGCAAGGGAACCTGAAAGCTTGACAGGAGTAACTGAGAAAGAGAAAAGCATATTCGGTGGTCAATAACCAGTCAGTCAGCGAAATACAGAATCAGTAAACAAGATCAGTAAACAAGCAATGGTTGGTTCAGGCAGAGAAACAGCAAAGGTCAAGGATAGGCAAGGGTCAAGAACAGTAAATCAGACAACTAGCCATCGCCGGCTCAGGCTGGCCAGGCACCCCTAGGCAACCAGGCCGGTCGTACCGCCTCTCAAGCGATGACACGTGCATATGCGTGTATAGACATGCCGAAACAGCCGGCGTGAGAGTGCAGGGAGGGGACTGGACTAGGGGTAGGAGACAGAGAAGGTACATACCTACTCTACCTACCCCTAGTTCCGGCCCTTCAAGTAGCACATCTAGGAACTATCTCTGAATAGAAAATAAATGCAATAGAAAATAAATGCAAGTACCAAAACTCACTTGGCCATTTGCCACTGCGCATGGCTATAAATTACCCAGACATGCCCGTATAATCATACAGAGAAAGGATAATAAGAATATTAACCCCAGACCTGCCAGTAAGATCAGTGCAGAAAATGGTTAATATGAGCACCTTAACCAAAACAGACATGCCTCCCTCTACTTTACGGTAGAACGCACAGCCATCTTTGATTTTATATCAGCTCTGATGAAGAGTTGTGTTTTGTGGACAGGTAGGGAGGAGGGAAGCATCAGCAAAGGCGTTGTGCACGAAGTGGGTCTGGTCTGAAAGGACACACAAAGTTTTTTCCCACTGTGCCGTCAGTCCTGCCCAACCCTGTGTCTGAGTCTCTGATATATATTTTGTGTATACATATACAGTAGTTATATTTGAATATATATATGTATATTTTTATAACTGTGTTTGTTATTGTTCTGATGAACTATTAAGATGCAAAAAGAAAAACATAACACATGCCGTAATATGTTTAAACAAAATGTATTGCCTGATATCTTTATATTTAAGGATGGTAGTATTGCTTTTTTTCATCTTAAATAACGTTTGAAATACTATTACTTCTGGCCTGAATGTTATTATAATTGGCTGTATGAGAATGTATCCCCCTTGTTTCTTACTTGTGTGACCTGTAAACATTCGAGACTTACTGTGAAAAGATTTTGTGGGAAAATTCTTATAATAGTAGTATTTTCTGGGCCTCATTTTTCAAGTATGGCAGTTTTTTTTTTATAGTTTATCTATATATATATAGTTTTTTTTACAGTGAATATCTGCAAAAAATACAGATTTGATAAAAAATTTATTTAATTTATGAAAGCAAAAAAAAAAAGAGGTTGCAAAAGTATTTAGAGCATTAAGAAGATAGTCAGAAATAAATTAGAATTTAACCTTTTTCTACATCCACCATTACCTTTTCTTTGCTTACTATTTATGTTTTTGCCATAAAAGTATTTGCCCTATGCTTTTACATGACCTATCTGATTCACCATGTTCATGAGCGGGCTGCCATATTTGTATAGCTGTAGACCGTTATCATTAGAGACTCTGACACGTTGGCAAAACAGTCAGGTTTATGAGCCTAAAGTCTCAATTACTTATAAAGCAGACCTATCAGCAAAAAACTATTAACATGACATAATGTGCATTCATATTTTGAAGAGCAGTTTTTTTGTCAGTATCACTTAAATTATGCCCTGATATTTTTTTATTCAAAATGCTCTTGTTGAAAACAGAAAATGACTAAAGAGGATTTTTGGGGATGTATGGTATTTTCTGTATTATTGGTCTCTCCATAATAAGATGCACCTTGCCTTTTGGCTACTAAGCAATATTTCATTATTAAAAATTCAATAGTATTATTTTGCCATCAGCATGCATTTATGCTAACTAAATTGACACTAAGTACAAGAGATGATCTTTTTATTTCACTAAAAAAGCATGAATAATTGTTAGTTGAAATAGATTTATGCATAACAGGTAGCATGATTATAGCTTCCATAGCTGTAGATTCTTTAAAAACAATAATATGAATTGTTGAACTGCTCGAGCTGTTCTTTAAAAACGAATTCAAATAATATATAGACCAGATCAGGTATTCCATTAAAATGCATGTTTTAGGGGGGAAAGGAATTTCCTTCCCCTGATTCCATTTGCTATCATTCAAATAAGAAGGGGGTATCCTTGCTCAAACCATTTTTAATATCGAAAGATAGATGAGGTAATTACCATGACTGGAACAGTCAAAAAAGTTTTCAAGGTTTGGCATGTAGTTAATTAACTGGAGCAGTGCTGTCCAACTTTTGTGTTACCGAGGGCAACATTTTTCTGGCCTACATGTTGGAGGGACAATAATGAAAGCCATTGTTGAACAATCCCTGTTTTTAGACCACACCCACTTTAAACCACACCCATGTTACCACAAGACCATGTACACATTAAATGTGGTAGCACACCAAAAGGCCAAATGGTTGGTGCTCACTGCAGGGATATCACTTATCACTCATATGTGAAATGAGTTGTCATATTAAGAACCTTTAAATCCATATGCCTCCTTATCCCCTGTGGATAACATAGCACCCAGCACATGATTAAACACCTTAAGAGCCCCTAACAATAATTTATTTTCAAATGCTAACAAAACCTCAGGACAAATACCAGTTTTATATTCCACAGGCAGAGTATGGCACACACAGGCAGAGTATGGCACACACAGGCAGAGTATGTCACACACAGGCAGAGCAGGGCACACACAGGCAGAGTAGGGCACATACATGCAGAGCAGGGCACACACAGGTAGAGTATGACACACACAGGCAGAGTATGTCACACACAGGCAGAGCAGGGCACACACAGGCAGAGAATGTCACACACAGGCAGAGTATGTCACACACAGGCAGAGCATGGCACACACAGGCAGAGCAGGGCACATACAGGCAGAGCACGGCACACACAGGCAGAGGAGGGCACACACAGGCAGAGTAGGGCACACACAGGCAGAGTGTTTCCCACATAGGCAGAGTGTCTCACACACAGGCAGCTTTGTAATTTTGAAAAACGGTCCGCACACACCAATATTGCAGTCGGGGATTGTGCCCCTTTTATTAATGCCACCAACAATCAACGTTTCGGGGGGAACACAGCCTCCCTTCTTTATGATCCTGAAGAAGAGAGGCTGTGTTCCCCCCGAAACGTTGATTGTTGGTGGCATTAATAAAAGGGGCACAATCCCCGACTGCAATATTGGTGTGTGCGGACCGTTTTTCAAAATTACAAAGCAGTAAGGAGACCGGGCTTGGTCAACGGAGGACCAGCACCACCACGCAGAAAAGTGGAAGGAGGTGTGCGGTAATAGAAAATTTCATCACACACAGGCAGAGCAGGGCACATACAGACAGAGTATGTCACACACAGGCAGAGCAGGGCACACACAGGCAGAGCAGGGCACACACAGGCAGAGCAGGGCACACACAGGCAGAGCAGGGCACACACAGGCAGAGTAGGGCACACACAGGCAGACAAGGGCATATATAGGTATAGTATGTCACACACAGGCAGAGTATGTAACACACAGGCAGAGTAGGGCACACACAGGCAGAGTAGGGCACACAGGCAGAAAAGGGCACACACAGGCAGAGTATGTCACACACAGGCAGAGCAGGGCACACACAGGCAGAGCAGGGCACACACAGGCAGAGCAGGGCACACACAAGCAGAGCAGGGCACACACAGGCAGAGTAGGGCACACACAGGCAGACAAGGGCATATATAGGTATAGTATGTCACACACAGGCAGAGTATGTAACACACAGGCAGAGTAGGGCACACACAGGCAGAGTAGGGCACACACAGGCAGAGTAGGGCACACAGGCAGAGAAGGGCACACACAGGCAGAGTATGTCACACACAGGGAGCATAGGGAAGGCAGAACAGAGCAGGAGACAGGGAAAACCATCAGGACCACTTTTAGATGTCCTACATACAGTGACACAGTACTGGTGCTCATTAGCATTTTGTATAAAATGTGAACAGGTGAACAGTGCTTTAGGGGTGTGAACAATAGAGGTGTCACAAGTGTGAACAATACAAGGGGATCACAGGTGTGAACAATACAAGGGATTAGTCTGAATTTGGGGTTTAAACAATGCAGGGGCCAATTAATCTCTGTAGTGATACCATTTAAAGTTTACACATGGTAAGCAAACACAGCAGGTAGGTGAGGGGGCCACCAGTTGGACAGCCCTGAGCTGGAGGATATAGTTGAACTAGAATGACCAAAATGTCTTTGTTCTTAATTGTTCTGATGAAGTTGATGGTAGATGACGAACCTTTAAGCATAAATTCAGACCAGAATTTTAGCAGATTTAGATGCAGTGTTATTTGGAGACACGTTTACATATAGACTCGTTTAGGAGCCAACTTGGAAAAATTTTAATTTGTAATCACTAGTGATGCCAATTTTATCTCCAGTGTTTCTCATTAGAAAGAAAAAGCAAAGCATTGAGTTCAGTAAGGAAAAACATGCATGAAAGGCAATCAAATTACTATAATGTCATAAGAAAAGGGTCGTTGCTGAGAATAATTAATTAGAAAAACTTTTTGGGGCCCATTCATTAAGTTTGAGTGAAGGAATAGAAGAAAAAAAACGTAGAATTTTGAAGTGTTTTTTGGCTACTACAACCATCGAATGGGCTACTTCGACCCTCATCTACGACCTCGAATCGGATTCTAACTAAAAATCGTTCGACTATTCGACCATTCGATAGTCGAAGTACTGTCTCTTTAAGAAAAAACTTTGACCCCCTAGTTCGCCACCTAAAAGCTACTGAGCTCAATGTTAGCCTATGTGGAAGGTCCCCATAGGCTTGCCTAACTTTTTTTGGTCGAAGGATAATCCTTCGATCGTTGGATTAAAATCCTTTGAATCGTTCGATGTTATTTTGAGAAACATACTGTACTTCAGAGGGATGTAAGCACACAACCCCACAGAATATAGTTTGCACTTGCCTATTGTAGAGATTTTATAAATACTGGTTGAGAAAGCAGGTGGGTTACAAATAAAAAAAAAAAATCAGAAGCAGAAAGGGTCAAAGCTGATGTCTTATGCACCCTGCAGAACTTGGCGGCATATTAATGTGGAGAAACTTATATTCATAAGAAGTGCTGATTTCTGGAGCACTGACAATCCAACACACAACCGCTCTGCTGCAAATCAATGGGGGAATCCTCGCCACTCTTGACCCTCACAGTGGGGTATATACAATACAGTAACAGCTGTTTAATACATACCTGTTTGTGAGCAAAGAAATGATATAGGCTCAGAGCCTCTATAACTGTTTTTAAATATTGTACAGTACCACCCCCCATTATATTCTAAAATATGCTGTCTATCTTTCCAGATGTGTAAGGCAAAAAATAACTATTTAGCTGCATAGGCAGTTTTGTGTGCACAGTTTATAAGTCTGCAGTGTTCCTGTGGGTGTTCGAGCTGGACATTGTTATTCACAGCCATTTTCATATGTGCTCTGGAATACACTTCCAGTATCATTCTGTGAGAGGTTATTTTAAAAACATTTAAACTAAGCATAGCTCACTCACATCTTTTCTTTTTCTCTTTTTTTAACATAATGCCATAATCCATATGCTCATTTACAGATGTGTAATGTAAACGAAGAATCATTTATACATCTTCACCACTGGCAGCTTTTGAAACCAGTGCCATATTTTAGAATGCTATATTGTATACGTTGTTTCTTTCCTTTTTATCCACTCGGTTATTTTTATCTTACTGGTTTCTATCTTTCAACCAATGTCTCAGTCTGTAAATATAACTGGAGTTCCTTAGGTTCAGCCTATGTATGGCTTCTCTAATTAAATTAACATAACCACGATTTCTAAATCAAAATGGTGCATGATATAGAATTAAACTGCTAGTGTGTGTTCTTTACTGTGAACATGAAATAATTACGTTTTCCCAATTAAAATGTTTGGGTGGCATGCATTGGAAGATTCCAAAAAATTGAATTTCTGAGATTTTTTAATTCAAAACATTTAGAATTTGCACTATGAATATGCATAACAACAAGCTTAAAAAAATCCAATTAAATAAAATCACGTTACCATTTAATTTCAATGAGTAAGGTTTCAAACTAATCTCAAAAGCTTGATATGAAATATCCATTGATTTGCACATGAACTCACCAGCTTTTAGATTACACATTTTCATATTCAGCTTTTCTGGAAAATGTGAGTTTTGGAAACTTCAAAAATAAAATAAATTTGTCCTTAGAAGCCTTTAGGAGACATAGCTGAAATTTACATTTTGTTTTTTGTTTTAATGACCAAACAACTTTTATTGAAAATACATAATAACAAGAAAACTGATTTAATAGAGGAAACAATGTATATACTGTAGCTACAGTTTAGGCAAAACATATAAGTAATTTGACAAATTTATTGAATGGAGAATTAAATGTCATTGTGAGATTTGGCAGGTTTCCCGCATCTCGGGGAAAGGGTCTTTCATCAAGACACAGCCTGAGAAAAATTATTGTTCAAATTCATAAACTTTTAAGAAGCATCAAATCATCTCCAGGAGATTCAATACATTACTGAAGTTTGCATTTTAATACTAAACTGGCAACTCACTGAAAATGGTGGCATGGGGGAATATATGGGTTATCCTCAAGCGAGTCTTGCTAGTATAAATAGTAGTAAATGTTTTGGACATTCACTTATCCAGTCTTGAATAATAAGGAACATGCACAATATTTAAAATTTTTGTTACAAATACAACCCTTTTGACACCTCTTCTGTCAGTGTTACACTCCATGTGTGGTGCTTGCCTGGTGGCATGGGACAAACATGAGCAACTCCACAGTGATGTTGGCAGAGACTGGGTACCTGGTATTTTTTAGCGCAGTGCCTCCACCTAAGCAGTGCAAACTGTCTGACTAACTAAAAGAGTGTATAGTCCTTTAACTCAGTCCCACAAGCACAATATATGAAATCTTCAAGCAGTCATTTAGGATACCCTCACTTTAGTAATTCTTACTCCAAAAGTCTCTTTGGATGCTTTACACAGAATCTTAAGGCGAGTCAAATACTTATGGACAAGCAGTGCAACTCCAGCCCCTTTGGATACTCAGATTGGAATCTCCTGCAAGTGCAAGTTCCTCCAGTCTGGACTCTCATACTCTCTGTCTCTACAGGCACAGTATCTGACTTCCCTGTGTCAGCCTGCTCCAAATGATGGAGCTTTTGGTGGGGCCCTCCAGCTCAATAGGCCCACTGGCAGCGAGCTTCCCTACCCTTCTTCCTTTTCCCTAGTTGCTGGGCAAAACCCCATGTATCTGGTTTATGTTCACCTACTTCCTTTCACACTTTAATATAGTGTATGGAAAGGGTGGTTCTTCCTCTTTGGCTTCTGGTGTCCTGATCATCTGGATGTGCCCGTTTAGTCTGGGCACACCAAGGCCCAGTAAAGCCATTGCCCTAAAGGGACCAGTACCTTTAGTGTCTGAGTTGGGGGAGAAGAGAACCCGTGAATGAGGTTAGCTAAAACAGGGTTATATCTGTTATAGACTCTCTAGAGTATGATAGAGAGTAGAGATAGTAAGAGCAGCTTTGTGCTCCATCAAGTATCTGTAGCAGGGAGAAGCCTCCCAAGGCTCCCAGATTGTCTTTAGTGAAGGGACCACAGTGTATAGGGCATCAGTCTTAGACTTCTTCTCCCTGACCACTCCACGGGGTGGGATCCTGACCACTTCAAGGTACATCTGCCTGGGATTCCTTTTACTGCTTGACTACAATGTCTATGGGAGACACATTCCTCAGCTGCCTGTTTCAGCCTGCTAACATTACACATATAACCCATGCTCAAATCACTAGCTGGACATTAACTCCTTTTGGTCTGCCTAGCCCAAATTAGCATTTATGATGCATTGAAATCCACCAATATGAGCAACAAGATGGTTTATGCTAATAATAATAGGTTTTTTATTGGTATAATGCTTACAGCAATAAAAGGAGGAGAGAAGAAAGGAAAGAAGTAAGACCGGTTGAGTAGGTGCTTAGATTAATTCATGGATGTGGCTGGTAATTGAAGCCAAGGCATCCAGATACTGTTGAACTTCTGAAGGTATCCTCTTGTTAGATAGGTTGTGAGTTGACTAATTATAATGACAGATTTTTAGATTTAGTTGGCAGGTGGAACTGTAGCATTGATGGAAGGGTTTAGATGAATTCCCTGTTTTATGTTTTGACAGTGTACCACATATGCACAGTACTGGATTAAAGTCTGACCTTCTCAAGACAAATTAGTGCAGAGATGCTGCATATAATTCTAGTCACAGCACCTAGCAAGCCACTGCTGTATGTTTATAACAAAACATATATAAATATTTATTTAGCATCTCACTGGATTACCTTTTTTGCTCTTAAGAAATGTGAAAGTTGGATGCAGGATTTGACAACATTTTAAATATAGTCACTGTTTATACATTGACTACACTTAAAGGGATACTGTCATGGGAAAAACATTTTTTCAAAATGAATCAGTTAATAGTGCTGCTCCAGCAGAATTCTGCACTGGGATCCATTTCTCAAAAGAGCAAACAGATTTTTTTATATTCAATTTTGAAATCTGACATGGGGCTAGACATATTGTCAATTTCCCAGCTGCCCCAAGTCATGTAACTTGTGCTCTGATAAACTTCAATCACTCTTTACTGCTGTACTGCAAGTTGGAGTGATATCACCTGCTCCCTCGACCCCCCAGCAGCCAAACAAAAGAACAATGGGAAGGTAACCAGATAACAGCTCCCTAACACAAGATAACAGCTGCCTGGTAGATCTAAGAACAACACTCAATAGTAAAAACCCATGTCTCACTGAGACACATTCAGTTACATTGAGATGGAAAAACAGCAGCCTGCCAGAAAGCATTTCTCTCCTAAAGTGCAGGCACAAGTCACATGACCAGCAGAAACGGAACTAGAGGGGGCGGGCCCTGGCGCAGTACGTGCAGCCGGGCTCCTGCCCCACTCCGTACACCCGGAACTGGCCCGGAAATATGCGCCGCGAAGCTGCACGCGGACTGCCGGGGGGCCCTGAGAGGGTGCGGGCCCTGGCCCGCTCGCACCCCCTGCTCCCCCGGTAGTTCCGCCCCTGATGACCAGGGGCAGCTGGGAAATTGACAAAATATCTAGCCCCATGTCAGATTTCAAAATTGAATATAAAAAAATCTGTTTGCTCTTTTGAGAAATGGATTTCAGTGCAGAATTCTGCTGGAGCAGCACTATTAACTGATTCATTTTGAAAAAAACATGTTATCTGATGACAGGATCCCTTTAAATATAGTTGCAGTATGTAAAATAAGAATTGCTTTATAGTGATTCAGAAGGCTTAGCTTCAAATATATTGCCTGACACAGGACATAGAATATATAAACCAGACACCAGGGCCTGATGTGATACAGGCCATTATTTCTGATTGTCTGAGTCAGACATACAGTAAATTGTGGTTCAAGGACCACAATCTGAAAGAAAGAAAAGATTAGTAATACAAAGCAACAATAATTATACAATTGTGGTCAAGCAGACCAATAGTTTTTGGTTGCCAGGTAAATGACCTCCAACAAACAGATAGCATTTTCAGTTTTAACTTGAAAAAGTCAGAAAAAGAAGATAGATAATTCACTATACAAGCAATCACATATCAAATCATATTTCTTTCTTTCCTTACTCTTCTGCATCAGTATAGCTTTTATATAATGCTATTAATTGTATGCAACTATTACTCATGCATATTTATATAAATCATTTTAATGTAACGTATTTTTAAAATAATTTTGGTTTCTGTTGTCATCACCTTTACATCCTTGTCCATTGTTAAAGGCAATGTTGAACAGTACATTTCTTTTTGGCCAGAACATCAATAAAACCAAATATCCATAAACCAAAAATATGTATGAGCTTTATTCTTTTCTCTTGCCAGGCTAGGTCATCTTTCAAATGTTTATGCTGAAGTTGGATGAGTCATGTAAATATCCAAGATATTTAATATTTATTTATGGTGTTGTTACATCGCAGACTGTTTGGTACAAAGAGATCCTGCGGCTTGACCAGGAGTTCTGCTCTTTTTGTTGCCACCTTTGAAAACATTAGTCGTACCTCAAACAGCCTGAACATGACCACAGGGGCGATCCCAGGGCTGCTGCTGCTTAAAGGAGAAACAAACCCTAAATAAAAAAAACCCTACCCCTACCCTACATAGACTCCCCTCCCTCCTCCACCCCAGCCTAGCTGCTAGCCCGGGCAAATGTCCCTAACTTACTTACCCCTAACCCCTTACTTATGTCCCTAACTTTACTTACCCCTCCGTGCAAATTCTATCCAGCAGAGTTCATGGGCGCCATCTTCAGCTGCTTCGGTAATCTTCAGAATGAGACCAGCGACTCGGCCAACTGCGCATTCGCTGCCACGCCGGCGCAGTCCTAGCCTTCCCTCCTAGAATTCCTCCCTGTCATTTCTAAATAACTGTACTGAATTTTAATTATTAATACGTATACTTAAAAATATTTGTATTCAAGTTTAACCCTGATACATTGGAATAATGAAAAAGTGCAATAGAGTTTATGAGATTTCTTTTAATTCATACTGGTCCTTTTAAATTAATCTTGTTAGATGTTTGAAGCCCTGTCTGGTAAAGGAAGGCTAATGCAATACATACCATCTTTTCTTTGAAACTTGCAAATGCTATATTAAAAAGACAATATGTCAACAGCTTTCTATATCTGCCTCAAATAATAAAAGCCCAAATTCTAGAACTTTAACTTGAAAATGCTAGTAACCACATTTCTGTTTGGGTAAGACAGTCCAAAGAAAGCTGTCAAAGATGATGTGTTAACAGAAAATAAGCACAGACCCAGGGCAAATGGGGGGAAACAGTTGTTTCATTTCACAAATTAAAGGAAGATATTTTGCTGTGGGCAGTATAGATTATTCCGTAACTTACAACTGTTCTGCATTAGTTTAAACATTTTTTTTAACCTTCCAATTTTCTTCTGCTCTGAATTCAACTACTCGCATTTTATGTGGCACAAATGGAATTGAGAGACTGGAAATTATTACAACATATGATACATTTTTTTCCAATGAATTTTATGTGTAATATAAACATAGAATTATTTTTTTTATTGTTCAGATTTTTGATTATAAGATTTGTATAATTTAAAGAGCAAAAAAAAACATACATAAATTGAAAATTCACTTTTGGGATTCTCCAGTGATTCTTGACTTTCCTTCTCCTTTAATGCATGGGTTTCCAGAAGTGAGTTGTAAGAAATGATTCTAGAATGGGCCATCAACAAGTGTAAAACAAGAAAACTAATAATATTTAATAATATTTTCTTATATGTAGTAAAAGGTAAGGGCTATGTAGTTATTAGGCAGATGTTTCTCCATTTCCACTAACCCACAGCAGTTTTTGTGCTGTATAGCATCCTAAAAAATGGAAGTAAAAATGTGTTTAGTTGCTAAACTCTGGGATTAGCTGAATAGAGCAAGATAATTGTTGTGCTTCTTGGACTGGAAAAGGAAACTGATGCTTTTCATTTCACATTTGCATCAAATTATTAGGCAGGCAAAACAACAAAGAGTGTTGAAATATTGTTTGTGTATTACAACCTCGAAAGTCATTAAACATAATTGATATTATCCGTTGGGTACAATAAAGTGTGTGTTTTATGTCTTCAGCCAAAGGCAGTTTCCCAATACAGCTTCACTATTTCCAGTTTGGTAATTCATTTTCTCTTGTCAAAATCTGAAAAGATAGGGATTTATTTCATTAATGTTGTGTTAGCTGCTTTGTTGCTTATAACTCCATGGTAACGTTTTCAGACCACACATAAGCTTTTGTGAAAAGGTAAGAAGTCTGGCCATCTGGCTTAAATTTTGCATTTATTGAACAATAAATTACAGTATTATTGTTTTAACAGTACATGACAAATTTCGATATTCAAATTTTCAAATTTTTTTCAAATTCAAATCAAATTTGAACTATTCCCTAGTCGAAGTACACAAAAAATAGCTCAAAATTTGAATTTTTTGAATTCGAAAATTCACCCCGATCTTTGATAAATCTGCCCCATAGTTGGTATGTTTCTTATCTTTGTCCCTGCTGAGCAGAACCTCTGGGTTTCATTACAGGCAGCTGTTAGAATTGATACAATAGTTGCTGATAGTCCAGAGCTGCTGCTGAGAAATGTATCAACTAATTGTTTCAAAATTGTAACAGTTTAGAGTCTGTGCCTGAATTACTGAGCTGCCAGACACAAACACCAGAGACATTCAACTTTAAACTTTGAATTTTGGAAAAACAGTAAAAAATAAATAATGGAAATTAATTTAAAAAAAGTCTTTATTCTGTTGAACGATCTAAAAACAACTGAATTGAAAAAAGTGTTTGAAAGGTGAACAATCCCTTTAACTAGGTAAAGGTCAAGACTTAAGTTTCCCTTTATTAAGTGTAGGCATTACTTTTTACAATACGTTTTCCTAAAGAATTCTTCCAGATAATTAAATAAAAGGGACAATTTACATGTTGCAAGTTAATATTGATAGATTTCAACTTCCACAATTAAGGCTTTATGAGGTATCTTTTCTGCAGGCTACACCAGCACAAAGTGTTCAGAGGCAACTAAAGTAACTTTTGCTTGGCAAAAAAGGAAGCTAGAAGTACCATGACATTCAGGGGCATATTTATCAAGGGTCGAATTTCGAAATTGAAAAAACTTCGAAATCAAAAAGACCAACCGAAATTAAGTCGAAGTTTTTTTGGGTCGAATAGGTCAATTTTCGATCAAATAGGTCCGTATTCGGCCAAATTTGAATTGTTCAAATCGAAAAAATATTTCATTTTCAAAGTCACCAATTGACTCCAAAGGAGGTCCCCCATAGGCTAAAACAGCAATTCAGCAGGTTTTAGATGGCGAATGGTTGAAGTCACATATTTAAAGATACTGTACATGATAAATTTCGATATTTGAATTTTCGATTATTTTTCAAATTCAAATTGAATTTAGAATACTCCCTAATTGAAGTACACAAAAAAATAGCTTGAAATTCAAATTTTTTTCATTCAAAAATTTACCTCGACCTTTGATAAATCTGCCCCTAAGTGCTTGAGAAAATGTTTGGGATGGCCTTTAGCTCAAGTGCCAGGTAAGGGCTAAGAAACAGCTTGTCAGAGTCAGGAGCAAGGATTTTTCTTATATACATTACTTCCTCCCAAGAGGAGCCCTTTCTTTGAGTTGCTATAGTCAAACATTATTCCATTTCAAATATCAGTTGTTCCTTTCAAGAAGAGGCATCATATGTATAAGAAAATAAATACTTAATCATTTATTACCCAAACATACAGTACGTTTGGGTGATTGTGTTTATGTTAAATATGACATAAAAACAAGTAAGACTTATCAACAAAGACTATAATCATAGGGGAAATATGTGCTGCAGTTCCATAAGTGAGGTATGATAACAATTCATCAACTAGAGTAGGTGGTGTGGCAATGACTCATCATCATTCAAATAAGGGGGTATGGTAGTGACTCCTTAGTTAAATGAAGGAGGTATACTAATGACTTGTTAGCCAGAGTAGGGTGATATGGCTGATGATGACTCATCATGAAGGGTGACATAGTAATAACTCATTGGTTGGATTTTATTATATAGTTCATACTGTATATTCTTGATAGTGAAGCTGATTCCCCTGAGACAACACTTGTCCATATTGGTATGGAGATGACTCCTCACCCATAGATATGAATGGCATGACGACATGGGCAGATTTTCATTTAGGCTATGCTTTAATTCCCCTCTGCCCCTTTCCCACCAGCCTAGAAACAGTAAGAAATAGTGGAGTATACATATCAAGTTAGGGAAACAGGAAGTCAGCGCACAGAAATATAGGGGGAGGAGCCCAAATGTCGGGTTACTTATAATAAATGCAAGGGGGAGCTGTTAAGTGCTGGAAGAGAAGATGGACTGGGTAAATGAGAAGAAACAAATGAAATCGGGTTAAAAAATAAAATGTATAGATGATGGTGGAAAACAGTATAAAAAGAGAGACATAAATGGAAAATGAACCTGCACTTGAGAATCTAGTAAGAGAGCAAAGCAGTAAAAGGGTACAAGGGGCAGCAGAATAGGAGGGGTCAGCCTGAAAAAACAGAGTGTCTTTTCCCTATTCATTAAACACTGCCTCCAAGGGCAAGGCCAGACGTGGCATTTTTGAGGCGTTTTTACATTGTGTTTTTAAAAAAGAACAGCCAGGCGTAAATACGCTCCTGAAACCACATGCGACCGTCAACATGTGTTTTTCAGCACGTAGGATTCTGTTCCCAACATGCACTTCTCATTGTTCTCATTGAATTTGGATGCCATATTTAAAAAATTTTTTGCAAAAGGTGGCAACCCTAGGTATACCAAGTTATTTTTGTTGAACAGTATGCTACAGAAGCTACTGATCTTATATTGTTAAAGGAACAGTAACGTCAAAAAATAAAAGTGGTTTAAAGTAATGAAAATATAATGCATTGTTGCCCTGCACTAGTAAAACTGATGTGTTTGCTTAAGAAACACTACTATTGTTTATATAAATAAGCTGCTGTGTAGCAATGGGGGCAGCCATTCAAAGGAGAAAAAGCTCAAGTTACACAGCAGATAGCAGATAAGCTCTGTCTGTCTAATGGTGTTATCTGTTATCCATTTGTTAACCTGTGCCATATAGCCGTTTTTCAATTTCCGCCATTGCTCCACAGCAGCTTGTTTATATGAACTATAGTAGAATTTCTGAAGCAAACATATCAGATTTACCAGTGCAGGGCAACAGTACATTATATTTTCATTACTTTAAAACACTTAAATTTTTTGGTGTTACTGTTCCTTTAAGTGGTGGGGGATGATTTGCCTTTAGTCATTACTAGATCCTAACCAAACCCTGAACTTCAGCTAAGTGGGTGTTGTCTGAGCATAATAGAAGTTTAAAGGTGAACTTGCAACTCCCCATATCTGTCCTTGCACAGTAGATAATTAGATTCCCAGTGTCCCCTTTGCTTTCACTGTTCTCAAAGCAGCAGTCCATTATGCAGTAGGAATGAGCACTACATGTAACCATCTTGCCACTAGTGAGAGGCAAAGACATTTCTTGAAATTTTGTTTATTTATAATTAGGGTACAAACAGAGGGTCATTATAAAAGATCAGCTTCTTTTACTCCTCTACCTGCCACAGATATTAAATTCTAGAGAGTGAGCTATTGTAGACAGTACATTTAATTGCTCTTTCTTCTATGATATGCCCTGTGTTTACAGGACATAAGCAGAGAGGTAAAATCCATGCATTATGCCAAGGAATGGGTTAAGTAGCCTTACCAAGCACAAAAATCACCATCAACCTATGCATGACTATGCACGATGCATACATGACGATGACTTAGTAGCCATGTAGGTCAAAAATGTTCAGTGATATAATGCAGGATTAAACAGTCATCTTTCTTCTACCCAAATCAATTAAGCTAAAAGTAGATCTTTTTTTTACATAGTCGTGAAAAAATCAATTAAATATAGAAAAATATTGGCTTTTAGAAAAAAATATATAATTGTCTGGTGATACAACCAAGTAATGGGACTTCAGCCAGCCCCAAACAGCACAATGTAGAAGTGTATCCCAGTTCACCAAAGGCTTATACTGCAATTTAAAGCATATTCAAAACTTTGGAACAGCGTGCATCCCTTCTCCAAGACAGCTTGTAACCCTTAAAATTGACTGTCAGCAGATGGTTTCATTTAGACAAAATCAGGCTTACTCCATTAAACAAAGTAAAGTCCAATGTACATAATATGTTAGCCAATAAACATAATCAGTATTGTGAAAGAAAAAAATTGAAAATATAGAAGAAACATTTTTTTTAAAACTAGGGGAGATTGTGGATGCACACCTAAGGCCAATTTCAAAAAGTTTAAAGCCCTGTCTAAATGATTCAAGTAAATATGCAAGTGCATGTAATTTTGAAACAGGGTTCTTTTTGTTACAAAGTTATGATCATAATATTGATAAGCCACCATACCACGTCAAGGTAGAACCCCACATGGTGGTCCCTAACTTATTTATCTTCAGTCATAGTAAAAAAGGAATATTACCTCTCTGTGTAGTAACAATTCTTTATGTAAACATCTCCTGTGCTTTGGTTTCAAACTCTGTGCTAAATCCTCCCCCGCCAACTGCTAAGCGGCTTTTAAGAGGGAGAGACTGCCTTAACCAAGCCCATTTTAGAAAAGTAGAAGTCAGGTGTTGTAATTAAAAACAAAGTAGAGTGATATGTGCAGTTGCACAATAGTGTGTATACATGTATAAGTGAAATGTGAAGGTGTGTATGGTAGTGGTTTTACCTTGACGTGGTATGGTGGCTTATCAATATTATGATCATAACTTTGTAACAAAAAGAACCCTGTTTCAAAATTACATGCACTTGCATATTTACTTGAATCATTTAGACAGGGCTTTAAACTTTTTGAAATTGGCCTTAGGTGTGCATCCACAATCTCCCCTAGTTTTGTATTTGCCAGGAGCTTTGGCTAAGCTCATGTGGTTATTGCACCCTCATACACACCCCTTTTTACTTTTGGTGGTCCCCCTCACTTGTTGTGCCTTGGTTTGTGCAATCTGTCTCCCTTAAAAGCCATAGATGCTAGCGGCATGGGAGGATCTAGCCGTGAAAAAACCAACGTCCCATTAGACACTTCTCTATGTACACACACATTTATTGTGTCATTCATTTATTTCTCTTAAACCCTTCTATTCTATGCTTACATTCATACACATTCCTAAATACACATACACTTTCCCTTACCACTACCATACACTCCTTCACATTTCACTTACACATGTATACACACTATTGTGCAACTGCACATATCACTCTACTTTCTTTTTAATTACAACACCTGACTTCTACTTTTCTAAAATGGGCGTTGGTTAAAGGAAAACTATACCCCCAAAATGAATACTTAAGCAACAGATAGTTTATATCAAATTGAATGACATATTAAAGAATCTTACCAAACTGGAATATATATCTACATAAATATTGCCCTTTTACATCTCTTGCCTTGAACCACCATTTCGTGACTCTATCTGTGCTGCCTCAGAGATCACCTGATCAGAAATACTACAACACTAACTGTAACAGGAAGAAGTGAGGAAGCAAAAGGCAGAACTCTGTCTGTTAATTGGCTCATGTGACCTTACATGTGGTTTGTATGTGTGCACAGTGAATCTTACGATCCCAGGGGCGGCCCTTATTTTTTAAAATGGCAATTTTCTATTTATGATTACCCAATGGCACATACTACTAAAAAAGTATATTATTATGATAATGGTTCATTTTCATGAAGCAGGGTTTTACACATGAGCTGTTTTACTCAGTATCTTTTAATAGAGACCTACATTGTTTGGGGGGTATAGTTTTCCTTTAAGGCAGTCTCTCCCTCTTAAAAGCCGCTCAGCAGTTGGCGGGGGAGGATCTAGCACAGAGTTTGAAACCAAGGCACAGGAGACGTTTACACAAAGAATTGTTACTACAGAGAGGTAATGTACCTTGTTTACTATGACTAAAGATAAATAAGTTAGGGACCACCATGTGGGGTTTTACCTTGACGTGGTATGGTGGCTTATCAATATTATGATCATAACTTTGTAACAAAAAGAACCCTGTTTCAAAATTACATGCACTTGCATATTTACTTGAATCATTTAGACAGGGCTTTAAACTTTTTGAAATTGGCCTTAGGTGTGCATCCACAATCTCCCCTAGTTAAACATTTTTTTTAGTTCAGTGCTGAATTGTACTACAAGGTGATGTAAGATACTGCGTTCCTTATCCTTTTATCTGTTTTAGGTTATAAACCTCATTAGGTCAAATTTTGAAACAATTATTTTCAAAAAGTATATAAAAATAATTAAATTAAAAAAATTAAATAATAATGGATTATTGTAGATATTTTACCCATGTCCAATATCTAAATGTTCTCCCCTTTGGCAGGTTGATTGGCATTTAAAGGCCCATTTATCAATCAGTTTGAATTTTAGTGGTTTTAGAAGTTTTTAAAACCATGAATAAGCTCATTTCCACTAATGTCCGTCACTTATCAAAAAATCCGAACTTGAAAAGCATAAACGGGAAATAGTCGCAGAAAAGTCGCAAAAATCTTTATTTTTTTGACTTGTTGCGTAGTAACTACCATTTTTTGTTTTGTCATACAAAAACCAGCATCAAAAAAACCCCCCAAAAATGTAAAAACCACAAAGTTTATAAAGATCTTCCAGTTGTAAAAGGGACATCTTCCATTGACTTCAACATTCTTGACAGGTTTTAGCTTAAGTATTTATTTGGATTCAGAATTGTTGCAGTTTTGTCGCATAATAAATTCAGAAACTTTTTTTTCTGAGCCTTTTTGGGTTTTTGGTGACAAAAAGTCCAACCTGAAAAAGTTGTGGTTTAGTTAATGCACACGTCGATGGTGTGTATATATATATATATATATAGGTATGGCACCTGTTATCCAGAATGCTCGGGATAACGGCTCTTTCTGTAATTTGGGTCTTCATGCCTTAAGTCTACTAGAAATACATTTAAACATTAAATAAACCCAATAGGCTGGTTTTGCTTCCAATAAGGATTAATTATATCTCAATTTGGATCATGTACAAGCTACTGTTTTATTATTACACAGAGAAAAAGGAAATCATTTTTAAAAATTTGGATTATTTGGATAAAATGGAGTCTATGGGAGACAGCCATTCCGTAATTCAGAGCTTTCTGGATATCGGGTTTCCGGATCAGGAATCCTATACCTGTGTGTGTGTATATATATATATATATATATATATATATATATATATATATATATATATATAATGTATGTACATTATGTCAATGTGAAATAAAAATAATAGTAAAATATGCAGCAAGAACAATGTCTTATTTATCCTGTGAGACCTATAAGAAAATTGCTTTAGTTTAATAGTTACCAAAGTAATTTATCATTTTTACGAAGGTTTTTTGTCACCCATTTCTAACATGTTTTATTTTCTATCAGTGTATTTTCCAGAACTAAAACGATGCTATTTTTGAAAGTCTACCTAGAACATTTTCGAGTTACATCATTTGAACAAATATGTTGTTGTTAACACAGAAAAACCTCTTTGCTTGCAGTTGTATATTTTTTTTGGCTAAGGATGTGCTCATGTCTAATACATCACATGTCCTTTGGTGATACTATTTAAGATGGAAATTCCAAAACTCACAAATACCAAACGGCCAAATGTTCCAATGTTGGACTAGTATACTAAACATGCAATATATCTCCTTCTTTTCCAAACAGAAATAGATTTCTCTTAGATTTTGTTTGATAAATTTGACCTAAGATTTCCATTTGGAATTATTGGAGTTCCTACTGTTTTTCTGTGTGTTGGTGGGCCAAGCCCTAATCACCCAAATCTCCCAAGGAGGCAATAAATTACAGCAATGAGATGGGGCTTTGTATTTCTTCTGCTGTGGAATAAGGCGGACTCGCAGCAGCATATTTTGACAGGCATGAATTTAATTCATTGTTTTATGACAGATGGTTAAAGTGTACATGTTCCCTGTCCTGATTTATGATCATTTGGGTCTAGAGGATTTTATAATTTACAAGTAATGTGAAAACAGATGGATAGACAGACACTAAAGTGTTGTCTGACCTGTGTGTTCTCATCGCTCTTTACAAATGGCATCCATATGCGTACAGTCTGTTAGTGAGATCTTCATTAACACTGAAGCTTCACAGTGTATTCCTCCTGAAAAATACTACATCCCCAACTGCTAATTCATATAACTCATCTAATGGGAAAACATTCCCGTTAACTATTTAATAGCTTGAAGACCCAAAAGAACATTTGTGGAATTGACATTGTAAGAAAGTCTGGATATTAAGATTATGTTATGCCACTGTAACATTGATTTCTCAGATCTGGAAGTCTCATCTTGTTTTCCAGTGGACCTCTTTTTTTTTTCTAGTTTGTGGATAGGAAAATATGCTCTTGAAGATGTAATAGATGATATTTGTTAAAAAGGGTGATTTCACATAATGTAAATGTACCTGTATATTAATATTACAGCAATAATCGTTCCAAAATAAGGAATAGGCAAGGTTTTTTACAATATACAGGCGGGACCTATTATCCAGAATGCTCGGGACCTGGGGTTTGCTGGATAATGGATCTTTCCATAATTTGGATCTTCATGCCTTAAATCTACTACAAAATCATGTAAACATTAAATAAACCCAACAGGCTGGTTTTGCTTCTAATAAGGATTAATTATATCTTAGTAGGGATCAAGTACAAACTACTGTTTTATTATTACAGAGAAAAAGGAAATCATTTTTTAAAAATTTGGATTATTTCATTATAATGGAGTCTATGGGAGATGGCCATTCCGCAATTCGGAGCTTTCTGGATAACGGGTTTCCGGATAAGGGATCCAATACCTGTACTGTCTGCATGTTAAGGAGACTGGGGAAACCATTTTTTACTGTATTGTGTTAAAGGTGTAGCATGGGGGCATTGTATTATATCTGTTTCATTTGGTGTAATGTTAGAAATGACATTGTTACCGGTAGTTAATTGCTAGTTAAATAGAGGTTTAACCGTTTTCTGTAGTTTAATGCTTTGATGTGTCTGATGCAGTATTTAAAGCCTTTTTAAAATACTGGCTTTGATGACTTTTGTTTCGGATCCTGGTGGTCACTGGTAAATCACTTAGGAAGCAATGTAATAAACATGGCTTCGGTTTTTTTTACCTAGAACGCCTAGGCTTTAATTTTGTGCACATTACATCATTGTTGTGCCAGCACCATTTACTACATTTTCCTTTTATGTTCCATTTACTTTATGCACCAAATTCCAGATATTAAGGGGCAGATTAAGGGGCAGATTTATCAAGGGTAAAATTTCGTAGTTGAAAATACTTCGAAATTCAACCATCGAATTTTTAATACTTTTTTTTTTCAGCGAATTTGGCAATCGTTCGATTGAATTAAAATTGATTCGAAGGATTTCAGCGATCAATCGAAGGATTTTAATTCGATGTGTAAAGACTTGGAAAAAGTTTGTAGAAGGTCCCCACAGGCTAACATAGCAAATTTAATTTGGCGAAGTACTGAAGTAGATTTTTTAAAGAGACAGTACTTTGATTATCGAATGGTCGAATATTCGCACAATTTTTACTTTGAATCGAATTCTAACTAAATTCAAAGTTGTAGTATCCTATTTGATGGTCAAAGTATCCAAGAAATTTCAAATTTTTTTACTTTGAAAATTCCTTTGAATTCACTTCGACCCTTGATAAAACTGCCCTACGTATAAAATTAGAGCTCACCACAGAAAAACTCTTCACCGATATATTAAATACGGTTCTAAAAGTCCCAAAGCAATAAATACAGGTTGTTAGCTATAATTTCACACTTACATTTGACAGTGGCTAAGGTCCAAATGAACATGCGAAAGATGAAAATTCCTATTCTGTATGAATTTAAAAAAAATGATCTTACTGGTAACAAGGTAAAGGCAAGGGTATTTTCATTAAGCCCACCACTGCATATGCCAATTGTCTCCAAATAGTGGGGAAGTTACTTCAGATTGTTCCAATTGCACCATAAACCACAATCCACAAGGGACTGGGGCTCCATTTGTTTTTTGATATGCTCAAAATGCCATTAAGGGTTTGAGGGAAGTTTGGTCATGGAAATGGCCCTGATGATAGAGGATGTTGATACATTAATAAACAAATAAACTCCAGGTCACTTATTGTATTATAAAGGATTTTTGCTTTGAATTTGTCACTCTGTCACCAGCTAACTAATAGAAGGGTTACTGAGTGCAAAACTAAACCACTAGAGCTAGGTACTAGATCCAAAAGCATTCTCAAAAAGGTCAAGATCAAAATCCCATTATATAAAATCATTGTATTAGTAATACAATATTTTAACAAAGGGCTATGCATTTTAAGGCCTACTAGACAGATCTGGTCCATCGTGGCAGTTCTATGTCCCCATGTCTTCTATTTATATTTTTCTGTCTTAGAAACATATTTTAATTAGAGGACAACAATAACTGTAGAACTTTATTTAGTCTGTAATTCATTTGGGTCACCTGGACACATTTTTTCCGGTGACTTTTATGCTTAGTGAGCTACCTAAGAGAATGGATCATATTAAACCTGTTAATTGTGACTAAAGACCACAAGGAACATTTATTATTTTATTATTAACATGTATTTATATAGCACCAACATATTGCGTAGCACTGTAAGAACATGTGCCTGTAAACAGTGTCGGACTGGCCCGGCCAGACCCCCTCTCCCGATGATAAATACTACAAAAAGAAAATGTATTTTTCGGCGCCGCACACCGAAGGCAGTTGGCGCATGCGCAGAGCAACGTTAGCGCAGACGCACCAAGCTGATCGCACGTCACAGTGGAGGGGCGGCGGGGGGAAGCAGGGAAGAAGGCTGCAGGGGGCCCTGGACAGCAGTCCCAGTGAGCCTCGGGGGCCCCCAGTCCGACCCTGCCTGTAAAGAGTTCAGTAAATGATTATTCTGAGGAAGTGAAAACTAAATTACTTTAGAACATGATATTGACTGTGTTGCCTAACTATCCAGAGATTTTTTTTTACCTTGATTTGAGTTTTTCTGAGGAAAAAATTGAGTTTTCAAAACATGCATTTTCAAGATTCACTAATGCCAAAAGTTGAAAACTGAACACGTTTAAGCTATTTTTCAATTTGAGTTTGACATTAATGTGAAATTTGTTCAAAATAAGGGTAGAATGTTCCACTTGTATTTTCACATTTTAAAGAGATAAGTCCCTGAGTGGCAAACATTTTTACAAACAAAGTTTCTTTCTCACAGAAAAAAAACGCGAGCTTTTAGTGGATGCTAATGCAAATGGTGTTGAAACAGTGGCTAAAACTGAGTTGCCAGATCAGGTGAGTTGCTAGAGCAGGAAAACGGATGCCGGCGTCACATTTCTTCGAATTTCACAGGAAATTCGCTAATTATTCAGCGAAGAGAAACATTACAGATTCATCCATCACTACTTGTGAGCCATCGGTCCATTCATTTTCAGTGAGGCTAATGTTTTAACGGAATTGTTCATTGTAAAAATAAAAACTGGGTAAAGAGATGTAAAGATGATTTGCTAAATAAATAATGTTTCTAATCTAGTAATGTATAAAGGCTGGAGTGACTGGATTTCTAATATAATAGCCATAACACTACTTCCTGATTTGCAGCTCTCTTGGTTTCCATTTTTTATTTTGCACATACCAGTTTTTATTTTTACACTGAACTTTTCTTTTAATAAACTGGAAAATAAATAAAGTTGTTAGAGATAACTCATCTTCCATTTTTTCTTGTAACAAATACCAGCTATTAGAGATTCTGAAAAATATTCAGTATGTTTTAGTTTTTTTCTCAAATCAGGGAAAAAAACACAATCTCAACAAAATTAATCAAAGGAGAGCCTAAAAAAATAGTATACAAAGAACCGGGGAAGCTTCGTTGCATTGTTCTGATGTTTTAAATTCCCTCCACCCATATACAGTTGTGATTGTAATAAAATTAAAGAATAGCATAACATTTCCAATCATTTTCCCTTTTAAATCAAATGTAATTTTTTTTATCAATCATCACCCTGCAAAATGGCCAGATATCTAGGTCATATTTATAAAAAAAAAAGAAACAAATTTCCAATTAATTTGAAGTTTTTTTGTA
Source organism: Xenopus petersii (assembly GCA_038501925.1). Classification (NCBI taxonomy): domain Eukaryota; kingdom Metazoa; phylum Chordata; class Amphibia; order Anura; family Pipidae; genus Xenopus; species Xenopus petersii. Next base: position 117,378,547 of record CM076681.1, read on the forward strand.
AACATATCATTTATGGCTTACTCTGCTTTGCTTTTAAACGAACTCCCAATAGAACTGTAGGGTATAGCGATGGTGAACTATGTGCATGAAAGTTTTCTTTACAAGTACCATGCATTCATTAGATAGGAGACAGCATTTTCCTCTATTCTCCTGGTTGCAAAAGTGGTGACAACAGTTATCGAGGCAAAACATTAGCTAAAATAAATAAGCTTTTAAATGTGATTTATCTAGTGCCCATTTTGCAGTTATTATACACATGGTAGACTTTAAAAATAAACATTGCTAAGGAACCCCAGTAGATAGGAACGGTTTCTAAATTGTATTGTTTTGCTTTCATTAAGACATTTCAACTTTAAAGCAAAGACAGAATGTAAATATTAACATTGTGTGGAATGCAACTGAACATACTGTTAGTTTTAGGTCAATGTATTATAGAGCACTTGAAAAATAATCATATATACGTCTAGATATGAATTTGCATCAATAGGGGAAACAGTTTCCCTTTGTTGCTTCTTTATCATAACCGTTGAAGGGTCCATCTAGTCCTGTCATCAAGTCATAGAGAATGTCAGCTCCTTCAGAAAGAACCGAGTAGCCACTTGAGCAGCAGTGAAGCACAGTGCAAGGCAAACCAGTTACAAGTAGCTTGTATGGCCGAGAATCTGGGTAAAATGTATTCCTTTTAGAAAGTCTCTATAGTTTATTTTCCCATAAATACAAAGTTAAGAGTTGCTCTGTAGTGTAAACACTTCATGAGTGGAAGGTAAAATATTTATTGGGAAGGCTACTAACAAAAGGCTTTCCACTAAAGAACTTTACATTTTATACATATACTAGTAAATTTATTATATGTTATTATTGTATTAGTATATAGTTATTATATATAGACTCCTCCTGATGAAACGCACCTTGAGGACAAGTGAGCTGTAAGACAAATTCTCAATTCCGTGTAAGTGTGTTTTGTCATCCAAAAAAATCTGAAAAAGAAGTTGTGGCGCTTGGCGCGCGTCTCCTTTGTTTTAATTTGATTTAGTACACAGTATTCATAATTATTGTCTGCCTATACATACTGCCTAACATGGACTATATATTTACAAGTATGCTTAATAAGGCGAGCTGCCATAATATTTGTCTCAGTAAAGCATTCCACACAAATATCAAAAGAAGAGCACAATTCTGCATTAAAGACAAAATTCAAAGAAATGTAAATCTTATTTATTTTTAATAAATGAAAATTACATTTCTTTAGGATTTAAAGGCTATTACAAGACCTGTGTCTAGTTCATACCCAGTATCCTTAACCCTGATTAATTGCGATGACATAGCTACAACAATGCAGTAATGAAACCACATGTTGCAGTGCCCAAGGGCTGAAACCATGTAGGGGATCCTCACATTCTTTTTCTTATTAAACTGTTGATGCCTGGTACTTCCTTCATTTGATCTACAGTCACATCCTTATGTAGCCAGCATCCTCATTCCAAAAATAATTCCAGTCAATCTAACAAATTACACTAAAAAGAATATGTGACATTCTAACTTGAATCTTTATATATACATGTTAGTCTGAATTTGGATTTGAGGACAAAAACAAGGACAAAAATAATCTCAAAGAAGAAAACACCCATTTTTTTATAAAATAGATTTAAAGGGATACTTTCATGGGAAAATATATATTTTTTTAAAATGCATCGGATAATAGTGCTGCTCCAGCAGAATTCTGCACTGAAATCCTGCACTGAAATCCATTTTTCAAAAGAGCAATCAAATTTTGTTATATTCAGTTTTGAAATCTGACATGGGGCTAGACATATTGTCAATTTCCCAGCAGCCTGATATACACAAATTTAGCACTTCAATTTTGGTATTAAAACAGTAGCATAGCGACATTTCGGATATAACAGATCCTTTTTCAAGCTAAAAACAAAGTATCATTATCACTTCCTTTATACCCACAACCACTAGTGCCAATCACATAGTATCACATGCATTATAGAGTCATGAACCATCCATATTACAGGTTTTCTTATATTACATATATATGCAATAGACTTAGTAAATGTATCTGTATTCCCACTTGTAATTATAGATTACATTATTTAGTATAAGTCATATCAACTACGATGTTGTATCTTATCTTGGTATCAATAATTCAAACAGCAGTCTATTCTGTATCACCAATCGATATATCTTGTCCAGGTTCTATAAAGAATGAATAGTATAAGGAATTAAAAACAGTAATTAAAACAGAATAAACACTTAAAAACAACAAGTGTCTCATCTATAGCACTGCGCTCAAATCATATTCTTTGTTCATACCCTTAGGGCTTAGAGTTTCAAGTTTACGAATCCAACCTGCTTCACACTTTAATAGTTGTTTTAGCCGATCACCCTTTCTCCTGAGTTTCAAGACCTGCTGTAATACTTGAAAATAGGACTTTGTTTGACTTTCCTCCTAATGTCTGATTTATGTTCACCAATCCTGTCTGTTAGTGGTCTTGTGGTTTGTCCCACATACATAAGCCCGCAAGGGCATTTCAAAGGCATAGACTACATAAGAGGATAGGCAGGTATGGTACCCTTTTATTTTAATTACTGTTCCTCTATGTGGATGGTAAATGGTGTCCCCTTTTAAGCAACTATTACAATGTTTGCATAATAAACAGGGAAATGTACCATTTTTCCTCGATCCAAAAGTTTCTTGTCTCCATATTTTCTCTGGACCAACATCTGCCTTCACAAGTCTATCTCTTAGAGACCGTGCTTTTTTATATGCAATTCTTGGTGGTCTCTGGAATATATTCAAGTTTGGAAATTCTACACCCAATATACCCCAATGCTTGCAGACAATTTTACCAATGTATCTAGACAAATTGTGGTATTCACTGGAAAAAATCATTCTTTCATCCTTCTTTTTCATATTCTTTTTCCTTGTCGTCTGTCCAGTTATCACTTCCCCTTTACATTTCTCGAGGGTTCTGCTCGGATAACCCCTATACAAATTTTTTTTCTCCATTTCATTCAATCTCCCAACTAGATTCTCTTTCTGTGAAACTATCCTTTTCACTCTACAGAATTGTGATTTCTGATCGTTTTATGTGAGGTGGATGAAAGGAAGAATAAAGCAACAAGTATTTCTGTCTGTTGCTAATCTCCCTTCATATTTGTGTAGGGACCCGTAGAGTTAGTCCTATGGTCTAAGGGTTAATTCCCCTCCCCTGAGCCTCATGGCCTGATATATGGGTTTTCTGCCTGAAGTTTCATGGGGCAGAGCCTTTGGATTGGTGCAGCATGGCTGATCCCAAAAAGAACCACAAGGTGGTGCTGTGGAACCATATAAAAGGGGATGCCATGTGCTCAGCCAGCCATTACAATTTCAGTCTAGAACTGTACTCTTTTGGGGACAAGGGATGGAACTCTTGGGCTGCCAAAAGGATGCAACATGTTCTAGGGTAGTGTGTCATGCTTTAAAATGCATTTATGTGTGAAATGTTACCTTTTACTTGCCCTTTAAACTTGCATATATTTTATATAAAGTTATATTTGTTATATAATAAAGTGTGTGATTGATTTGTTTCCTAATGGGACTATCCTCAGGTGTATTCCAGGATGCCATTAGGTGGAGGCACTGCCAGAGAAGAGTTTTCCCAGTACCTTTCACCTTGCAAAGAGAACTCAGAACCCGAGTTGGTAAGCTGGTACAACCTTGGCACCAGGGGGGTCGCCAAGAGGGTGTTACATTTGTATACCAAAACATCCAAGAAATTGATACTTGAGAGGTCATGCTGTATGGTAAATTTCAAAGCTGGTGAGTATCCATTTAATTCTTTATAAAAACTCAATAAGCTTGAATGTGGCCCTTCCCATAGCATATAAATATTGTCTATATAGCGATACCACACTCTACAGTGTCGCTGGAACATTACATTTTCATATACAAATGTTTCCTCAAATAGATTAACAAATATATTAGCATATGTTGGGGCCACATTCGATTCCATCGTCGTCCCACATCGTTGTTCATAAAAGATGTCTTGGAACATGAAATCATTTTTCTCTAGTATGATACACAACAAATTAATTATAAATCTCCTTTGTGCACCATCCCAGCATGGGTCATCACCAATACACTGTTTCACCACCTCCACACCTCCTGTATGAGGTATGTTAGTGTAGAGACTTTCTATGTCCAATTCCCAGCTGCACCCAGTCACGTGACTTGTGCTCTGATAAACTTCAATCACTCTTTACTGCTGTACTGCAAGTTGGAGTAATATCACCCCCTCTCTACCCCCCCCCCAGCAGCCTAACAACAGAACAATGGGAAGGTAATCAGATAGCAGCTCCCTAACACAAAATAACAGCTCCCTGGAAGATCTAAGAACAGCACTCCATAGTAAAAGTCCCACTTAGACTGATTCAGTTACATTAAGTAGGAGAAATGATAGCCTGCCAGAAAGTAGTTCCATCCTAAAGTGCAGGCACAAGTCACATGACTGGAGCAGCTGGGAAACTGACAATATGTCTAGCCCCATGTCAGATTTTCAAAATTGAATATAAAAAAATCTGTTTGCTCTTTTGAGAAATGGATTTCAGTGCAGAATTCTGCTGGAGCAGCACTATTAACTGATGTGTTTTGGAAAATACATGTTTTCCCATGACAGTATCAAAGTTATTATAAAACATGAAGGGGGTTATTTACTAAAACTCAACTATTTCCTCACTTTATTAAAAAAATTCAACCAAATTCCCAAACACGAATTCCCTTAATTTAGCAATAAAACTTGAGAAAACCAGTGCAACAAAAAGTCACAACAAAATCGAATTTGAATCATGCAACTTTTTCAAATTGACGCTCTGAAAACTTGACTTAGTTTTCGTGTTTTTTACACTTAAAGATATACTGACACCAAAAATTAAACCTTTTTTTACATCTATGATCATATTGTCTTTGCATGCTATTTATAATTTTGCCATAAAAGTATTTGCAGATGCTTTACATTATCCATCTGATACCATCTGATGTTCTTCTATAAGGGGGCTGCCATACTGTATTTGAGCTTCAGCAGTCTGTTAACAGGTTAAGAAGGGACTGTCAGGTTGGCAAAACAGTCAGGTTTAGGAACTTTAAATAACAATTACTTACAAAAGCAGAACTTCGGTGAAAATCAGTGAAAAATTATCAACATGAGCCATAGGTAACTTTTGAAGTATATTAATATTTTGAATAATAATTCTTTAGTGTCAGTATCATTAAAGGGATTGTTCATCTTCCAAATACTTTTTTCAGTTCGGTTGTTTTCAGATTGTTCCCTAGAAATAAAGACTTTTTTCACAGTATGAAAATACTGTTTGATGAAGGGCCTGAATAGCCCGAAACGTTGCTTTGCGAATAAAGGATTGAATCACATATCGGAGTGCTGCTGGATTTATTTTCATACTGTGGATATATTCCTTGGCAGAGAGGAACACAGCTGTGCACCCGACACTTCAAAAGGTGATACAGTGTAAGTGTGGCAGAACTATTGACTTGATTATAAAGACATTTTTCAATTGCATTCCATTATTTATGTTTTAATGTTTTTCCAAAATCTAAGCTTGAAGTTCCTGTCTCTGGTGTTTGAGTCGGGCAGCTCAGTAATTCAGGTGCAGACTCTAAGTTGATATATTTCTCAGTAGGATCTAGTGGGAATATTAGCAACTATTGTATCAATTCTAACAGCTGCCTGTAATAAAACCCAGAGAATCTTCTCAGCAGGGACAACGATAAGAAATGTATCAACTAAATGTATCAATTTAGAACAGTTTACAAGGTCGGTGACCCCCCCTCCCAGAGCTGCTTTAGAAGGTGAAAAATTAAACTTTACACTTGAATATTAGAAAAACGGTGACACATAGACAATAGAAAGTAATTGGAAAAAGTCTTTATTTCTGGTGATCTGTCTGAAAACAACTAATTGTTTGAAGATGAACAAACCCTTTAATAAACCTCAGAGTTTTAGTGTTTTAGAGGAATTTTTGAAAACCACACATTTTTACAGAAACATTCTGCATTGCACCATTTTGCACCATTTTGTGCCTAAAGCTACTAAAAATGCCTTACCCTTTAAATAAAACAGGGAATGTTTGTCCATATATTGCAATATATTTCAGCTACATCAAAGTCATCCCCGGTGTGGCCAGTCCTACACTCAACTTTCATCTGATTCATTACGAATTCTATTGCCTTATAATGCATTTTATAAAGGGACTACGTTTTACCTTTACTTGCTGCTTTCAATAACAGTAAAACTCCCAAACTTGGATGCCCTGGTTCTTTACTATCTGGGGCCCCCATGACGGGCCCCCGCTAGCCAATTTGTTTGTTTTTGAATGGGCCTAGCCAAACTGGGACTGTGTCTGGCCCGGCGGTGGCCCACAGGTCCCAGTCCGATCCCGCATGGCGGCAACTGGGAGCTGGAAGTAAGTTTATGAAGCAGCATTAATAGCAGGTCTGGGCGGGAGGGGCCCAGTCCGACCCTGTTCCCCAGAGCAAAATTATATTGTGTGATTTGCATTTACAGTTATTGCATACAGTTTTACATAAAGTTTAGATTTGTTTTACTGTAAACTGTGATTTTTACTTTTCCTAGTGGAAATCCCCTGAGGTGTGCACCTCAGTGCCCACTAGGTGGAAGCACTGCTCTGTAAAACACAGTTCCCAGTATCTTTCATAAGCAAAGAGAACATCAGGGCCCTGGATTGCAAAGGGTTAATTGGTATTTAAAGAGACAAAAAAAGAAAATTCCATCGTGACGTAATTTCGGTACTTCCCCGATTTACTAATGGGCGCAGGCAGAACTTCGCTAGCAAAAGAGGCTGGCGCTCATTCGCACTCAATCGCCAGGCAAAGTTGCGCTCTGTCGAAGGGACGTAACTGCGCAAATTCACTAAGATGCAGATTTTACTGAACGTTACCTTTTGAGCTAGACTTGCCTTCGCCACCTCAGACCAGGCGAAGTGCAATAGGTTCTTCAAATAGTAGATAGGAGTTCTTCAAACTTTAGTTGAAATTTTTCTAAGTCCCAAATACGCTGGCGTCTTTTCCTTTTTTCAGGGTGATAGGCTGCAAAAGAGCAAACAATTTTTGTTGGGGTATCCGGCTTCCCCCCTACATTTTCTAACATTTGGCACATAAACTATACAGTGGGCTCATATGTAGGGCATTATAACAACTCTAATTTCTTTTATAAAGCTTCCCTGGGCTTGTGTAATGTAATGTATTTGCTGCAACATATAAGTCCATTCAACTTTAACTTCCATCCATATGCAAATTAGCCAACGCTAGCGCAACTTTGCTCTGCTTCCCGAATTAAAGCTAGCGCAACTTTGCAGCATTCGGTGCTTTGGACGCAACATTGCATGTCAGTGAATTAGCGTTGTCTGCGCGAATTTCCACCTGGCGAAGTGTTGTGCTGCCTGCGAAGCCGTTGCTGGCGAATTTTCACCACTTAGTTTATTTGCCCCCAAATCCATGACATTATCCCAGAACTTAGTTTATTTGACCCCAAATCCATGACATTATCCCAGAAAAAATTCTCTGTGTAAATGTACTATACAGTGCTGTTCATGTTCAGGTTCAGCAGACCCAGGCATAACTGAAAGTGAGTACAGTAGTTTAAAATAATTATGATCACTAGAGGCACTTAAAAATTAGGACAAGAATAATTGTTATGAAGTGGCACAAAGTTTTATAAAATTAGAATATGCTGATATTTTTAGTCCATTTTCCTTTGAACTTATTAAACAAATTACTTTTGTATTCACACAATGAAAACACACACAACATTCATTGGTTAATCATGTTCAGGTCTGCTCCCTTACAACTTGTTTTTACTTAACACATTATCAACCAGTAATGTGCAGCCTTAATTACCTTAGTACAAGTAACAAGAAAATCCATTGCCCTGAAAACATGGTCATATTGTAGCCTTTGTGAACTGAACTTGAAAGGCCCTGGTGTAAATTGTTGCCATATGCTTAACTGTTTCCTTATGTAGTTTTTCTTCCCCTGATGGAATTGCAAAATGGCAGATCTAGACTCCTTCAGTCTTCTTTTTCTACTGTATGTAGGTCATAATGAGGGCATCTGTATTTAAAAGGGAAATGAAGAAAATATATATTGATTGTGTGTCTCTTAAATATATATATATATACAGCAACAATGCATTAACCCAAGCAAATATATTAAAGAAAGAACAGGCCTTCTAGTAATTAGTGGTGCTTGCGAAGCAAAGCATCACTACTGTTATCTTGCAAACTTATTTTTATTCTTCTTCCGTATGAAAGTTTGGCGCGTAACTAGTCCCGCACCGTTTGTCCTAGACCCATGAATGAGGTGTCAAATCGTGCGGCTTAATCGGGAATGGGGTGGTATGACTTTTCTAAGGGGTGGGTGGTTAATTGCCCCTTGCGGGGGCAATTAACCACCCCAAAAAGTCCCATAGATTAACATTGAGGCCAACTTTTGACGGATTCTAGCGCAGAGAGGGAATCTTGTAGAAACGTTAAATTTACCACATTTGAAGAGGTTTGCGACCTGTGTCAGATGATACCCCACACGAGGGTATAAGTTTTACCCCCGGGGCAGGAGAGGTCCCCAAATTTGCCCCATTGACTTATAATGGGGAATTTATCGAATAATTAGTTTGTCGCAGACCCATGAATGAGGTGTCAAACCGTTCAGCTTATTCGGGAATGGGGTGTTGTGACTTTTCTGTCCTATTTTGGGGACCCAAAAAAGTGAGCGGAGCCGCAAACAACCAATCAGATTTTCCCTATTGACTTCAATGAGAAAATGTAAACAGCTGTAATTCTCACAGTAATAAAGCCAGAGCTCCCAAACTTGGCACCGTGGGTCACTGGGTGACTGCAGCCAAAATTTACAAAAAGTGGGCGGAGTCTACAACAGCCAATCAAATTTCAGCCATTCAATTAAATAGGAAAATTTTAAACTGCTGCCGCTCTTAGACGGTTAGAGATTTCAGCCATTGACCTTAATGAAAAATGATAAACTGCTGCTATTATCACAGTTTAAATGCTAGGTGTACCAAACTCGGCTCAATTACTCACTGGGTAACTGCGGTCAAAATTTAGGAAAAGTGGGTGGAGCCAAGAACAGCCAATCAGATGTTCCCTATTGACTTCAATGAGAAAATGTAAACAGCTGTAATTCTCACAGTATCAAAGCCAGAACTCCCAAACTTGGCACCGTGCGTCACTGGGTGACTGCGGTCAAAATTTAGGAAAAGTGGGCGGAGCCGCAAACAGCCAATCAGATTTCAGCCATTGACCTTAATGAAAAATGATAAACTGCTGCTATTATCACAGTTTAAATGCTAGGTGTACCAAACTTGGCTCAATTACTCACTGGGTGACCGTGGTCAAAATTTAGGACAAGTGGGTGGAGCCAAAAACAGCCAATCAGTTTTCACCTATTGACTTCAATATAAAATTTTGGAATACCGCCGTTCTCACCGTTTTAAAACCAGAGGCCCCAAACTTGGCACTGACCATGACTAGGTAACTGGGGTTAAAATTCAGAAAAATGGGCGGAGCTTAAGACAGCCAATCAAATTTTACCTAACGCTATTCAATGGGAATATTTAAATTCCTGTCATTCTTACACTGTTAATGTAAGAGTGCTCAAACTTGGTCCATTTGGTGACTGGGTTGCAAATTTTTAAAAGTGGGCGGAGCCAAAAATAGCCAGTTTGTTTGGATTGATTTCAATGGTAAAATTTGGTTGGATTTAAATTTCACCGGTTTAATCCGGATTCTACCGACTTTGTGTACCGAATTTGTGTACTCTCTAGGCACCAGGGGCGACTGGGCAAGACACCCAACATATATGGGGGGCCTGAGTTTTGCCACGGCAAGCACCACTCACATTTTCTTCAGGAAATGTACCTCTCTAGTTTGATTTATTATACAGTAATACAGTATATAGTAGAAGCAAATAACGTTCCTCCAGAACCCATGGTGCTATACATAAGACTATATTGGGTACATCAGGTGTGAGTTATTTGAGTGAAAAACCGTAGCAGGTACACGGTCCCACTGGGCAAGGTGGACATACAAAGTAGACCTACATTTATGTAAAGTATTTTAGAGGTTTTAGAGGTTGAGATGCCTGATGGCTTGTGGAAAAAAGCTGTTGCACATTCTGGAAGTCAGTGCCCGAATACTGCGTTATTTTTTATAGGGTGGCAGGAGGGTAAAGAGATTGTGTGCAGGGTGGGTGCTATCCCTGACAATGCTGTTAGCCTTCTGGATAGTGATGGATGAATTTGTCCCGTTTCGCCGCAAATTTTGCATTTGGGAAATTCATGAAATTCGTGGCGTAAAAATTCTGGCTGACGAAAAACGTGCGAAACGTCAATTTCGGCGCTGGCGATGGAACCGTTGCAGGTGTCAGAATTTAATCTTCATCGGCGAAACGCTCGAATTAGATGCAAATTCACACCTCCCGAATAAATTCGCCCATCACTGCTTCTTGAGACAGCGGGTGTGGTAAAAAGCGGGAAGCAAGACCCCAGTGATCTTTTCCGCCGTCCTCACCACCTGCTGCAGGATCTTGTGATCCATTACAGAACAGTTTCCATACCAGGTAGTGATGCAACTGCACAAAATGCTTTCAATAGAACCTCTGTAAAAGATAGTGAACATAGTAGATGGTGGAAAGTGAGCTTTTACAGCTTTTGCAGAAAGTAGAGACACTGCTGTGTCTTTTTCACTATATAACTGGTCTTAAGGGTCCAGAAGAGGTTCTATGCCAGATGTTATGGGGTGCCATTTGTCCCAAATACATTCTGTATACAAAACTATCCCTAATACACAGAATGAATGTCTCTCATGTTATATAAGTATTTGTGACCATACACAGAGAAAACAAATATACAAAAGACTTATTTCTATTAAAGAATGAAACCAAAATCTGGTTAGTGCACAAAAAGATGTCATTATATCACAAACTCCATTCTGTACAGTTTAACAAGCAATCTGTCGCACAAATGTATTACCTCCATGTAATGGACTCACTTATGTGCAAAGTTACTTACAGAATGAATTATGTAAAAACAAAGTTGGACATAATATATAATAACTAGTAACTAACTAGTGCTTGTCAAGCTAGATTTGACTGACAAAATAGATATCTGTGACAAAAAGCAAGATTTTATAGTACAGGATTCATTCTTTCCACAAAATGACAGTTTTGTTTCACAAAACAGATAAAATAACCATTCTGTGAAGCAATACTGTCAGTCACATTCCTGAACAAATAAGAACAAAGCTTATTGCCATATACAAACAAGATGAGAAGTGGCCAGCTCTGCTCCACATGGCTAAGGCAAAGTATCTGACCTGCTATAGAGGGCGCCCTCTAATGTCCCCTCTGCTGCATAGTAATAAACATGAACAAACCTTTCCTAAAAGAGTTGCTGTTAAACACTACAGGTTCGTAAATGGAAGTTTTTACAACTGGCTGAGAAATATAATGCTGCACTTATAATGATTGTAGAGAAAGAAAAGTATGCAAAACTTATATAAATGTGATCATTTTAGGTGATATGGCTATTCTTATTGTAGTAACCTGCTTGTGTGACCATTTTGGTTAAGGGCATTCCTGCTGTTTTGCCATTATCTCATGACTCACTCCTGTTCCTCTTCCTGTCTAAGCTGAGAGTAATTTTGGGACAGGCCACACCCACCTGCGATGTTGTATTAAATGTACCAGAAGTTACTGTGCTTGTCTGGCTGCTTTGCCTGACTCTCAGAGTCAGTTATAAGTTTTGTATATGATAGTTAGACTCCAATGTCTCCTCCTAGCTGTAATCTTGCACCAATTAGCTTGTAGTAGTCTCTTAATAATGTGCTTAGCTATAGTACAACTACTACATAATAGCTTTATCCAGAGACTTGGGCTTTATCCATGTTCATTTTGGCAGGTTATAAAAATGTGAAAATATTTCTCCTTATCTAAACTTTTAAAATTACTTATTTTCTTATCTCAAAATTGTTATAAAGCATCTTAGTTGCACCTGTTAGCTGTACTGGCCTCTCTGTTCAGTGCAGAGAAAAGAGGGACTTTCCAGTACAAATGAGGGACCTCAGGTTGAGCTGTCAAAAGAAAAAAGGGACAGTTGTGAGGTATGTGTGCACATGATCAGTCCCAAGTAGGGTTGCCACCCGGCCGGTATTTTACCGGCGTAGCCGGTAAAATACCTGCCAAGGCCAGGGCCGGTATTAAAACTTTACCGGCAATGTAGCTTATTATTAAAAAGAGCCCTCGGCCTGTCCCCAATCACCTGGAACTTAACTTTTTGTTTACTTCTTCTACTGTCCGTGGCGTGGCCCCGTCCCTTTTGAAATCACAGCCCGTCCCTTTTGACATCACGGCCCGCCCCATTGTGTCCCCGCCCCCCAGCAGCCAGTAAAACATTTTTAAAAAAGTGGCAACCCTAGTCCCAAGTCTCTGGCTAAAGCTATTATGTAGTAGTTGGACTATAGCTAAGCACATTATTAAGAGACTACTACAAGCTAATTGGTGCAAGATTACAGCTAGGAGGAGACATTGGAGTCTAACTATCATATACAAAACTTATAACTGTCTCTGAGAGTCAGGCAAAGCAGCCAGACAAGCACAGTAACTTCTGGTACATTTAATACAACATTGCAGGTGGGTGTGGCCTGTCCCATAATTACTCTCAGCTTAGACAGGTAGATGAACAGGAGTGAGTCATAACATAATGGCAAAACAGCAGGAATGCCCTTAACCAAAATGGCCACACAAGCAGGTTACTACAATAAGAATAGCCATATCACCTAAAATGATCATATTTATATAAGTTTTGCATACTTTTCTTTCTCTACAATCGTTATAAGTGCAGCATTATATTTCTTAGCCATTTGTAAAAACTTCCATTTATGAACCTGTAGCGTTTAACAGCAGCTCTTTTAGGAAAGGTTTGTTCATGTTTATTACTATGCAGCAGAGGGGACATTAGAGGGCGCCCTCTATAGCAGGTCAGATACTTTGCCTTAGCCATGTGGAGCAGAGCTGGCCACTTCTCATCTTGTTTGTATATGGAAATAAGCTTTGTTCTTATTGGTTCAGGAATGTGACTGACAGTATTGCTTCACAGAATGGTTATTTTATCTGTTTTGTGAAACAAAACTGTCATTTTGTGGAAAGAATGAATCCTGTACTATAAAATCTTGCTTTCTGTCACAGATATCTATTTTGTCAGTCAAATCTAGCTTGACAAGCACTAGTTAGTTACACTGTTATATATAATGCTATATTATGTCCAACTTTGTTTTTACATAATTCATTCTGTAAGTAACTTTGCACATAAGTGAGTCCGTTACATGGAGGTTGTACATTTGTGAGACAGATTGCCTGTTAAACTATACAGAATGGATTTTGTGATATAATGACATCCTTTTGTGCACTAACCAGATTTTGTTTTCATTCTTTAACAGAAATAAGTATTTTATATATTTGTTTTCTCTGTGTATGGTCACAAATACTTATATAACATGAGAGACATTCATTCTGTGTATTAGGGTTAGTTTTGGATACAGAATGTATTTGGGACAAACGGTACCCCATAAGATGTACCCCAAGGAATTTGGTACTCTTGACGATTTCCACTGGAGATCTGTCAATGCACAGGGGTGTACCACATGTTCTCCTGAAGTCAACAACTATTTCCTTTGTTTTGTTCATGTTCCTTTGTTTTGTTCATGTTCCTTTGTTTTGTTCATGTTCTTGTCTATATGCTGACTCGTTCTTGCTGATGCGACCCACCACGTATTTATCGTCAGCGAACTTGATGATGTGATTCGACCCATGCCTTGCCACACAGTCATGAGTCAGCAGTGTGAACAGCAGTGGACTAAGCACACTACCTTGAGGATCCCCCATGCTCAGTGTGATAGTGCTGGAGATGTTTCTTCCCATTCAGACTACCTGAGGTCTATTGGTCAGGAAGTCCAAGATCCCGTTGCAGATAGAGATGTTCAGGCCCAACATGCTCAGCTTAACACTCAAATGCTGAGGAATGATTGTATTGAATGCTGAGATAAAGTCTACGAACAGCATTCATACATACGTGTCTTTATTGTCTAGGTGAGTAAGTGCCAAATGGTAATAAGAAGAGGTTGGTGCATGAAAGATAAAGCGAATTAAGCCACCATTAAATGTGATCAATAATTCAATATTTGCCACAGCTGATATTTATAACATGACTGCGGTTATAATGATTTATTATGAGTCTGCAGAGTAAGCCCTGTTAACATGAACTTGAAAATCCCCAACTTTTTGGATCTCGAATCCTTAGAGATTCTTAATAATATAAGTTCAGTTTGGAAAATGGCCAAGCACTATACAGCTGGAAGGTTGCCCTGCACTGATCAACCTCTTAGCTATGTGTATAAGGCAGTAGAGGCTAAAATCATTTTTTAAGTTAACCATTTTTATCTATGTTTAACCAGTTTAGAGTTGCAGACAGGCTATTGTAACAAAAACAAAATAAGATATTTTTGGAGTATATGTTATTAAAGATTTTGTTTCTTTTTTTTGCAGTGTTAGCAATTATTCAAAATGCTGGTTTTGGCAATTCAGTGGCTTTCTGTTTTAAAGCTCAGGTAGAAGAACTGCTTGAAGACTGTGAAATGATCTAAGATCATGGTTTATCATTTGCCTGCCATTCCCAAGAATTCTAGTTACTGCAGAGCTACATCCTACACCATGCTAATAGCATTTTTGCTAGTCCCACAATACAGGAGTTGCTGATGAAAGATGTCCTGCTTGGATATACCCCTGACCTGCCAAATGAGGTCCCTGCATCAAGATCAGCACATGCAACATCCTGTCTTCCAGTATGTTTATGTATGTGTGCTACTCTAATCTAACTGTGTTGTTTCTACTACGAATACTTTTTTTGTAATAGTGTGATTAATGCTATGTTGCTAAGATTTGTCTCTTTATCTTAGTAATTAGAGTTAGTGATTGTTATTTAGTGTGCAATTTAAATTATTTGAAATTATTGTGGCTTGAATCCACTTGTAATAGGGAAGGAAGGACTGTTCAACAAGCATGCACTACTTAAAGAATAAATTACACAAATGAGTTAAGTTGTTGGATGTCTTAATAGTGTAAATCTGAAAGGTATGTATATTCAAAGCAGATTGTGTATCTGGCTTTGCTATCTGTGTTAACTAGTTTGGAGAATGGAAAACTCTGATTTGGGAACAAATGATGAATACTATATTTTTCTTTATGGAAAAACATGGGCTGGTACAAAAAAAAATTAAATGGTCTATAGATATACACGGAACGTGGTTGTCCAGCCAAGTTTGGGAAAATATGGGACCGTTGGTTGGCTGACCTGCAAATAGGCTCTGCAGACCGGTTGCAAGAAATAGATTCCATTGTTTGAACTGAATTGAATATGAATCTGTTAAATTCTCTCCCTCTATCTAACCTTTTATCTTTACTATCTCTTGTTAAATTAAAAATCAAATAAAGAAAAACTTACACAAATAAAAAAGATGTGCATAAAGAGAGAATAAACCAGCAAAGCAAATTTGTATTTCAATTTTGGATTCAGTTTCAGTTTTGAAGTATTATTACTATTATTATTAGTGAAACGGCGCCGACGTCTCGTTTTTGACGCCGGCGCCCGTTTTTTGCGCCGGCGCCTGTTTTTTTAGAAAAAAAAAATTTTGACGCCGGCGAATTTTTCCCACGAATTTTCACGGGCGTTTTGCGAATTTATTCGCTGGCGGCGAATCGCGCAAATTCGCCGCAAATTCGCACCTGGCGAATAAATTCGCCCATCACTAATTATTATACTATAGTATACTATTATTCTTTTAAGCACTTAAGGGGATCTGTCACCCTAAGAAAAAAATCCTACTCTCTTGTGTTAAGGTGGCCATACATTGATAGATCCGCTCGTTTGGCGATGTCGCCAAACGAGCGGATCTCCCTCCGATATGCCCACCTTGAGGTGGGCAATATCGGGCAGATCCGATCGTGGGCCCTAGGGCCCAGCGATCGGATCCTAGCATTCGCAAATGGGTGGTCGGATCGCGGGACCGCATCAACGAACAGATGCGGCCGCGATCCGACGGGGTTTTTAAACCCATCCGATCGAGATCTGGCCGACTTTCGGCCAGATCTCGATCGGGGAAGCCCGTCGGGGGCCCCCATACACGGGCCAATAAGCTGCCGACACAGTCTGTCGGCAGCTTTTATCGGTCCGTGTATGGCCACCTTTAGTCAAGCCAAATAAACTTTACTTAGACAATTTAAAGTACATGATGTGAATGTTATGCCTGATGAACAAAGGCGGGAAAAAATATATGACTGAAAGCGGAAGTGTTTAATTAAGTTTATTACAGGTATGGATGTATTATATATGGTATAGATCTGATGCAGAATTGTACATTGCTTTAGTCAATGATCTTTCATAGTAGCAGTAACTAGTCTAAACTTTGGCACAATGAGAAGGCTTGTCAAGTAAAATGTATGAAATAAGTTATTATACAATGGACTGCAAGCACCTTTAGATGGGAAAAATGTTTAAAGTGCATGGCATAGCATAGATATTGTAAAATAACAGATTTCATAGCATCTTTTATAAAAAAAAAAATTTTGTAACAGGTTTACAACCTGGATCTAAGAAGATGAAGAGTAGGAAGAACTAGGGATTGTGGAATCTATGATTTGTGGCTTAAAGGACCATAGTGCCAAAGATCATATACAGTATTGTTTGATATTCAAACCTTTCAGGTTAGAAGCAGAGGGTCCACTTTTAAATCCTCTCCTTCATCAACTCCATCACACCCCTTGCTCTAGGCCATGGGTCCCCAACCTTTTTCACCCATAAGCAACATTCAGATGTAAAAAGAGTTGGGGAGCAACACAAACATGAAATTGTTCCTGGGGTGCCAAATAAGGGCTGTGATTGGCTATTGTTAGCCCCTATGTGGACTGGCAGCCTACAGGAGGCTTTGTTTGGAGGTACAATGGGTAGGTGCAAAGTATGGCAAACATGGCCAGCGCGTGCTTACTTTATATAATCATTTTTATTTTAAGGCCTCTACTAGCTGGATAGGTTTGTATTTGTATGCATATTGAGTATTAACTTGTTCAGAAAAAAACTTGCATTCATATTTAGTATGTTTTATATTTGCACATAATGATATAAAGTACAAGCTTTGAAACTATTTTCATAAAAATTTCTAAAAGTTGCTAACTTTTCACTTTGATAGCTGGGAGTTAAAATACATTATTACCAATGACACTTTGATATTTCTTTGAATAATGGGCATCAAACATTTAAGAAGACCCGGTGCATTCATACGGGCGACTTCGAAGCACTCTGTGTGCCTGCCCCCAGGTAATTTACATTTTAGCCGGCGGAAGGCAGGAGAAGGCAGATCGGGGAGATTAGTCGCCGCGACGAAAAGGAGATTTGTCGCCTGTTGACTAATCTTCCGAATCTGCCCGTGTGGCCAGACCCTAACGAGAGAGCACAAAATGTTGTACAGACTCTTTTTCAACATGAGTTCAATGAATAGGGATTGTGCTGAACATACGTTTGGTTTGCTGTTGTAATTAGGAAGCATGTATGACTTTTGTTATTTGTTTGGCAAATCTAAAACTGAAACTGAAGTCACATTATATTTGTTGATCCCTATGAGCAAAATCAAAACAAATGACCAGTTCACTGAGAAGCTCTATGTATAAATAAACCATTCCTTCCAGCTTCCAGCCTGTTATGCTTTGAAATAAAGAGTGGCTCATTCAAATTATGTTGAAGAAATGCAACAGAAGTGCAATACTTATCTTGCACTTAAATGGTGAAAGGAGCCTGCAATGGTTCGCAATTTATTACTTATGCATCACATAAAAATACAGGTATGGAATCCGTTATCCGGAAACCCGTTATCCAGAGCTCCTAATTACGAAATGGTCTCCCATTTTATCCAAATAATCCAAAATGTTAAAAATTATTTCCTTTTTCTCTATAAAAATTAAAAAGTACCTTGTACTTGACCCCATCTAAAATATGATTAAATCTTATTGGATGTAAAACCTGCCTATTGGGTTTATTTAACATTTACATGATTTCCTAGTAGATTTAGGGGCAGATTTATCAAGGGTCAAAGTAAATTCGAGGGAATTTTCGATGTAAAAAATTCGAAGTCATTTTTTGGATACTTCGACCATCGAATAGGATACAACAACTTCGACTTCTAATTCGATTCAAAGTAAAATAGTTTGAATATTCGACTATTCGATAATCAAAGTACTGTCTCTTTAAAAAAAACTTTGAATTCAATACTTCGCCAAATTAAACCTGCCGAAGGGCTATGTTCGCCTATGGGGACCTTCTAGAGCCGTTTTTAAGTTGAAGAAAAATCATTCGATCGATTGCTGAAATCCTTTGAAACGTTCGATCAAACGATTTTACTTTGATCGCAGGATACCCATTTCGCTGAATAAAATTTGAATTCGATATTCGAAGTCAAAGTATTTTAATTTGATGGTTGAGTTTGGAAGTATTATTACCTTCGACCCTTGATAAATCTGCCCCTTAAAGTATGAAGATCCAAATTACGGAAAGATCCATTATCAGGAAACCCCTAGGTCCTGAACATTCTGGATAATAGGTTCCATACCTGTATAGAAAACACATTGCATTTGTTTTCCTTGATAGATAAAACTGAAAAATGTAAGGGAAAAATACTGTTTGTTGTTTAAAAAATCTAGCAACTTTTTTTTTGTACACATTAAACATAACAAATCATTTTTGATTCTAGGAAAATATTTTAACAAACCTGGAAACAAATACATAGAATAACATGCAATGGTTTCAAATACATTTTATTCCACTCTGTCAGAAAATGGCCTTGTCTCTGAACTTATATATCTTTTGGACATTCATATTATAGTTCCAACTTTTGTTTGAGGTCAGATGTGGTTTGTTAATTTTGGGGCTTTGATTTATATTAAAAAATCTTCTCTGTGACAGCTGTTAAGTTGTCAGAAGAAAAAAAACAACGCATGATTATAAATACAGTACAAACAAACTATACATTATGTATCAACATATTGGAATGTTTACAATTAAATTTTGATCATATGGTAATTAGAAAGATTTATAGGAGAAGGTTACTTTTAACATTTAATGAGCCTTTTTTTAAAGAAACCTCTTATTAAAATGATACGTCATTTATGCATAAAAAAAATTCTTATAAAAGCACATTTTATAAAAGAAAAAATTGTAAGTTAATTGGCCCAATAATTTGTATATGATGCCACACTGGTATAAATTAGAAGATAAGCTATTACATTATTTAATGGTATGTTAAATAGAGGTAGTGTTACGCCAATCTTTCTTGGTTTATTATTTTCTGAACTTTTAAAAAATATTTATAAATGTATTTTAAAATTACTTTGTACAACATGTCATACTGTTCTGGAACAGTACCATATACAGCCTTGCTATATCTAATCAAAATAAACATCTAATTTTCAAAATTCGTTTTTTAATCAGGTATAATTAAGAAATAAATAATTTCGAGATTAAACTTTTTTTTATCATCATAGTTATTTTTGTGTTTTGGCTGTACAGTAACATTTGTCTCTATACATCCAGCATATTAAACAGTATCCACACTTTCTTATTGTACAACTTCAAGGCCTCTGCATGTTATCTTGTTCTCAAATAGCAATTTTCCATTTTATTTTTACAATAATCCTTTTAATGAATTTGCTGGCTTCATCTAAAGGGATTGCAAAGTGTACAATTCCACCAACTTAGTTGGTGGGATCCCTTAATGCAGTAGGCCCCATAATGCATTTTTAATTAATATTTCAATATTAATATATTTTTCAAGAAATTGCTTGTTTTTATATAGGGGAAGATTTATCAAGGGTCGAATTTCGAACTTAAAAATACTTCGAAATTCGACTAACGAATTTAAATACTTCGAACTCTAATATCGAATGCAAAGTTTTCTCATCAAATTTGGCAATCGTTCAATCTAACTAAAATAGTTTTTAATTCGATGTGTAAAGACTTGGAAAAAGTTTTTAGAAAGTCCCCATAGGCTAACATAGCAATTCAGCAGGTTTAATTTGGCGAAGTATTGAAGTCAAAGTTTTTTTTTTTTAAAGAGACAGTACTTTGATTATCAAATGGTTGAATAATATATAAACTATTTTTACTTCAAATTGAATTCGAAGTAAATTTGAAGTCATAGTATGGTATTCGATGGTCGAAGTATACAGAAAATTACTTCAAATTTTGAATTTTTTTACTTCGAAAATTCCCTCAAAATCACTTCGCCCCTTGATAAATCTGCCCCATAGTATTTATTCAGTTACCTTAAAAAAAAACAATTTATGTCATCAGTACAGATAAGCAAAATTTGAACACTAAGGGGCCGATTCACGAAGGGTCGAATATCGAGGGTTAATTAACCCTCGATATTCGACTAGGAACTAAAATCGTTCGACTTCGAATATCGAAGTCGAACGATTTTGCGCAAATCCTGCGATCGATCGATCGAAGGATTTTTCATTCGATCGAACGATTAAATCCTTCGAATCGAACCATTCGAAGGATTTTAATCCAACGATCGAAAGAAAATCCATCGATCAAAAAATCCCAGGCAAGCCTATGGGGACCTTCCCCATAGGCTAACATTGACTTCGGTAGCTTTTAGCTGCCGAAGTAGGGGGTCGAAGTTTTTCTTAAAGGGACAGTACGTCGACTATCGAATGGTCGAATAGTCGAACGATTTTTAGTTCGAATCGTTCGATTTTCGTAGTCGAAGGTCGAAGTAGCCCATTCGATGGTCGAAGTAGCCCAAAAAAAACTTCGAAATTCGATTTTTTTTTTTTAATTCGAACCCTTCACTCGAATTTAGTGAATCGGCCCCTAACATTTTTCACAAATCTGTGTTAGAATTTCATTTTGCTGGGAAAAAAAAAGTCATGAAAAACCACCAATTGACTTCAAGGCATTTGGTGTGAGAAATGTTTTTAGAAAAAACCCAAATGATACCAGTGCATTTTGCTCAAGAAAAGAATGCCCTCTGACTCCAATGCAAAAAAAAAGTGTAAATAAACTGCCCATTACGCAAATTATTTTGGTAAGGCCAAACAGGGCATTTAGCTCATCAGTAGTCCCCATGATAGTTTTTTTTTTCCTGTTAGTTTAGTGAATTTGAAATAGTGACTTTGGGGCATTTTGCTGAAAAGTTTGCAATTTCCTGTGAAAATCGTGAAACGACAGAAAATTCTTGAAACTGAGCCGGCGTTTTTGACGCGAATTTTCACAGCGAATTTATTCACCGGTGGTGAATTTGCGCCTGTCAAATAAATTCGCCCATCACTAATTGGAAATATTACAAACTCACCAAACTAGAATGTACATTCATTTATTAAATAACATAAATCTCGAAAACTCGATGGATTTAAAAACAATGATACCAGTGCATTTTGCTCAAGAAAAGAATGCCCTCTGACTCCAATGCATGAAAAAAAGGGTCAAAAAAGCGCCCATTACAAAAATTGTTTTGGCAAGGCCAAACAGGGCATTTAGCTCATCAGTAGTCACCAGGATTGATTTTTTTCCTGTTAGTTCAGTGAATTGGAAATATTAAAAAAAATTTAACTTAAAAAAACTCACCAAACTAGAAATTAAATTCATTTATTAATAAATGTAAATCTTGAAAACTCAATGGATTTAAAACCACGAAAAACACAAATGCAGCAAAATCATATTCTACTCTACCAACTTTTTAAAAGTGTAAACCCTCCAGCAATATCAAAAATTTAGTCTTACCTGAAATTTTCCTTTTCTTTAGTCCGAAAGGCAGCACATCACAATTGGGTAATAGATTCCATTTCCCCTGATAGGACAGAATAATAAACAAGCTTAATTAACCCCTATAAGAGTCACCTCCTCCCCCCAGGCATCAGTGTTCATTTTCTAGCTTCATAAATAAAAACACCCCACTACTTTAAATTTATCGGGAGGGATTATTGTGCTGCCTTTCGGACTAAAGAAAAGGAAAATTTCAGGTAAGACTAAATTTTTGATTTTCTTTACGTCCTACAGGCAGCACATCACAATTGGGATTTAGCAAGCTAAACACAGGGAGGGATCATTATTTCTCTGCCAAAGCCGATACCCAAACTGTACTGCTAAAGGCTGCTATGTCAAGCTTGTAGAACTTTGCAAATCTCTAGAATGTCAGCAGGTGACATACGTGTATTTATATTTGATCTGACTTCATCAACATATTTTGACAACAGTTTCTTGAACCAGCTAACAAACTGTTCCATGTTATTTACTGGCCACTTGAAATACATGATTCACAATTTGACTGAGAATAATCTTCAGGCAATGGCTGATCACATCCTGAACAAATATTATATCTGGATTTTCGCTTTTTCCTGGAAGATCTTTCTCCAGACACCTAAAATATATGAAAAGTGAGCATAAGTACACATATTAACTTTGTAAATGTGACCCCAGTAAATCTGCTACACATAGTACCTTTAGCAGCCTAATCACAGTCTAGCAGCTTCCGCTACAGGAACGGACACACAAATGGCAAATGCTGCAAAATACCTGCTTAAGGGGATACCGCACCCTTAGCTGTGAGTTTCCTGGAAATATCTTAAACTCCTCATACTCACCATATTTTGCATGCATGTGGTATAAATGATACTCCCTAACCAGTAACAGTTTTATACTGGTAAAGATCATAGAATGCAGGACAGCCTAGGAATGGTAACAGCAATGATAATTTGCAATCATTTGAATATCACATTATAACAGATTTCTAAGCACTCATTTGAAATGGTAAACTGCAGATGCAATACCATTAAAATATAACTGTAAAAGGAGTAATAGGATATTTGCAACCCCTATATCTTTGTAATATAGACAATAAAATTCAAAGTTTCCTGAATGCATTGTCCTTGTACTCTTCAAGGTCATGATTTAATGGTGGTAAACTGCAGTGCCGTATAAAAACTAATGCAGCATAATGGACAATGTACTACTAGCAACAATCTACACCCACATACCTCGCATGCTAAGGGATTATAGGGACCTTAACTACATTATATTAATAACCCCTTAACTAGAACATTAGTGAAAGTACAGTTCTGTATTCTGTATGTTTGGATCTATATGTCACTTAAAGCTAGTCACTTACAACTGGGTAGTTGTATCATTAGAATAAGACACAGCATTATCTATCTAGTATCCATATATTTTGGAATTAACAGATAACCTGCCAAAACCCACATCCATAAATGTAGTACAGTTAGTGTTGATATACTTAGCTATTGAGCATAGTCAAGATAACCTACAGAGTACACCGAGTACACCGTAGCATAGAAACACGGAAAAAGCCACAAACACAGTACAAATACTTCAGAAATTGGCATGTGATAGTAGCTGGATTAACCTAGAGAGATACTAAGTACGGTAGTTGTAGAAGGAAATAAAAAGACCTGAAGCACTATGTTAATATGGTGCATAAACCAAAAAATTCAGACAATCCATCATGAAACTATTTTCACCGCTGTAATGTCATAGCAATGAACTTCCGAAAATGTTTACTTTTAACATTAACATAGCTATTGTAATAGTGCTCATGTCTGCAGAAATTTCAATGTGGTAAACACATTGTATTTCTGGAGTGCCCTTTGTATTCATCTGCTTAAATGCGGTCAACTGAAAAAATTGCAATATGTTAATATATTGAATTGCACAGTACAAATAATTCAGCACCTTGAATGGTTATACGATAACTTTGGTTGCAACATAACTTGTAGTATAGTAAAAGTGAACTGCAGTCATGCACATAAGATCCGTAAATTGAATGTATGACCTTATGGACAGGTTACATGCAGATGTCATAGTAAGGCAACAAGTGAAGTAAAGGGTGCCCTTAGTATAATGCAAGGGTGTGTTAGTAAAACTGAATGGTTATATCATGATTATACTGATGTTTGTAGACCTATATAGTTGTATGAACTACAGGACTTCAACTGGCCTCCATATTCTCAATGACTATCCTGCTAGTACTGGTTAAATGCAGACATTCCAATATGGTAATATAGAGAACTGTAGGCGAGTATTTAGTACAACACTCAAAGGCTATACAATGATAGTTTTGATCATATCATTACATAAATTGTAAATAAGTAATAATGAAACACAGAAGTGCACTTAATATCCATATACTGAATGGCTATTCTGCTATTACTGGTAAAATGCAGACGTGACGATATGGTATTATAGCGAACTATGGAAGCACAACACACTGAATGGCTATACAATGATAACTTTGATTACCAATAGCATATAGTTACATAAGTTGTAATATAGAAATAAGTATCTGCAGAAATGCACGTAATCCAAATGCTGATGGACTATTCTGCTAATCCGGTTTGATTACAGCCATTACACTATCGTAGAATAGGGAGCTGTAGTTGAACATTTAGTAGAACACTCTGTGCAGAAGTGCACTTAATCCATACACTGCATGGCTATTCTGCTAATCCTGTTCGAATGCAGCCATTGCACTATGATAGTATAGGGAGCTCCATTTGTTGCATGGCAACTTCATGGTATCACAGGTTAATGCAGATGTTGCCATATGGTAGCAAAATGAAGATAGCCATGCACTTAGTTTGAATGCAGTCATTACATATGATATGTTGTATTATGATACTGCTTAATACAGGTATTGTGGTACAGAATCCTGGTGAAGAGCAAGGGTGTGATTAGTGTAACACACTGTATGGCTATATCATGATAGTACTTATGCCTGCAGACATAGTAATAATAATAACCATATATGCTGTTAGAATTCATATGCTGAATGGTAGACATTGTAATTCAGGAATGAACAAACATTTTTACACACAAGAAAAATTGCAGGTAAGAACCACAGCCTGAGGATTTAATCCTGTAATACTCACTGCTTCATGTTGAAATTGGAGTCTCATGTGGTCATTTACCACCATTTCCTACTAACCATAACAAGTAACCGGTTTAGTAGCCATATTGTTGGGAAACACTGTGTTGAGAAAGTGACAATACTGTGTATATCCCAGGGATTTGGTTAACCATACCCGCAACAGTTCCAATGCCTTTACTGAGATAGCCAAACAGCTAATTTGTTACATCAGGCTCAAATACCTGCAATCCCAAAAAGCTCATTTGCATGCCAGAAGTAATTAGTGCACCAGGCTCCTTTGCATTAGGAGCCTTTCCCTTAAAGGGACAGCACATTTGCTGATATAGGCTGAGAAAAAAAAAATAAATAAATAAAAACAGCTAATATTACTGAGGCTAGGTTACCAAACTTTCCATAATGATGTGGATCCAATCCACTATAGTTGATAAGGCTGCACAATCTGAATGTTATCTGGCAGACTGCAAGGTGCACAGTGAGGAAAGCCCCATACTCCTGTTTGGATGTAAAAACCAAGTTATTGTATGCATGTTATTCCTCTGAGTACATGATTTACATAGTGAGTGGGAATAGTTATTAGGCAATAGTTCTTCACATCCTATGACCCATAGTAATTCTGCTAAGACTACCCATTGTACCTTAGCAGCCTAGTCAAATTCTAGCAGCCTGGCAGCTTCCGCTCCAATAACTGACCCAAATGACAAAGGCAATAAACACTGCAAGATTACCTGCTTTCCATAAAGTTCCTGGTTTATACTGCCTTGTCCACTTAGACGCGCACCTACACAGAACGGTAGTGCGACGTCATCAGCATACGCCCGGTAATACCGGCGTGTAGCGCACCTACACAGAACGGTAGTGCGACGTCATCAGCATACGCCCGGTAATACCGGCGTGTAGCACTGAACCACATCCAGACACATTCTTCTTCTCTTTGCAGGTCCTCACCCTCTCTCCCAGCAGTCAGGTTACTAGTGAGGACTCTGCATTGCCTAAGGGAGTTTTTCCTGCCTCCCCGAAGTGACCCACGCTGGCGTGGTCACTTCTACGGCCTTCAAGCTATCAAGCCTGGATCTTCAGCCTTCCGGCCATCTTCTATGTCCTATCCTGGAAAGACAGAAAAAAAAAAAAACACTGATGCCTGGGGGGAGGAGGTGACTCTTATAGGGGTTAATTAAGCTTGTTTATTATTCTGTCCTATCAGGGGAAATGGAATCTATTACCCAATTGTGATGTGCTGCCTGTAGGACGTAAAGAAAATGCCAGATATTTACATTCAATTGTTTTTTTTTGCACTTCATACATTTCAAACAATTTAGTTTCTGAAACTCTAATTGAACTTTGAGAGTTTTAGCTTATAAATGCAAATTGCAGGAAAAACTCAAATTCAAACATTGATAAATGTTATGTGTTTTCAGGAAGTTCTCTTCCCAGCCCTGGTGAATATAGAGGCAGCCTTTAGCACTCTAGATTGCCATACCAATCCAATCAATCCTATCTAATTCAGCATCCAAATATTATTTGAGCTTCTGGAAAATATAATGGGCGATGTAGGTCTGCAACACCTGGTAAGTAGCGGTAAGTTCAATACTAAGTAAACCTTTTTGTAATAAGTCTTACCTTTAATGCACTGATTTACCATAATTCTGCACGACTACTTTGGTGACTGTTTGCTGACACAAGTGTAATTTGTGCAACCACAATTATATTAATATGCTATGGAGATGCACTAAGCCAGCTGCAAGTTTTATGAGAGTTGAGAAAGGGACATGGGCATGAAGAATTTCTGTTTTACACTGGTTACATTTATAGTTACTTGTAATTGCTGTAAAAAATATATCAATCACAAAATTATTTTTATTCTCTTTCTCATCAATAAAATATTGGTACTGGGAATAATGAGTAAGCTGGTTAAATGTTATTAACAATTACCCTCCCTATATTATCCACAAAACAAGATATATGAATATTTATGTAAAAACACAAGACATTTGCATGCAAATACCACATTTCTGGCCTTTACATGCAGCAAAGTGAACATGGATCTTTGGACTTCATTATATATTTTTCATTATTTAGAACTGTCATGCTGTAATTAGACTATGTTTATATAAGTCTGGCAGTCCATATATCACTATTTCTAATTAATAAAATCTCCCTGGCCCCTCAGTTGAAATATATATATATTTCACTCATCGACTGGGAGGAATTTACATTAAATAGTATTAAAAAATGAAGCAATATATTATCTGCCTCATGCCGGCCTAATGTGTTTATATAGCCTATTAAATTATAATAGCAACCAGGGATAAAAGAAAATGTTTGAATAAACCAACACTGAAAGATGCGAATAATACAAAGAGTTGTATTTATGTGTGTTGTGAGTTCATTTGGCACAGTCATCCTCTATAATTCCTCTACAATATGTTATATAAAATGGCATTGAATCAAGGTAAAACTCTCATCAGTATTGGTTAAAAAAGAAATTGCTAGAAAAAAAAAAAAAGTACCAGGGCAAGTAATTCTGTTACAGATGGCCAAGATTGTCATTAAGGTCGAAATAGTCAATAAGGTAAAATTTTGATTAAAATGGCTCAACATTAGACAATATTTTATTCCAAAGTAACCAGATAGCAATTTGATTTGTGGTTGTTGACATCTCAGTCTGCTTGGGCAAAGTGGTTGAGTCATTTATCAGGCAAGTATAGTAAACATCGATGTTCCATTTCATTTAAGGATTTTTCTGACTCCCTGATTTACTTATTGATTTTTGCTAGTGATGGGCGAATATGATGCCGCCGAATTTTCGCCAGCAAATTTTCACGGCCGTTTCGCGAATTTAATCGCCGGTGGCGAATCGCGCAAATTCGCCCATCACTAATTTTTGCATCGTTTCTATGTTTTAGATGACTGCATACTAAATACATTACTCCTCCGACATATCACTTCTCCCACAGTTTGCATTACGATTCCATTATTTCCAGTGCATAGGTTGACTGCTTTTTAATCTTGTCTGTAATCAGGAGGAAGGATATACTTTTTGTCTAGGTGTGTACGTACAAACAAACTATCTGTTAAACAGTTATCCTAGTACTGAACATTGATGTCCTTCAACGCCAGAATACTAATGAAAATGGGCGGGTCACAATTTTCCATAAACTAAGGCATCAGTAAAGACTGTCAGGGCTGGTGACCCATAACAAGGTAAAGTAAATCTTAGATCCCCTCTTTGGAGTATGAGATTGCTTAGGAATGCAATGAATTCCTATTTTCGGGGTAAGGCCAAAGCTTAAATCTTTAAGGAAGGATTTACATATGCAAAATAGGAAATAGAAGGGGAAAAGAATAATTTTGACATGTGATTTTAAGGGCTTGGATTTCATTCGGCCAGGCTCTTTGATTCCGATGAGTCCTGCTGAACAAGACTTGGATTTGGCCGAGTTACAAGGTGAATCCAGAACTTATTGTTAGCAATCTATGGATAATATGGGTGATTTTTGGAAAGAAAACGTGGCATTACATATCCTCCAACCACCACCAACTGCAAGCAACAAGTATCAGCAAATAAGACACAATTCCAAAAAGAATGCACCTGCAAGGTCTCATATTTCGTATTTGTAAGGATTTGTAGGGGTTGAAAATATAGTCCTTTTTGTAGTGGAAAAAACCATAGTGAATGTTCTACAGGGCAAAATAACATTACATACAATACATGGATACTTTTAGATTCACACACACACACACACACACAAATAAACTACATACAGATATTTTATACATAATTGAATTTGCAATGTTTCTCACTGTTTTGTGCCAAGTCAATATTGTATCTAAGTCTGCATAATATTTGTATTTTTACCATAAATGAGTACGGTCTGTTTATTTGAAACAATGAGATCAGTCCTCTATAGGACCCTTATTCTGAGGTCAGGCTATTTTTTTAAAAAAATTTGCCCTCTTTACTTGCTAATTTATGAAAGAGTTTAAACATCTTGACAAACACTGTATTGCTTTCAGTTCATGTTCTCATTCTGTTGAATCAATGGTTAGTTATGGTTTCAATAAGAATCTAAAAAAAAAAAAAAAAAAAAAAAAAAAAGGCTTGT
Organism: Xenopus petersii; assembly: GCA_038501925.1. Lineage (NCBI taxonomy): Eukaryota > Metazoa > Chordata > Amphibia > Anura > Pipidae > Xenopus > Xenopus petersii. The sequence continues at coordinate 117,407,724 of CM076681.1, forward strand.
GCAACAATGCAGGCACAAGCAGAAGGCCCAAAACCCATGCAAGGTTTGCAAATCCTGAAATGTCATGTATTAAGTGGTTGCATCTGTCACAGCTGCATCTGTTGCTGTGAATGAGTTACTAGGTGCAGCATGCAGCGTTGTAGATTTAATGCATAAAAGAAGAGTCCTGCATGGGTTCAGTCAGGCAAACCTGGGCCCAACCTGGACCCAACCCAAACCGCCACCCCACTATGTCCCTACCAGACCCACTACCTCAACAGCACCCACAATGGGTTTATTACCACCCCACCCACATGACTGGAGGTGACATCACCATAGGCCAGAAGTGACATTACTTCAGAGGTGAATTAACCAGGTATAGGGAAAAAAATCGCTAGATCATCAAAGTTGGCTGGAAGGACTTGAGATCCGTAGCTGAACCAGATACCTAGGCAGGGTACCCATGGATTGACCATCCTGTTGGTGAAACTTTCTACCCAAACCAGACTGCTTTATGGGTAGTCCAGGGGTACCCTACCCGCTATCAGTCTCTACAGGGTTGCCGTTAGAAATCACAACAAAATTTTTGGGGCCCCCTGGGCTACGCCCACCCCAGCCCTGCCCCAGATCCCACCGATTCCACATCACAGTTAAAAGACAACACAGACATTGGCGCTAAAAAAGATAACCCCCCACACATACAAGTTATAAAAAGCTATTGGGGACCAGGGCCCCCCTATAAGTTAAAAAACCCATTAGTGCTAGGGCCCCCCTTACAAATAAAAAAAAAATTGAATAGAATATTTTTTAAAAAAACATTGGTGGCAGGGGCCTATATAGTATTAAAATGATACATTGGTGGCCAGGGGATTAAAAAAAAAAAAAACCACACTGGTATTCAGAGGAATTGAACTCGTGGCTTCAGGACTTCAACTTCTCCTCCTTTCGTGACTTTGGGGTCTTTTTGCCACTTCAGGACTTCAATTTAGTCTGTTTTCAGGACTTCGGGTCTTTTTGCCGCTTCAGGACTTCAGTTTCGGCTGTTTTCATGACTTCGGGTCTTTTTGCCGCTTCGGGACTTCGGCTGTTTGGGACTTCGGAAGGGCGGCATAACTTTGGCGTTGTCAAGGGGGCCCAACTCTTTTGAAAAGTTTAGCACTGCTGGGCCTGGTACACTTGTACCCCCCTCTGTCCCCCTGATGGCGGCGCTGGTTCTCCACAGAAGTACAGTACAGAAGTACACTTGTTATTAGAATTATTCTGGTCATCTTAGAAATCAAGACCCAGATATACCAGGTACTGTATACCAGTATTACAAAATCTGTGTATCGCTGTTCAGCGCTGGCCCGTCCACATCAAGACTCGCCACACTTGTTCTTTGAAAAAGCGGCTTTATTCAAATTGCAATGAGTGATAACAGGCAGTGGGTAAGTGGTGCGAACTAACGCGTTTCGTGCCCTCTCTATTGGCACTCAGTGCCAATAGAGAGGGCACGAAACGCGTTAGTTCGCACCACTTACCCACTGCCTGTTATCACTCATTGCAATTTGAATAAAGCCGCTTTTTCAAAGAACAAGTGTGGCGAGTCTTGATGTGGACAAGCCAGCACTGAACAGCGATACACAGATTTTGTACTGCAGATGCCGGCTTGGAGTTGCCGGAGTATCGCGAGAGCTGCGGCCGAGACGCCACAAGGAAGGGTGAGCTCCGCTTTAATCTTTCACCACCCGTGTTTCTGTTTTACTGTATACCAGTATACCTAGCTCTGTAGCAAATGTAAATGTGACTAAGTAAGCTGGGTTAAGAAAGGGTAGTAGACAGAATTGGGTTAGACTATAAAAATATAAATGATTTGCCCTATGTTATTAACTCTCATTCACCACAAAAAAAAAATTGGAAGGAAACAATAACTCTAAGCACACAATATCATGTGAAAATCCATTATTCAGTCTGAAACCTGTTATTCAGAAATTCCCGAATTATGGGAAGCCCATCTCCCATAGACTTGATTTTCTTAAAAATTATTAAGTAATAATAAAACAGTACCTTGTACTTGAAAAAACGGTAAAACTCATCAAAATCAAATTTGCGCTGACTTAAAAAAAAATAAATTAGATTTAAAAAATTGCTTACATTTTGCCTTGGAAAACGATTGACTTTTACATAAACCCAACAGCTTTTAGATGCCGAATATTTACATTCAAGTTTTTTGCTCATAATAAATATTGAAGATTCACATTTCAGAATTTAATTATATGCATAATTTGAATTGAATATAGACTAATTGCATTTTTCAATGATTTTATCATTATTTAGAAATGTACTTGAAGTTAAAGGCAAAAGGGTACATGTAGATCTGCAAGCGCAGTGAGCAAAGTGCAATTTCAAGTGTAATTTTTCCAGCGTCACAAGGGGATTGATGCACTTTGTGCAATTGCACTGCACCTGCCACAATTGTCAATTGTCCAGTTATCCAAAATTAACACAACTGCACATATGCTTTATCGAAAAATCAGGCATAATTGTCCTGAATATTTTCAAAGTTTGCCTGACATCATTTCCAGTAGTTGCTGGATGTTATTTCTGGTGTTTATCATGCAAGTGATGTGTGCTCTCTATTCTTTCACCTCAACTGTACTGCAGCAATTGACACAGGCAACTGAGGGAACCCTGGAGCTACTTGCATGTTTCAGGGGGGCCATTAACTCCAGGGGTTCCCTTCGTCATTAGGCAAAGGAGTGTTCAATTCAGAATGAAAGGCAGGAAGGAGTAAATGGCCCTGAATGGTTATGGGCAAATCTGTCTCGCCAGTGGCGTAACTAGATATTACTGGGCCCCACAGCAAATTATTTTTCAGGCCCCCAAAATGTTTAGAGGTTGACTTGTTTCTCCAATATTTATTGAAATTGTATATAAAATAGGGCCTCGTGGGGCCCCTATACCTCCTGGGCCCCCCTGCAACCGCAGGGTCTGCTTCCTCTATAGTTACGCCCCTGTGTCTCGCTTTGCCTAAAAATTTACAAAACTGAGAAAAAATTCAGGAAACAGTGAAAAATTTGCGAAACACAATGAAGTCAATGGGCATCAAAATAATTTTGACGCACAACAATTTTGACGCGAGCAACAATTTTAATGCGTGCGCCAATTTTTTTTTGTTGCGGACAAAACGTGGAAAATCAACGTGAATCCATGCCCATCACTAGCCCAGAGTGCAATAAAAATATTTCACTTAAACTGGCTTTACACACAAATGGTTGTGGGGTAATTTTGGAGACAGCAACTGCACTTGCAGACGGACATGTGTCCTAATATCTGTCTACCCTTTGCTATTCTCTCCACCCTTCATCCTGTCTTACATAATATTCAAAGCACTGTGGGAAAATGAGTCTTGACTTGATGTAGAGATGATCTTTGCAGCTTTGTTTTCATAGTATATGTATCACCATACCTTTTCCATAACATGTCATCGCACATAGTGATTCTTCAGTTCCAAATGTAATCCAAAAATGTAATTTTAAAGCCCAAATTGACCTAGGTTCAATGACCAACTGTAGTCTTACGGTTGTTTTTTTTTAAGTGATTTACCTGTTCCCGACTATACTTGCCTGAATCTTGCCAATTATATTAATTAACCCTTTGCATACCTCACTATTCAACGCTGACCTGCTCCTCAGTGACACAAGCCCTTCCAAATTCTAAAGTCCCAAATTTTAGGTCTAAAAGGCCTTGTGGCACTGACAAGACTGATGAATTTACAAACAATTTACAACTGGGTTGTCCACCTTTAAATACATTTTTAGTATGATTAGTAAACCAATTTGCAATTGGTTTAGCTTTATATTCAGCAGCTCCTCCGTTTCAGCAGTCTGTTGCTAGGGTCCAAATTACCCTGGCAACCATACATTGATTTTGACTTTAATATAATATGAAAGATGAATAAAAAAATAGCATTTTTTTGGTAGAATGGGTCAGTGACCTCTGTTTCAAAGTTGGAAAGAGTTGGAAAAAGGACAACATTTAAAAACGATAAAACGTGACAAGTTGCTTAGAATTAGCCATTCTATAACATTCTAAAAATTAACTTATAGGTGAACCATCGCTTTAAAAATAATTTACAATTTTAAATAATGTATGATATTTGTGGAATAAGATTGGAATGCCACTTAACAACAAGGGGCAGATTTATCAAGGTGAGTTAGAGGGAATTTTCGAAGTAAAATTTTTTGGATATTTCGACCATCGAATACTATGGGGCACATTTACTAAGGGTTGAATATCGAGGGTTAATAAACCCTCGAATTCGACCCTTGAAGTAAAATCCTTCTTCTTCGAATATCGAAGTCGAAGGATTTCCCGCAAATCCTACGATCGAACGATCTTAATCCATCGATCTAAGGATTTTCCTTTGATCAAAAAAAATCTTAGAAAAGTAATGGGGAAGGTCCCCATAGGCTAACATTTTACCTCGGTAGGTTTAAACTACCGAAGAATGTAGTCAAAGTTTTTTTTAAAGAGACAGTACTTTGACTATTGAATGCTGAAATAGTCGAACGATTTTTAGTTCAAATCGTTCGAGTCGAAGTCGACGGTCGTAGTACCCAAAAAAATACTTCCAAATTCAACGTTTTTTTTCATTCGAATCCTTCACTCGAGCTTAGTAAATATGCCCCTACGACTTCTAATTTACTTCGATTCGAATATTCGACCATTATAATCTAAGTACTGTCTCTTTAATAAAACTTTGACTTCAATACTTCGCCAAATTAAACCTTCCGAAGTGCTATGTTAGCCTATGGGGACCTTCTACAACCATTTTCTAAGTCTTTGTACATCGGAGTAAAATTGTTCGATCGTACACTAAAATCGTTCGATTCAAACGATTTAATCGTTCGATTGATCGATTTTCCTTCGATCGCAGGATGGCCAATTTTTCTGAAAAATACTTCGAGTTCAATATTCGAAGTCGAAGTATTTCAATTCGATGGTCGAATTTCGAAGTATTTTCTACTTCGAAATTCGACCCTTGATTAATCTGCCCTTAACTGCTCTTTTATCATGCCAAATTCTATTTTGTTTCCTGTAAGGAAAAGCAGAAATTGCGGCCATATTCGACTACTTACAATAAATGATTGTTATGCTTTGCATACTGCAGTGAAAATGACTTATTATAAATGCTTTCTGTCACTTTAGCTTTCCTATATTATGAGATCAAATGTATGTTACATAACAGCACGGGTCGGTGGTGTATTACGAATGTGCCAGATACCTGAAGTCCAATCATTTTCCTGTGTTTTTACATGTGTACCTTTTTAGTAGGTATGAAAGTCTATTCAGCAGAACTGATCCCTACTAAAGCAAATGAAGTGTTGTATAAAGAAGCAATAAGTGAAAAGAAGCAGGATGTCATGTGAGTCATTACAGTAAGTAAGACAAATACAATGCAGTTGTATAATTTTAAGAGTCCAACTGGAGCACAGCAGCGATGGAGGTAGGAGCCTTCCAAGGCTTGAATGTTACTGACCTCTAATGGCGAAAGCATCGTTTTTAAGTGCGCGAGAAAGTTCTATCAAAGGCCACTGCATCGGGAACTACTTAAGATTGTGGTTAGCTTCGGTGCCATTATGAAGTGCAGATTTCTTTGAAAAAGACCGTATATATTTTTTTCAGATTATTACAGGGTGTTTTAGTATGTGGGGGGAGGGCTTATCTTTTGAGTCATACGTTAACTGTGCCATGAAATGTGGGCTAAAATACCGGGTGTATATCATGAAGCACTTTTAAACAGAAATCACAACATTCGTGCTGAGTTATGAAAACCAAGCTTTTGTGCCTGAATGGATTTGTGGTTAAAACAAACACCTACAATTGAAAAAAATATATATTCTTTTGTACTGCCTGAGCCACTCTAAGGCAACGCTCGGCGCTAAACTCCTTCTCATATCTTAGCCATGATTTCATTTGTCTTTTGCATTAAATATGGCAACTTCAAAAGCACGGAAAGTAAAGTAAAAGATTTGAAATACTGACCCATTTTTTTCATTTTTCAAAGGCTGCTTGCTTTTGCGTTACATAGTTAAGTTGGGTTGAAAAAAGACAAAGTCCATCAAGTTCAACCCCTCCAAATGAAAACCCAGCATCCATACACACACCCCTCCCTACTTTTAATCCCTACGTTTTCTTTTTATTTTAAATCAAACAAAAAAAATGATTATTATTTAGGATTTCACTATAAATTCCAGTGTAAAGCCATAAAACAAAAATAATCACAGGCCTTAGACTTAAAAATAAGATTTTTAACCCACACCTAAAGAATTATGGGCAGAATTATATTCAAATTACTTCTTAACGTCCATGACCAGAAACACTGGTATAACACAGTGCAAGGTATTGGAACATGGCTTCTGGGAGGGTAGAATATGGAGAGCAGCCAAGCAAAGAATTATCTTTACATTAAATATTAATTTTTACTTTATTATTTTAAGTGTTAAAAATAATTTTAAAAAGCAAAAATACCATATTGCTTGTGGCTGTGTATGGGACTGATTTAGTTACCCATTATTCAGACAGTCCCTTAAGGTTTTGGCCTGTCAAGTGGGTCCTAATTTAGAGCTTTGGACACCTTAGCGTGTACTGGTATAGAACCTGTTACCCAGAATGTTTGGGACATGGGGTTTTCCGGATAACAGATCTTTCTGTGATTTGGATCTTCATGTCTTAATTCTACTAGAAAATCATGTTTAATAATAACAACAACAACCCAACCAGTGTCGGACTGGCCTGGCGGGACACTGGGAAATAACCCGGTGGGCCCGACCCTCGTGGGGCCCCGCCGGGCCAGACCCCCTCTCCCGATATCGAAATTTTGGGGGAAAAAAGTTTTCTGCGCTGTGCATGCGTGCTGAGCGACGCAGGTTGCGCATGCACATGGTGCCATTCATGCATGTGCACTGAGCGGCACCCTAACACATTAACGCCAAGCTTGGCGCATCACAGTAGGGGGCCAGGGGGGCTGGAGGGGGGCCCTGGACCAGAAGTCCCAGTGGGCCCGGGCCCCCCAGTCTGACCCTGAAGCCAACAACCTGTTTTTTTTTTCCAATGAGGAAATGATATCTTAGTTTAAATCAAGTACAAGCTACTGTTTTATTATTACAGAGAAAAAGGAGTTTGTATCTTAGGCTATGGGAAAATGTAAGGATTCATTCTTGCTGATCCTGGTCTGTGTCAGGCTCAGCCATTTCCCAGATCACGGCTTTTTATGCCATGGCTCTGCTGGCTATTTGGCTAGGTGTTAAACATTTAGGCGCAACAGTACAAAAAGAGGACTACTTTCCATGCTTGAAGTATATGTTCTCTTGATTTTATCGCTGACAATCAGGGACTTTCATTTGACCTCACAATGAGCCACTCACTCCATAAATCATCAAGAGTGGGAAGCCAAAAACGATCCCAGACCATATTTAATATATCAACGTGTGGTCATCTGATTTCTCAATCAATGGATTACCTTAAAAATATTATTAAAGAAAACACAATGATTTGAGTCATTACATGACTGTAAAATCCACTAAATCACTGTGCTGCCCAATAGTTGGCTGCATTATTTAGGAAGACTGGAATAAATCCATATAAGCCTCTATAGCAGTCAATTCAGGTTCCACTTTGCAGTTCACATAACAAGGTCACAGATCAATAAAATAACAATAGAACAAAATATTTAGTAGCCACTATTGTTCCAAGGATATAGACAGCATGAAATTGATATTCTCTCCAACTCTCAGACAACAGGGCCCCAGACCACTACTTCCAGCCTACTGGGAGGGTTAGCACGGCACCACAGTGTGAGAACCTATACTTCATACAGCGGACAGCCAGCGATTGTTGTATCAATCATAGGGAATCCTGCCCTGTTTTCCTAATTTGGAAAATCGAACGGGCAGTTTTGACCCAGGCAGCCCTTCAGAAAACAGGCTGCCATCCCTACAGGGGGACACTCCACAGTAAAGAAATAAAATAATATATTAACCCAATAACAGTCAAAGGATATTGAATATAAAACTAGCAAGGGCAATGAAACACCTGCATACATATAGGCATTATATGTAGGGTTGCCACCTTTATTGTGTTGGGAAAACAGGCAGGGGGCGGGCCATGTGACATCAGTGGACGGTGCGGTGATGTCAGGGGGTGGGACTAATGGCATGGTGATCAGCGATTGGCTGATCGCCATGTTATTCACTTAAATGTCCTGCCCAGATTTCCAAATTAGGAAAGCATTTTTCACCGGGGCAGTGCTTCCAAAAACCAGGCTGTCCAGGAGTAATCTGGACAGGTGGCAACCCTAATTATATGTGTCGGTGTGTTAGTTAGGTGTTTTTTTAATGCACATGAAATGAAAAGAACTATTAAGTACACTTGAATGAACTGAATGAGACCAATGCTGGTACTTGGTGCACTTAATAGGTAAATTATGAAGCTGAAATATCCTGTAGTGATGCAAGTGATTTACTCCTGTGTTTATATGCAAGCTTGCTCTATGGGACATTCTATGTTTTATGTGTACATTATTTTAAAAAAGAATAATATATGCCTGTATTGTGTTCAGTGAAAAGGAAAAGTCAGAATTTAAAGTTTTTAATAAATATGCCAATTTTCCAGAGGCGGACCATCTGGTTTTGATTATTCTACATAAAAAGTCAAATATGGCAAAAGCAATTTCACTGTAGTGGTTTTAATATCAAACCTTTGAAGATGAACAGTGGCCACTAATAAGGAGCCTGATGGAGATAAATGTATCATTTAAAAGCTCAAATGATCTAATCTATTACACATTTAAATTCTATTTTAAGGGGGTTTTCATGATATTATAAATATTTGTATAGGAATAGCTAAAAGATATGAATCCAGCATGTGTTTGTTGATTATTACAATCAAACTAAACGGTCTAATTAAAAGCATTATAATAGTAAGCTATAGTGATGGGCGAATTTACTCCGTTTCGCCGAAAAATTTGTGAATTTCGTGCGAAATTCGCGAAATGGCGAAAAATTTGCGAAACTGCGCCGGTGTCTCATTTTTGATGCCGGCGCCCATTTTTGACACCGGCGCCCGTTTTTTCAACGCCGGCGCCCATTTTTGACGCCGGCCCCCCTTTTTTTGACGCTAGCGTCCGTTTTTTGGAAAAAAAATTTTTGACGCCGGCGAATTTTTTCCGCGAATTTTCGCGGGCATTTTGCGAATTTATTCGCTGACGGCGAATCGCGCTAATTCGCCACGAATTTGCGCCGGGCGAATAAATTCGCCCATCACTAGTAAGCTATCTTCTTATTTGATTAGTAAAATGAACAAACAAGGGAAAGCTGTGCTCACCACTCATTTTTAAAACCATTAGGCGGGGGTGCAATGAGGCTGTGACCACAAAATACATATAGACACATACAAGAGTCCTCTGCACTCAACCCACTAGCAATATATTTTACTGCTACTGAAAAAATGCCTTACCCTTTAAACAAAACAGGGATTGTTTGTCCATATATTGCAATATATTTAAGCTGGCCAACTACGTCAAAGTCATCCCATATCTGGCCTGTCCTACGCTCAATTTTCATCTGATTCATTAAGAATTCTATTGCTTCATTATACATTTTACAAAGGAACTAAGTTTTACCTGCAACTTACTTGCTGCTTTCAAAGTAAAACTCCCAAACTTGGCTGCCCTTTTATTAGACACCAGTGGGATCACCTGACTATAGCTGGGAAGGGTGGGAGCTACAACATGGAGCTGGTCACTGCTCCTGTAGAACTATAACAAACAAGGGAAAGTTGTGCTCACCAATAATTTTTAAAACCATTAGGCGGGGGTGTAATGAGGCTTTCCAACTATAGTCAGGTGATCCCACTGGTGTCTAATAAAAGGGCAGCCAAGTTTGGGATTTTTACTTTGAAAGCAGCAAGTAAGTTGCAGGTAAAACTTAGTCCCTTTGTAAAATGTATAATGAAGCAATAGAATTCCTAATGAATCACTTTTTTAATGAATGACTTTGACGTAGTTGGCCAGCTTAAATATATTGCAATATATGGACAAACAATCCCTGTTTTGTTTAAAGGGTAAGGCATTTTTCAGTAGCAGTATGCACAAAATGTCTCTGTCTTAAATATATTGATAATGGGTTGAGTGCAGAGGACTCTTGTATTTGACTATATATATATATATATATATATATATATATATAGAGATAGAGATAGAGATATAGAGATATATCTATATAGAGATATATATATATATATATATATATATATATATATATATAGGTAATAGAGCAGGGGTGTCCAAACTACGGCCCGCGGGCCAAATGCGGCCCGATATCCATTTTATATTGGCCCGCAGCCTGCAAAAATCCCTCCCCCCTCTCAGCATCTACAAGAAAAAAAAGTTTCCTACCACGTGTCATTGGGGGGCGGAACCTGCAGTGCTTCAGTGTAGACTGGAGGACGCTTGTCCTAAACTCCGCCCTCCCCTCCCAGTGACAGGAGTTAAGTGTAGTGCGGGGAGGGAGGGGGGCAGTAAACAACTGAAAGCATGGCTCCATTCCCCTTCTACACTGCTGCCTAACCTGGCCTGGATTTTGTGCATCGGATGAATTGTGAGTAACTGTTCGGTGCTTGGCTTGGGGGAGGGGTGGATTTAGTGAGGCTGCAGCCGGGCAAGGGAGTCAGTTACAGATCTAGTGTGTGTGTATCTCACTGTGTGTGTGTCTGTGTATCTGTCTGTATGTGTTTCACTGTGTGTGTGTCTATGTGTGTGTGTGTGTGTGTGTGTATCTGTCTGTATGTGTTTCACTGTGTGTGTGTCACTGTATGTTTGTGTGTCACTGTGTGTGTGTTTCACTGTCTGTATGTGTTTCACTGTGTGTGTGTTTCACTGTGTGTGTGTGTTTCACTGTGTGTGTGTGTTTCACTGTGTGTATGTGTTTCACTGTGTGTGTGTGTTTCACTGTGTGTATGTGTTTCACTGTGTGTGGGTGTGTTACGTATTTTCAATTTGTAAAATGAACATGTTAAGCAGGGGGTGTGGCCACAAAATGGGCGTGGCCACCGTGAGTGGCCCGGCTGTTTGTATATTTTACCGCATATGGCCCTTGGAGAAAAAAGTTTGGACACCTCTGTAATAGAGGATCCGCAACATACAACATGTCATAGGGTAGGAGTACAACTGCTAAAAGATGCCTGTCAGTTGTTTTAAATTTTTCAATAAAGCTGGACAGTGATTTTTATCCAAAGTGTGTGGATTGGCTTTCTCACCTACCTAACCCCCTACAATAGAGGATCCGCACTCTCATTTTCATTTTCAAAGTGATAGTTTTTATTTTCACATCACATTGTGATGTGAAAATAAAAACTATCACTTTGAAAATGAAAATGAGAGTGCGGATCCTCTATTACCTATACTTCAAACATTGATCAAGCACCTCGCATTCGCCACTGTCAGAGGTGCGGGCACTCCAGAAAAGTTTATATATATAGAGATAGAGATAGAGATAGAGATAGATGAATAGTGATGGGCGAATTTACAGCGAATATGCGCAATTCGCTGCTGGCAAATAAATTTGCGAAACGGTCGTGAAAATTCACTGGCGAAAATTAGCCAAAAAAAGGGTTGCCGTCAACAATGAGACTCCGGCGCCGTTTCTCGAATTTTTCTGCGTTTCGTGAATTTTGCGGCGAATCTAAACAGCGCAAATTCGCCCATCACTATATATGAAATCATATAGTGTTATTTAACTTTTAGAACAATTAACCATGATTAGCAGTATAACCTTTAACTACACTCTTAGGTTAAGGTTTAACACTGAATGACTTGGAATGGCAGGTGGCATTTGGGCAAGACTGATGCTTTTGGAATCCTCGCAGGATTAAACCTTTGTATACATTTATATATGAACATTTATATGTATGTCCAGTTGTATGACATCATGGGACATAGGGAAAGTGATATCACTGAATAGAACGTGTGTTGTTTGGAGGCAAGGCTGTGCCATCATGGGGCAGAGTTGTGATATAGCAATCATCGACTGTCAATTGTCACATAAATCAGGGAAAGTCCTGTCCAGATTTCTTTATTAGGAAAACCAGGCAGGACGTTTTGACCCAGATAAACCTTCCAAAAACCAGGCTGTCCAGGTCAAAACTGGTCATGTGGCAACCCTAGATTTTTATGTCATTTTTATATTTTAAAAAAAAGGAATTGATTCTTTTTAGATCAAGAAATTTCCCTGCTATAACAGACAATGGGACAGCACTCCTTCAGGGCTATTTCACAAATGATGCAGGCTTTCAGAAGAGAAGGAGTTAATTTGGTAATACCGAACAACATATGCTGACACATAGCAATACCCATAGGAATGTTATACAGCTATGGGACCTGTCATCCAGAAAGAAGGCTGAAAGAAACATCAAGGCCACTCCAAACCCTTTAACATCAGGGTCATATAAGATAATATGCCAAGCAATTTAATATATGTGGCAAGTTAAGAACTGTATTTTATTTGTTATTTTTAGTGAAGGGCGAATCGGTGCCAATTTCGAGAATTTACTGAAAAATTTGCGAAACACTGAAAAGAAACGCAAAACACATTGAAGTGAATGGGCCTCAAAGCAATTTTGACACCAGTGACAAATTTTTTTAAAAGCGTGACTATTTTTTAAAATCAATGGGCAGCTGAATAATTCTGACGCACAACAAATTTTTTTTTTTGTCCTTCGCAAATTAAACATGAAACCAAAAATAATTTTTTAATTAAAACATCCATACTTGTTATTAATGTTTTTAAATACAGTAAATTATTTTTTTTCCCATTCAGCACTACTGTATCTAGATGTCTCTGCACTCCTCTCATTCACAATATATAATTGTGCACCCTGTCCATAGGCATTAGGTCCCCATTGTGGTGCATATACTGTATAACTATATTACGTTCAATGCAGGTATAGTTACACTTTGTGCTTTTGTCCCATAACTACATATTTTCCCAAATTAATGCCTTTGTACACTTCTCCCCTATGCAGAGTAGGGATGTAGCGAACTGTTCGCCGGCGAACTAGTTCGCGCGAACTTCGACTGTTCGCGTCCGCCGAATGTTCGCGAACGTCGCGCGACGTTCGCCAATTGGTGTTCGCGTTCGATTCGAAGTAAAATTTCGTTCGACCATTCGACCATTCGACCGTTCGATCGCTAAAATCGAATGATTTCCATTCGTTCGAACGATTATAAGCATTCGATTGAATTAAAATCATTCGATCGAATAGCTTCGATCGTTCGATTCGAACGAAAATCCTTCGATCGTACGAATAAAATCCTTCGATCGTTCGATCGAACGATTTTATCGAGCGTTCGAAGTTCGCGAACTGTTCGCGAACTGTTCGCTTTTTTGCCGGTGTTCGCGAACGGCGTTCGCGAACACATTAACGGCAGTTCGCTACATCCCTAATGCAGAGAAGTCTGATGGTTCTCATGTTTCTTCAACCCAAAGAACTTGATGTGTTCCCCCCCGTATGCCCCCCCCTGCGCTTCAGTGAGTGCAATGTGACTTAAAAGAGTGGGCTGCATTTCATCCTGTGTTCTCCTGCAGTGAAACGCGTGAAGGATCTACTTCAGGAAGGGGGCCACACAAACTCCTGTGTCTAAGAGACTTTCTAAAGATTGTGCAACAGTTTTCTTTGCACTAATCTCCGGGGCCACACTGGGGGGCTAACACAGAAAAGTTTATTGCCTCCACCCAGGGCTAAAACCAGGTACTGGTGGGCATACAACTCCCCTGGGAACTGCAGCATCTATGATTACTATACCCAATGTAAAAGACAATAAAACACACAATATGCAGTAACGTCGTGATTGTAATATATTGGCAAGAAAATATAGTGCCTAGTTCATGTGGAAGTTAATGGCAGAGGTCTTTTGACCCATTTGAAGATGTTAAAGGGGAGGTAAAGTTTAAATAGAATAATGCTAGAAATGCTGTATTTGGTATACTAAATATAAACATAAACTTACTGCACCACAAGCCTAATCAAACAAATGATTTATTCTTTCAAAGTTGGCCACGGGGGGGGGGTCACCATCTTGGTAACTTTGTTAAACATCTTTGCAAGACCAAGACTGTGCACATGCTCAGTGTGGTCTGGGCTGCTTAGGGATCATCATAATGATCAAAACAGCACAAGTCAAATAATATCTGTCAGAAGCTGATACAGCAAGACTTATTAATAATCAGAATATACAGACTGCACTGGGTCCTGTGTTGTCATGTAATCTAATGTGGATTTTATAGTTTTTGTATTGTTTAATACAAACTTTCTCCACCTCTGCAGAACCAGTGGCTGCAGCAAAATAATCCTCAAAATAGAATCCCAGTTTATCTGTTTAAATCTGGCTCCATGATCTTTGTCTCTGCAGCTGGAGTTGGAAACAGTAAAGGGGATGTAAAGGCAAAAAAACAATCCAATACAAATCTCTACACAGTCGCCGACTGCTCTACAGGGAAACAAACAAAGCTGCTTGAGTTCTACATGGCTGGGAAGTAAGGTGGGGGCTCCCCCTGCTGTTCATAAGTATGATTGTTTCCCTGCTCAGCAGTTGGGGACCGTCTGACAATTCCTATCCACAGCAGTAAATGAAGGGAGAATTTCACTGCATACAGTCAGGTTTCTTATAAAAATGGTACACATTTTTACATTAAAGTATATTGGAGATAGGTTTCTTTTTCATTAAAGAAAGTAAAAATGTGATTTTATTTTTTTGCTTTTACATGCCCTTTAATAGCCTTCCTGACATTCAAGTTTTTTTTGGAGAAAAAACTCGATTCGAGTTTAATTGAATTCCATTTGAGTTTTCGAGTTGGTAACATTGGTTCGAGTTTTAGACGTTCTAATTTTTTCTTAAATAACCTCCCTATTACTAAAACAACTTAACAATGGGTCATCTCTTGCATAAAATTGTTCCAGGTCCCTAAAAGATATGTAAACTAAACAAAGTAAAATGCTCTAGGTTCTTTTCTAAGCACTTTTGCAATTTACATATTTTTTTTCCATTTCAGAGATATTTAATTTTTATGAACCTGCTGGTCACTCCTGTAACTGTAAGTCATATAGCTATACCTTCAGAATGAAAACAGAGAAGTCCTGTTGCTCTGCTCAGGAAAGAGATTAGAAGCCTAAGATGCAATTTAACCATCTCTTACCACCTCAGCACAGCAACATTGACACTAAGGGCTCTTACACACAGGCATTTGTTTTTGCGCTCCCCACAGGAGCCTGGGGTCCACTGGGTTTTTTCCCGCCGGCCCAGTCTGAGCCTGTGAGCGTTCAAGATTGTGTTTTACTGTATTTGCATTTCATCAAGCTTTTCTAGATGCAGCAAGCTGAATTTTCTTACACCTCAAACATGTTCGGAAGCCAATAGAATATAGAGTTGCATTTGGAAAAACTCACTTAGCTGCATTATTAAAGGGGTTGTTCACCTTTGAGTTAACTTTTAGCATGATGTAGCGAATGATATTCTAAGACAATTTGCAATTGGTTTTTATTTTTATTTTTTGCGTTATTTAGCTTTTTATTCAGCAGCTCTCCAGTTTACAATTTCAGCAATCTGGTTGCTAGGATCCAATTAACCCTAATCCACTGACTTGAATACTGACTGGAACATAAATAGGATAGGCCTTGAAAAGAATGATTAGTAATACAAAGTAGCAATAACAATATATTTGTAGCCTTACAAAGCATTTGTTTTTTAGATGGGGTCAGTGACCCCCATTTCAAAGCAGTAAAGTGTCAGAAGTATAGGGTTATTCTATAGGTTACAAAATGTTAAGTTAATGTTTACCCACCTCTGAAATATATGCATGTTTTGTCACGTAGCATGCATTTGTAAAAGCATAAAAAATGGCTGTGTGTAAGAGCTCTAATGTGTTGCAATAGATTGAAGCACCCCAGGGTGTGTAAAAGCAAAATGTCTCACCTGCTCCCTGTGACAGGGAAAGGAAAATAAATCCTTTGAGGCAGAGCAGATGCTGAGAAGCAGTCTGGCAGCTTAGAGTAGAGAAAGGCATCATAAAATCTTGAGGAGATCCACTGCAGGTGTCACAGAGGCTGATGGGAAATCCACAGTCCAGATCCATTGTACATACTGGCAACTCAGTACAGGGCTGAAGTCCTAACTCTCCTACAAGGATAACTTCCCTTGCAATAGCTCAGGCCTGCTGCACTAGTTCCATTCACTATGATGGCTGAATGGAAAGGGTTAACTAACTCCTTGCACCCTGACTATGGGGTTCCCTAGAAGGGTAAAAGTTCTACAGGCGATACCCAGGCCTGGAACCAGGGGTAGGCAGAAGAGGCAGCTGCCTAGGGTGCAATGATAGGGGGTGCTGGGCAGCTACCTCTAAAATTGTCTTCTGCCTACCACTAGCCAGGTTCGCACCCTTTACTCCACTTCCTTCCCCTTCCTCCTGTCACCCACCCTTCCATCGTTCTCCTCTCCCTACTGTCATCCTCCCCTCCTTCGCGTTCTCCTCCCTCCAATTATGTAATGTAATAGCCAGTATATTACTCATTGCCACAGTTTCCTAAACTTTCCCCCATGTCACTTACTCTTAGTATTCCGACCTTCCCTCCAGGACCTACCCTACCCACACACCCCTACATGCAATTTCATTCCCCAGAAACACCCATTTCCTGCCTCTGAAGTACCCCAGAAACACTTAATTTCCCACACTGTGATGTCACTGGCAGGGCTGGATTTACACAGTGGGCGCCCCTAGTCTCACTGCCTTTAGCTGCCTCCATTCCCTCCCCCGGAAAATTAAAAAAACTATCATATCTCCAATTTTTCTGAACCAATGTGAGTGTGGTTGGGCAGCATGCCGCCCCCTTAAATCCTGCCACCCTAGACCTGGGCCTTGGTGGCCTTTGCAAAAATCTGGGCCTGGTCACTGGCACCCTCCTTTAACCCTGGCCAGTATGTTTGGGGGCAAAACACAGTGGTGCACATGAACATCTGCATTGCACATTCCAAACTGGGCCAGCTGGACATTGGGGGAAAAACCCGATGGGCCCCAACTTTAACGACCCCACCAACCCAGACCTGCTGCGGCCGCTGCCCATAGCATTTGCATTTTACTTGGTTCATAAAAGCAGTAAAATGATGGTCAAACTGCAATATACGATATATCATAATGTCATTCACTGCCTCTATGTAACTAGAAAATAAGTTGAAAAAACAATATTTGTCACAAACTAAACTCACACATTGAATTTTGGTCTCCTGAGAAAAAAGTCAACTAACCCTCACCTAAAAAAGTGGCATTACAAAATGACCCACTCAAAAATCATTAACTTTAAAGCAAAAAAATATTAACTTTAAAGCAAAAAATCTGATACACATTACAAAATAAATTATGAAACACCAAATGCAGAAAAGGACGATCCATACCAGTACTGGCCACTGGATGTCACCATTTCAACAACTGAGAGATTCTAAAAGTAGTTCATTTAAAGTATACAGACTGCTGGATATCAATATTTGAACATGAGAGAAAATATATCATATTTTCTATAGAGAAAACAATCTCCCTAGAATTGCTAGATATTTAACAAGAAAAAAACTTTTCTTTGCAACTATCTAGAAGTTTATTTACAATATCTATGTAATGCTATTTCTGACCACTTGATGTCACAATTAGAACAAAAGAGAACAATTTTCGGCAAGGTTGATATACCAGAAAGGTATAATCCTTTCCCTGTGTCCAACATGTATTTTTGTAAGAATATGCAGCAAATATCCTATGAATTATATCAATATTAAAACAAAATGAATAAATACTCCTAATTACTACAACAAACCCAATTGACTACATGACCCAAATACACAACTGATGCAAAGATTGTGGTTCTTAGACACACACTCTACTTTTTATTAGATCAGATGGAGCTATTCAGTGTCACTACCCCTATCCCTGAAGCTCTTGTCTACTCTATAAATATTAAAATAATATTTTTCCAGGTCCAATTTTTTTAACGATACACAATACATGTAAAGTAGTACATTTAGCCATAAAAAACAAATAATGAAATATCCAAAGCCTATTGATGCCAAGAAGGTCTATAATAAGGGTTGCCTGAACTTATCCCTCAGCTGTACTTTTAAAATCGGAACTCTCAGGTTAATTCTTAAATAATATAGGCCCTATATACAGTATAGTACAGGTATGGGATCTGTTATCCGAAAACCCATTATGCAGAAAGTTTCCTTTTTCTCTGTAATAATAAAGTACCTTGAACTTGATCCAAACTAAGATATAGGACACTACCCTATTAGTAGGATTACTTCAGTGAGCCAACATTGGGTAGAACATAAATATAATGTATCCCAAGAGGTACTCGAACCTAAGAGACATTGCCAAGAAACTGTTACAGAGGGAAGCATACTGGATATGGAGATTGGATACATTGTCCCCTAAGGTCTTAAATGAGAGTAGGGGATTAAGCAGCTTTTTATAATTGTGTTCCTCTTTTTTTGTTACAGCATTGGAGAAGGAAAACATTGTGAATGGGTGAATTTGCGCCGTTTCACTGAAAAATTAGCAAATTTCCCGCGAAATGGGGGAAAATTTGCAAAAATTGCGCCAGCGTCCAAAAAACAGACGCCGGTTCCATTTTTTTTGCCGAATCGCACAAATTCAGTGTGAATTTGCGCCTGGTAAATTAAATTCGCTCATCACTATTTGTGTCATACAAGTGAGAAAGACGCGCCCTTCTCCCATCTAGTCCGTGAGTAAATGTAGAAACGTTAATTGAAGGTTCAATATAGCTGTAGTGATAATGTTTTAAGACTTTATTGGTTTGATAAACATGTATTCTTTAACAATTTTGTAATTATAAACATTTTTCACTTAATTCATAATCAGCAATGGTTTAGATATTTTGATGAATTTGAAAGATTTTCACTGTTGTTATTTTATGTGTAAATCGATATTTAAGCAAACTCTGAACTATGACATTTTGTTTTTGATTCACTGAACTTTTATTGGACTTATCCATACACTGAGAGTTGCAGTTATACAATATAAACAATTTGTGGATTATAACAATTGTATGTTTACCCCACTAGATGGCACTGAGATATTTGCTATACAGTATATTACACATACTCTTACTGGTACATACACTATCACTGAGGAAGGGCCATTTGGGTCCCAAATGTGTGTTCAGTGTCTGAAGCACCTGCAATAAAAGTTGGGAATTCCCTGTATGAAGCACAATAAGGTACTGGTGTTCTATCTTTGTTTGATAGTATATTGCGGGCGTATCGATAACTGCACCTCTGCACAACATGAATTTTCAATCTAACCACTAGAGGTCAGTATAATGTCACATATATAAGTTTTGAGTACATTTTTCGTAGGATGAGACAATTTGCAATTGGTTTTCATTTATTATTTGTGGTTTTTGAGTTATTTAGCTTTTTATTCAGCAGCTCTCCAGTTTGCAGTTTCAGCAGCCTGGTTGCTGGGGTCCAAATTCCCCTAGCAACCATGCACTGATTTGTATAAGAGGCTGGGATATGAATAGGAGAGGGTCTGTTGAGAAAGACGAGTAATAAAAATTAGCAATAACAATACATTTGTAGCTGGAAAGAATCAGAAGAAAAAGGCAAATAATCCAAAAACGATGAAAAATAAATAATGATGACTAATTAAAAAAATGTTTAGAAATTGCCATTCTATAACATACTGAAAGTAAACTGAAAGGTGAACCAATCCTTTAAATTACAGTTGATTCTGCGTAACCTATTGAATGATGGTGGATAGTGTGAAAGTCTGTAACAAGGGCTGAAGCCTTACATTGTTACCATCATCTACTGGGCCCAGGCCCGGACTGGCAATATGTGGGTTCTGGCAAATGCCAGAGGGGCTGCTGTACGGCTCCATAAAAGTTACCATATAGTGGGCTGGTAGGAGGCTGTTTGGGCCTCTGTGTACTTGGAATGACAGGGCCTATTTTGACTCCCAGTCCAGGCCTGACTGGGCCCACCTTGGCCAAGGTACATAAGCACGCCACCTCCTTCTGCAAGTGGGGAACCAAATGAATGGCATGAGGAGGGATTATACACACAGTTTAAGACATGACTATAAGAGCCGTGGGGAAAGCAAATGCTTTTATATAAATCAAAACATGTCAAAGGAAGATTTAAAAAGAACTTGTAAAGTAACAATTCATATTCGGCCTGTTGTACCTACAGCCCCAGTAATATCAGAAGTGTCCGGGAAAGAAATAGCTCTGCACTTACAAGAGAGGATACTAGATATGGTGACTGTAGCTCCCTTTTCACCGACCACAGCAAAGGTATAGGTGATGGCCTCTATCTGAATCCACCTGAGAAGAGACTTCGGGCTCTGTTCCATCCGCACCCTTCATGCTATTATCTATTGTCATTCAAATGCCCCTTTGTACTATAAGGGCAGAGACACATGCTCAGATTAATCTCCCCGAACTGCCTCCCGCCGGCTAGAATGTAAATCGCAATTGGTACGCTTCATTTTCCGAAGTCGTCTGACGTTGCCTCGCAAGGAAACTTCTGATGACTTCGGAAAATGAAGTGCTCCGAGTGCCATAACACCATCGATTAAGAGTCTAGCTGGCGGGAGGCCGTTTGGGGACATTGGTCGCCCCAAAGGAGAGACGATTTATCACCAGGCGACTAAATCTCCCCCAGTCTGGATGTGTGTCTCTGACCTAACAGTAGAAACTGAGATTATGGAGAAACCAGTGCTGTGGAAGGAAGAGATATAGGTTAGTCACCTGGCTTAATCCTGTTTATAACAGTTTATGTGTCATTGAGCAACGTGATATTCTTAGTGAAGGTTATGCTATCATGGATCACAGTACAGTTGCAGCCTTTTCTGGTGGCTAAACCCGAACAAAGGGAACAGGGCTGATAACATTGAGGGTGGGGCAGTAATGCTAGGCGTGGGCATGGTGATATCAGGGTGAGTAGGGTGATGCCGAGCAGTGTTGGACTGGCCCACAGGGATACCAGGAAAACTCCCGGTGGGCCCAGGTGTCAGTGGGCCCTCTTGTTTCTCAACATTTGGCCTATTTCATGGTCATTCCCTATTTCTTTATGGTGAAAAATGCTTAATAATAGGAGAATATTGTAAGTATATATAAAAGACTAGGAGAATAAAGAGGTTGAGTGAGTAGATGAGGAATAATAGTTTGGAAAGGTCCACTGTCTCAGGTTTTCTGGTGGGCTCACGGTTTTAGGTTTTCTGGTGGGCCCCTGGCATCCCAGTCCGACACTGATGCCGAGGGGGTTATTGCATCAAATAAATGGAGTTGGTTGGATTTGTTTCCACTTTTCTCAATGTTTTAAACCACCCGACAGAAAGTTCAGAACCAGATAGTCCTTTGAAAAACTGGGATGTCCAGTTCAAAACTACACAGGTGGCAACCCTAGCTCTGTCTATATTCTGCCTGATGAGTAAGCCCAATTCTTTAAATAAAATTATGGGATCTATTATACAGAAAACAGTTATCCAAAAACCTCTGAAATACAGCAATGCCAGTTCCTCATTTTTAACAGATTTACTTTTTCTTTATGTAATAATAACAATGATAATTAAGACACTTGGATTGAAAAAAATAAAGGTGAGTATCCTAATATATAGATGTTTTTTGCATGTATTGGCCGAATTACTGTTCATGTTTGACTAAGCTAAATACTCAACAGACAGCCTAAGAAAAAATGAACTTATCGGGTCAAAACCAAATAAGTGGCAACCCTACGGATAAGTGTTTGTGGGTGTCCATATTGGCCCCATGTCGAGTTTGTGCAGGTGGCACATTTATTTGAAGGTCAGAGAAAGATTTTAATTTTAATTTTCACACAGACAGCAGCTGTTGCTCAGGAATATTCCACAATCTGGGCCCCCAGAATCTGCAGATAATGTTGAAAAATTACTGGATGTCTTACAGTGTCGTAAATATATTACTGTATAAAATATATTACTTAAAATCCCGGATTGATCGTGAGCTCACTGTCTTTGTCACAAGTCAGGAAGAAATGTTACATCACTGCTAAAATGCTTGTCTTTGATTTATTCACATACATGTTGTTTGTTACCTCTGCCCTTTTGCAGGGTCTCATCTTTCTAAGATTATGTCCTTTACCCTCATATCTAGTGATGGGCGAATTTATTTGTCAGGCGCAAATTTGCGTCGAATTTGCACGATTCACCGCCAGTGAATAAATTCGCGAAAGGCCAGCGAAATTTTGCCTGAAAAAATTTGTCGGCATCGAAAGAAACGGGCGCCGGCGTCAAAAACAAGACGCTGGCACCGTTTTGCGAAATTTTTCGCTGTTTTGCAAATTTCACAGGAAATTCGCACATTTTCCGGCAAAGCGAAACAGCGCAAATTCGCCCATCACTATTCATATCCTATGGAGAAAGATTTTGTGCTTGCCAATATTGCACTGTAATCAAATATCAAGGGTGGATATCGTGTTCTTTGTATGAACAAAGAACCTGAAACTGGAAGATGAGGAAACTGGGAAAAGGTCCCTTAGTTTTGCATGTCACCTGTCACTTATCTATAGACCTGCCTTTTTGTTTATTTTTGCCTCGCTGAAGAGCCTTCATGGGTCAAAACATGTAGGGCATATACTCACTGTGTATTTTTGATATAATAAAAATGTTTATTTATTTTGGAGTATGCAGTCTACTTACTATTGATATTGGAGCCATTAAATGGGTTGTCTCCAGTGTACCTGCGCCTCATGTAGCTAATTTGGGGGTGCGCTACCTAACCTTACTATAAAATCTATTGGCCGAGTCTAAAGAAACTTCCATGTTCTACTTAACATCTTTCATTATACACTTTACATATTAAGGGGCAGATTTATCAAGGGTCAAAGTGAAAATTCTAATTTAAAAATTGGATTTTCGAGCTATTTTTAGTGTACGTCGACTATCAAATAATCCAAAATTTGAATTTGAAAAAAATTAGACTATTAAACTATTAGAATATCGGAATTTATCAAGTACTGTCTCTTTAAAACTTCGACTTCGGCCATTTGCCATCTAAAACGTGCCGAATTGCTGTTTTAGCCTATGGGGGACCTCCTAGAACCTATTTGGAGTCATATGGTGGACTTTGAAAAATCAAAGTTTTTTGGGGCAAAACTTTTGATTCGAACGATTCAAATACAGCCTATTCACCCGAGGTTTAAAAATTAGATTTTCGAGCTATTTTTAGTTTACGTCGACTATCGAATAGTCCAAAATTCGAATTTGAAAAAAAATGAGACTATTAGAATATCGGAATTTATCATGTACTGTCTCTTTAAAACTTCAACTTCGGCCATTCGCCATCTAAAACGTGCCTAATTGCTTTTTTAGCCTATGGGGGACCTTTTAGAACCTACTTGGAGTCAAAGTTTTTTGGGGCAAATCCTTTGATTCGAATTCGATCGAATGTGAAAACTTCGATTCAGATGATTCAAATACAGCCTATTCACCAAGGTTACAAACTTCGATTTTTTTTAAGAAATTTTGATTGGTCTTTTTTATTCGAATTTCGAGTTGATGAGAGTTTTAAAAAGACTCCCATCACCTCGAAATTTGACCCTTGATAAATCTGCCCCTAAATGAAAAAATTTCCAAATTGTGATATGTGACTAATTTTCTCTTACATTCTGCATTAAATGAACTCCAAGCAACCTAGAACTGGTGTTCCTTGCAAAAAAAAAGTTACACACAGTCTTCAATAATGATGGGCGAATGTATGCGGCAGGCATGGCTTCGCACGAATTTCTGGATTCCACCAACGGTGAATGTTTTCCCGAAACTTCAGCAAAAATTTGCTGTGGGAAAATTCACTGCGACAAAAAAATTGTTGCATGTCGAAATTATTCGGACGCCCATTGACTTTATTGCATTTGGACTAAAGAGTCGTGTGTGTAAAAATTGTTGTGCTCCTAAAAATTGCCGCGAGTCAAAGTATTCGGACGCCCAATGACGTTAATGCATTTGGACAAAAGAATCGCACATATAAAAATTGTCACTAGTGTCAAAATTTTTGCGCGCCCAAATTATCTGACACCATCGACTTCAATGCGTTTCACAAATTTTTGCAGTTTCACAAATTTTTCCCGAATTTCTCGGCGAAGCGAAACGGAAACAGATGTGCCCACCACTAGTCTTCAACATTCGAAATTTCCATTTTCCACTTCTTTTAAAAAAGAAGCCACGCCATCTGGCAGCAAGAGGGTTAAAACAGTTTTCATATTTTATATCTTTATTTCATTGAATAAAACACAACTACATTATATTCATTATAAGAGGTTTTCCTATTTAGAGGGACAGTAAAGCACACAATCTTGCATCCTTGCAGAATGCTATTGAGGGAATTGCCCTCATTTTTGCAATAATAATGTGCCTCATTTTGATAGCACCTGCTTTCCTCCTTTTAATAATGTTAAGCTTCCCGGATGTACGCTCATCTGTTTACTTTTCTGCGCATTATTTTTGTCCTCAGTTGACAAAGATAAATGCTGGGATTAAAACATATTGGCAAAACCCCCGTGAACGCTTTGCAAGCGCAGAAGAAGGATTGCAATTATTTCCCATAGGTAACCGAGCACAGACAAACTGGATAAGAGGTAATTTGCTGGGAGGATTATATGTGATCTCCATCCATTAGCAGAACATTATTTGTAAAAATTATTTTGTGTTCAGATAATAATTAAGATTTTTTTTTTTCCGACCAAAATGAAATCAAGCGAAACACATTTAGAAAATTAAAATGAAATATAGATAGCAGTAGCATCATGAAAATAAAAATAAATACACATACATTTTTCCAATTTGGGTTAAAATAATTTGAGAACGATTTAGATCACAAAGTTGTACCAATAAGAATATGATTTTTTTTTTCTTAAAAACATTTTGAAAGCCAATAATAGTCCCGATGATATACAGGTATAGGATCTGGTATCCAGAATGCTGGGGACCTGGGATTTTTCAGATAAGGGATCTTTCCATAATTTGGATCTCCATACCATAACTCTGATAAAAATCATTTAAACATGACATAAACCCAATGGGATTGTTTTTCCACCAATAGGGTTTTATGTAGTTTAGTTAATATCAAGTACAAGGTACTGTTGTATTATTACAGAGAAACAAGAAATCATTATTACAAATTAAAATGATTTGTTTAAAACAGATTCAGAGCTTTCTAAAGATTGGGTTTCTGAATAAGGGATCCTGTACCCGTATTTACCTTGAATTCAACAGATTGAAGATAACATTTATAAATAGATTTCCCCATTCTGTTTTTAGTATGAGAGAATAGAATTACGATGCATACAGAACATTCCTTCTGTACCTACTTTACTTATAAGCATTGCTTTCAGAAACATTGTGGTGGTTGAAAGGTCAACAGTTTTTGAATACTGACCCGTGCACTGATATTTTATTCTCTGTGATATAATTTCAAAGCAAGGAAACTCAAAATTTTAAATACAGAAATGTCTCACAAGTAAAGCCTGAAAGATGTTGTTTTTATACGTATTCAGTCCTAACACTTTGGCGCAAATTCACTAAGCGCCGAGCGCTAGCGTTAATTTGCTAGCGTTTGGCATTTTTCGCTACTGCGCAAATTCACTAACGAACGCTGGCGTAATTTCGCTAGTGTTACTTCGCACCCTTACGCGAATTTTCGCTAGCAACGTAACTACGCAAATTCACTAACTTGCGCAGTGTACTGAACGCTACCTTTTACGCTAGACTTCCTTCGCCACCTCAGACCAGGCGAAGCGCAATAGAGTAGATAGGGATTGTTTCAAAAAAAGTCAAAATTTTTTCTAAGTCCCAAAAAACGCTGGCGTGTTTTCTACATGATGGGTGATAGGCTGAAAAAGATCGAAAATATTTTTGGGGCTCCCCTCCTTCCCCCCTACATTTCCTGACTCATGGCAACATACCTAGACAGTGGGCACATGTGTAGGGCAAAATAAAAATTTTATTTGCTGATTTGAAGGTTTTCTAGGCATTTGAAGTGGTGATACGTGTTCCTCCATTGAAATTTGAATTTCGCGCCGTATGCAAATGAACCATCGCTAGCGAAACTTCGCTTCGCTTGGCGAATTAACGCTAGCGCAACTTCGAAAACTTACGCTACCCCTGTGCGCAACTTTGGATTCTAGTGAATTTGCGGAGCGCTGGCGAAAATACGCCTGGCGAAGTGCGGCGAAGTGTGGCGAAGTGCGGCAACTTCGCATCTTAGTGAATTTGCCCCTTTATATTTTGTTGAGCCATCTTTGACAGTAGTTACAGATTTAAGGGTGCTAACACACGCTTAGATTTCGGGGAGATTAGTCGCCCAGCACCAAATCCAGTGTTGAACTGGCCCATGAAAACTGGCCCAGGTAACGTTCAGTAAAATCCGCAACTTAGTGAATTTGCGTAGTTACGTCCATTCGCTAGAGCACAACTTCGCCAGGCGTTAGGGAGCGAAGAACCAATATAGTCTACACCTCCTTCGCTACCGAAGTTATGTCAGCAACTGTTATTAAATCGGTGAAGTAGCGAAATGACGTCATGCTGACGAATTTTCGATAGTTTTAGTCACTTCGCCCTTTAGGAAATCTGCCCCACAGTATCATTCAGCATCATTAACCTACATATACAGGTATGGGACCTGTTATCCAGAATGCTCGGGACCTGGGGCTTTCCGGATAATGGATATTTCTGTAATTTGGATCTTCATACCTTTAGTCTACTATAAAATCATGTAAACATTAAATAAACCCAATAGGCTGGTTCTGCTTCCAATAAGGATTAATTATACCTTAGTTTGGATTAAGTACAAGGTACTGTTTTATTATTACAGAGAAAAAGGAAATCATTTTCAAAAAATTTAATTATTTTTATAAAAGTCTATGGGAGATGGCCATTCTGTAATTAGGAGTTCTTTGGATAATGGGTTTCCGAATAATGGATCTCATACCTGTACTAATAAGTATATAAGGGGCACATTTACTTTGTTCGAGTGAAGGAATAGAATACATTATACTACACAAGCCCGTGAAACCCTAATAAAATAAAATAGAGTTGTTATATTGCCCTGCACATGAGCCCACTGTAGTTTATGTGCCATATGTTAGGAAATGTAGGGGGGAAGCCGGGTACCCCAGAAAAAATTTACGATCTTTTGCAGCCTATCACCCTGAAAAATGAAAAGTCGCAAGCATTTTTTCAACTATTTTTTTGAGGAAGTCCTCTCTACTCTCCTGCACTTCGCCTGGTCTGAGGTGGCGAAAGCAAGTCTGGCGCAAGAGCTAACATTCAGTAACATCCGCATTTTAGTGAATTTGCGTACTTACGTCCATTGGCCAGAGCACAACTTCGCCAGGCGTAATTTCCGCTAGGGTTAGTCACTTCGCCCTTTAGTAAATCTGCCCCTAAATATATGGAATAATAGATTATAGAAAAGAGACTAGGAGAATAGAGGTTGAGTGAGGAGAAGAAGAAAAGAGAGACCTGAGAAAAAGAGAGAACTGAGAGTGGACCCCTAATATAAGGTTTTTGGGTGGGACCCTGGTGTCCCAGTCCGACACTTTTTCTTGATTTTCAGTGAATAGAGTTTTTTTCCCTAGGTTGGTGCTCCATTTAGGAAAAAAGTGCACCGACCTGGGGGAAAGTAGTGCAAAATGCTGTATCACCATCTTATTTACCATTCCTGGTGTCCTAAATGTGGTCGTAGGAGCATATTTATTATGCTGTGTAAAATGAAATTCGCCCTGAAAATCAGTGTAAAATAAATGGCGAATTTATCAAGGTATGTGTACTGTTACGCCATGCAAATGCCAGATTTGATGCTGTTATTTTACATTGCTTCCTGCAGAAGTCCCTCTAAAATAAACTTGTAAAAAAATGTATGCTGTTTTTTACTCCATTTTTCACACTAAAAAGCCTGACGGTGTGTGCTGTGATTGTCCCACTGTTTTTTTTTACACAGCATTATAAATGTGCCCCTTAGGCATGAGCAGAAAAGTAAAATCCAAGGGATGGCGAATTTGCGCAACGGACGTAACTATGCAAATTCACTGACGTGCAAATTTTTCTGAACGCTACCTTTTACGCCAGCCTTCCTTCGCCACCTCAGACCAGGCGAAGTGCAATACAGTAGATAGGGATAAGTCCCAAAAAACGCTGGCGTTTTTTCTTTTTTATGGGTGATAGGCTGAAAAAGATCGAAAAAATTTTTGGGGCTCCCCTCCTTCCCCCCTACATTTCCTAACTCATGGCAACTTAACTATACAGTGGGCACATGAGTAGGGCAAAATATAAATTGTATTTGCTGTTTTGAAGGTTTCCCAGGCTTGTGTAGTGATGCTACATATACCTCCATACCTGCTAGCGCAACTTCGCAACCTTATGCTTCCCCTGAGCGCAACTTCGGATTTTAGTGAATTTGTGTAGCGCTGGCAAAAATACGCCTGGCGAAGTGCGGCAAAGCGGACGCTGGGGCAACTACGTATATTAGTGAATTTGCCCCAGAGAGTTGTGCAATAGAACCTCCCTCTGGTAAAGGGTAACTGAACCTGTTTTCCAAAATTGTGTATTCTTGCAGAATAGTTAAAATATTTTGCAGCAAAAGCCACAAAGTTAGCCCAGCTGTAGTGACCCAATAAGATGTTTGCTTATAAACCAAGGGTTACTAGACCTGTAACACATTTTTCATACATAAATTGTTTGTCTCAAATATTATTTCCCTTAATCAAATATAATAAAGTACAATATGGGTTAAGGGTATTTTGTCCACAGAATTAATTTCCTGCAGAAAAATGTGCAGGCTGCTATTTTGCTTTACCGGGGTAGAACATTCTCCATAAAATGTAATTGAAGCTCCGCACCCGGTGGCTGTAAGCATTGTTGTTAAACATCATACCTTTCCTTCATTACTTTTTCTACAGCAAAGTAAGTGACACACTGACCACAAGGTGGCTCTCTGGGACTACTAAAATACAAAGGAATCCTCAGGAAAAAGTATGAAAGCAGTTGATGTAAAGTAATTATCAGGTATGATTATTATGAAATTTACTGCACCGATTGGGATATATCAATATCTCTCAATGCCAAATTGAACCACATCATCTTATTATCAGCATTAAAAATGATGGGATTTTGCCAGGTCTAATTTGGCACAGTCATTTTAGTGTCAAGAATGCCTGGGGGAGTGAGTCAGGAACTGGAAAGGACAGGGCCATGATTGACATAGCTAGAATTGAGGGAACCACAAGAGGAGATAAAGGATTATGGGGGTTGTAGTTCCTGGGTTGCTGTTGGGGTGGGTGGAGACACGCGGGGATTAAAAGAGGAAGGAAGTGAAGGGAGCATGCTCTTTTACTTTGAACAGCTCCTGCCCGCCCTCCCCAGAATAAAGGGGTAGTTGTGTAAGGGGGGGAGTGGGAGTGTGAGCATAATGTCGCAGTGGAAGGGACTCTCCTAAGGGGGGAGCCGGTGAGAGTGGTAAGTGTAGGGCTTAACAGGGGTTAGGCCTGTAAGGGGCCTTCCGGTGGGATTAAAGGGCAAGTACACCAATTTTTCCAACTTGAAGAAAAAATAACTTTTATTCACACGGATCACAATGTACTCACACAGCGCACTTCAGGACATCACCAGGGACACATTCAGGGTTTACAAGAAGCCTCCAAGTTTGCCAGGATCCACGAACCCAACCAAGGTCTTTTGCACCACCTAGTCGGTCAGGCAGTCCGTCACACGACCTGCGACCCTCCACCTCGCCCCGACTCAGGACTTTTTACTGTGTGCCACCTCCCTCCTTCAGCCAGGCCGACACCGCTTCAGTGCCTCACCGACCTTTCCTGGTAGGACTTTTTCTTGACCTTCTCCTTGGTGCCTATGAATAAGTGCCTGTGGGTGCGGAACGCTTAAGGCGAAGCATCAATTGGTCTGTATGCCTTTTTTAATATTCATGATGAATAAAAAGTGATTTTTTAACTTTGAGAATTGACTGGGAATATATTTTTGAATTTTTTGATTTGTCCGCTAGACCCTGCCTAAGCACTTGGTCCCTCACTGTGGCTGAACCACGGCTTCTAAGCCTCTAATGCTCATTGTTGGGGTAACAACTACCCGTTCTCGCTTAGCTATCACTAACTAGCTCAAGTACCTAGTACTTTTACTTTTATTTCCTTAGCACTGGCTACTTCAATACTCCAGGACATCCAACTCTCAACAACACCCTGGGTGTGTCTTCCCTTTAAATACCTTCCCTCTAGCATTAACTACCCACTAGCTAAACATGTGCTTCCCCAACTTTTGTGCATGTGCCTATCACTCTTTAGCACATGAACCATTCCCAACTGTAACACAATACTGCCATCTAGTGGCCACATTCAAACATTACATACAGATTTTCAAACACAATTAAATCACATACACATTTAACATTTCACATTCATACATTTACATAACTCACATACAATTTTACATACAACATTCGAACACCCTCTTACAGGCCTGGGGCCAAAATGATGGAAAGGGCCTGGTGGGAGGGGAGTGAGTTACGGAGGAAAGCCATGACGGGTTCAGCTTCGATTCCGCCCCTATCCCTCTACCTCCCCCCACACCACAATCCTCCTACCCCAAATAATACATACACACCACTGGTTTGGAAAGAGATGGCTGCAGTTGTTTATTTAAACACAATAATAAATTAATATTCATGTATAACATTATTAACCATTTAACAACCATTTTTAAACCTTTAACATATTATTCCCCCACCCGGGGAGTAGGGAATGGGGGTGGGGTGTCTGTACCCAAACTGCCAAGATAGGTTCCTGTTCCATTCTCCTAACCCTAAACCGGGCTGCATACCATATTATGAGGACCCAGGCCTACCAGGCTACTTCCAATGACTATGAAATACCCCCTTTTAACTTCCCCTGGGGGTCCTTGCAAAGATACCCTCCCCAACTACGACTAACACACAGGGAGGGTGGGATGCTGCGTCCTTCTTCCTCCACGTCCTGGCGCCGAATGGTAAGTATTACCGCTGTTCCTCCTCTGCTCCTTCGCCCCCGGGACTCACCAGCCAATCAGCGCCCTGCAATAGAAAAAAGGGGGAGGGGCGGGGATAGCTGCACTCCTAAGGCCCCGTCAAGACCTTGTTGCCCCTATTCGGGCCATGGGGTCCCCCACCTAGGAAGGACAGCAGGCAGGCCCCTCACTATTGGGTAGAATTCTTTGCAGCCTTCAGTGGCTAAGTAAGTTAATAGTTAAATATTTGAAAACTGTGTGTTAAATAAATAAGCTGCAGCCTTTTTTAACCCAAGATATCAGAAGTGGTTGATTTGTTATTTATGGAAAGCAGGGGGCGATTGTTGGTGTTGTTGGGAGGGTCCCATCAGATTGACGCTGCCCCTGTAATAAAAGTCACAAAGTTTACACCTGCCCTATTTCGTTTTGCTGGAAAATTTGTAAAATTCAAGAATATGGCGTCATTTCACCGAATGAATTGGCATTGCTAGGAATTGTTCTCAAGTCAAATGCATCAGGGTCAAGGGCATTTTTTCTCTAGTTTTTATAGGTTTAAAAGGAAATGGAAAAAAGAGGGTACCCACTTTGTGCTGCCGCCTGAGGCAAGTTCTTTATCTCGCCTCATTGGCACAGCACCCCTGCTCATGTGAAAAAAAATCAATTTCAAGAACAAGCACGTGAGTTCTACTAGCAGGATTCATAAATCGGGCACCTAGGCTTTTCTGTCTCGCCAGAATTTGACCGGTCGAGCCAGTAAACCTCCAGCTAGGGCCAGGCTGGTATCACAAATTTACAGTAATGTACTTGCCAGTAAATTGAAATAATACCAAATTAATTCCTCCCTTCCCTTACCTCCTCCACTGAGAAGTTATCTTTATAAGCACAGGACTGCCTTTATACTGCACATTCACCATGCCCACTTTATGGCCACACCTCCTAATTATCATGTTCACTTTGCAAAATTTGGCAGGTTATGAAAGTTTGAAAGTTTTAGGGGCCATGTTTTATGTGTTTTGCTAATGAAGGTGAAATTGCCTTTTAAGCTGCTAGTCTCAGTCCTTCCAAGAGCCTTGCTTATCAATTGTATTTTTGATTATCTTAAATTGTTACAAATGTATCTACATGCAGGTGCTCCGTGTTCTGGGCTCTCTACCAAAAAGCTTCTTATTTCAATGAGATTTCTGAAACGCTAGACTTTAAAAAAAAATCCAAGACTACAGGCAGAGCTATCAAAAGGGACTGTCCTGTAGAAAATGGGACAGTTGGGAGGTACTGTATTCCCTACCCAACTCCCACTCCCGAACCTGTGTCTGCCCGCAACCTCCCACTCCCTGACAAAATCTCTTGCCCATCTGTTTGGCTGGTTAGGGGGTATGACCCAGTCAGCGTTTAGGCCAACGGTCTTTCCCTTTCCACCTAACCCCGTATATAAACTAATAATAATGACACTTGGAGCCCAGGATGGAGTTTAAATTGGCTTTATTAGCCATATTAATATGAACAGCTATAGTATAACAAGAACAGCAATGCTTGCCTAACCAATTACTCCACCAAGTGAACGGGCCACAACATGCCAGGCATGTAGTAGCGAATGGCTTTGCTCAAGCTTATCTCTCGGGGCCCTTACCCAGAGAGGCCCCAACACACTCCACAGATAGGGGGCTACAGCCCTGTTACCCCACTCTGGCGAGCATTCCCCAGCATACCACAGCTGACATAACAGCAAACTTGCCAACTTACCAAACGTCAGGAAATCTTCAGCTCCCCTTGGTGATCACGCAGACTTGGGAATACCTGTCTAAGCTTCTTCTCCCTACCTGGAAAGCCGTCTGCTCCTAGCCAATCTTAACCTCTTGCTCCCTATGACCTGTGTAACCCAGTCAAATCTTTCCTCCCTCCACTTATGCTTGTTCAGGAAGCCCAATTCTTTTCAGCTACTGTCTCTCCACCCCAAAGTTACCAGCTGACTGGCCACACACCAGAAGCCTGGTATTATACAGCAAAAAAAAATGGCAACAGAAAACTAAGTAAGATGACTGCATGGCATTGTGTAATTTTTTTTTGCTAAAAGGAGAGCCAGCCCTGGGAAAAATAATTAGAGATTGCAAGATGCCAACCAGGATCCAAAGTGATCTGGGGGCATTTTGGACACACACCGGTCAGTTTCCCGCCCTTCCCCATCCTTCCTCCTTTTCTGCTCCTTCTTCATTGCCTTGGGCAATATAGGAGGACTTTAGGTGATGATTCTATGGATCTGGTAAGTTGGTTTTCTGGAGCAAACAAAGATAGACCTGTTACTGCAGGAGACCAGGGAAGTGACCCGATTTATTTGCAGTGAATTATTCTTAACTTGTGCTTTAACAGATAAGAAAAATAAAATTCTTGGAATACCCACCAGTTCAAAATATTATTCTTAGAAAAACGTATCAATCACAAGGAATATACTGATTTTCCTGCTTTCTGTAAAATAATTCATTAAAACAAGTAAAAAATATATTTTTCCTGCCCGCAACTGCAAATTCAATACACATTTTGCAACAGTCTATATTAATGGCATGCCTAATGCAACAGAAGAATAAGACAAGTCAATCAAGACAGCAGCACTGGACAGACTTTCAGTGGGGAAAGAAAAAACAAAGTTGTACAAAGTAAATTTGTCCAGACCTGTTCTGTTGTGAGATACAAGTCACTGGTAAGATTGTTCTCATTATGTGAGCTGTTTCTCAGCAAACCTGAGGAAGGATTTTGCCCTGTGGATATCACATTCAGATTTTTTGTTAACAAACAATACCTACAGGAGAGGGGTAGTGATGGGCGAATAAATTTGGCAGGTGTGAATCCGTGAGGAATTTTCTGCTTTTCGCCACCAGCGAATAAATTCGTGAAACTGCAGCAAAAATTTGCCGGCGAAAAATCCAGCGGTATTTCGCAGTAAATTCACGAAATGTTATAGCGAAGCGAAATGGGACAAATTCCCCATCCCTAGGGAGGGGTGTAGAAATAACCTGGGCCTTGCAGGGTGTTTAACATAATATACTGGTGTCGACAGTGATTGGCAGGGCAACTCTATAGAAAATGCTAGACTGCAGCCACACAAAAAGGCCTACCAGGCTAAGGAAACACTGGTGATGCAGGTTGCTGGATGGAAAAATATTAATCTTTAGTTATAAAGAATTAACATTTAAAATTTCTTAATTAACTATAAAAAAAACTGTTTATTCATATTTGCATCACACATAGTTGGGCTGGCACAAGGGAGCATGGGAATGTTCCCCAGAGATTTATTAGTCAAAAGCAGAAACACAACTTTTCAGGGGTTGTGCCCCTTCCTCAGGTATTCTCTCCTAGTATTGCAGCTAATTTTGTATATCACCAAAATAATTAAAACACTCCCTATCCCATAAAACAAAAACAGAAGTCTGATAGTGTGACTTAAATCACCAGATAATGTTGATAAACATAAACACAAGTTGCGTACCAAAGTTCATGTAAAACCACTTTCAATTGTTTGAAAAATGTAGACTTAGGGGGTTATTTACTAAAATCTGAAATGTTCTCAATTAGTGATGGGCGAATTTATTCGCCAGGCGCGAATTCGCGGCGAATTTGCACGATTCGAAACGCCCGCGAAAATTCGCGGAAAAAATTCGCCGGCGTCAATTTTTTTTTTCGAAAAAACGGACGCCGGCGCCAAAAACGGGCGCCGGCGTCGAAAAACGGGCGCCGGCGTCAAAAACGAGACGCCGGCGCCGTTTCTCAAATTTTTCGCCGTTTCGCGAAGCACAAATTCGCCCATCACTATTCTCAATATTTTATTAAACAACTTCAACCAACTCCCATCTACAAGTTTACCTTATTTATCAAGAAATGAACGTAAAAAAATCTGGTGCGGGAAAAGACCCAATCTGATTTTTTTCGGATTTGAAGAAAACATGATACGAACCTCAGCGCAGATCATGATAACTTCCAATTGTAAAAGGGACATCTGCCATTTACTTCTACATGACCTCAGCAGCTTTGAGATGGATTATTTTCTGACTCAGACTTTTAGAAGCCTCAGGCGTATAATAAATCTTGAAAAACTTGAATGTTTTCCCCTTTAAAACTCTGACCAGAAAAATTCAGACTTTTGAACATAGGTTTGCAAGTGTTTTATCTGGGAATTAAGACTAAATTGCAGATTTGTAGTCAAAGCCAAAGCATATTTCCATAAAAAGTATAGGAAGAGTGTGAGCATAAGACAGACACTGTTCTACTTGTTTTCATGGGAATATTTGAGTAGCTAATGTGAATTTGCTGTTGTATTAAATAGCTTGCTCAAGTTCTCTGGTATGAGTCCACCTCAAAAGCAGACCTCCACCAGAACAACATTATAGCGCTCTCACTGTTGGACAGGTTGAAGAGCACCATGCTGGGAATGGTGATATTTGAATAGCAGGGACTTGAATCCCGTCCAGGCCTGGTCTCCAAAAAATGTAACTAAAATAAGTGTGAAAGGACAGGAGATTGAGAAACTGACATTGAGAAACTGAGAATTGTTAGTTGATCAAACCATGCATAAAATGCTCAAATTAGGACATTATTAAGTGTCAGAATCAGACGTCAGACATCAGAAATGTCAGTGGTCTAGATAGAAAAAAGAGACTGATACCCGATCCTGACACCTGATAATGTCAGGGATTAAGATCAGGGCCAGAACCAAAATACAACTGAAACGTGGATAATGTCATACACTGAGTTTGTACACACACTTGCATGAAAAAACAAAGTTTATAATACAGTTTAATAACGGCTGAAAGAGACAAACTTATTTTTACTTTCACTTTGAACTTTGAATTTCCTGCCATTTGGTTGATTCCTGATTGGTTAATTTTATGTAATCAAATTACTTGCAATATTTACATGGGGGGTACACAAAACTACCTGTCTGGCAAGGAGAAAAAGCTTCAGTACGATATGGTGGCCATATTACCAGGTAACAGAAAGCACACCAAAAATGTTGGTGGCAATGTGATTATTCCAGTTGCCACCAGTTTTGTAAGGAAGGTAACTCACCCTGGTGGTCCAGTGGTGCGGCGGGGACGCCTGCCGCGCCGCTCCTCTTCTCATGCGCAGCCTTCCCCTTAGTATGCGCACGGCGTGCATGTTATGTAGGCGCATGACGTCAGCACACAAAGGCGTGAAATTTAAAAGTATTAAAGGGGTATTTTACTGTTTTGTCATTGCCCGTGATAGGATTGTTATCCTGGTTAGGGATGTAGCGAACGTCGGAAAAAAAGTTCGCGAACATATTCGCGAACTTGCGCAAAATTGCGAGCGGTTCGCGAACGGTTCGCGAACCCCATAGACTTCAATGGGAAGGCGAACTTTAACATCTACAAAAGACATTTCTGGCCAGAAAAATGATTTTAAAGTTGTTTAAAGGGTGCAACGACCTGGACAGTGGCATGCCAGAGGGGGATCAAGGGCAAAAATGTATCTGAAAAATCTGCCTGTGTGTGCTTGGAAGAGATAGTGTAGGGCGAGAGCTGTTAGTGATTTCAGGGACAGATGATAGTAAGTTTGCTGGCTAGTAATCTGCGTGATACTGCTCTGTATTGGAGGGACAGAAGTCTGCAGGGATTTGAGGGACATTTTAGCTTAGGTAGCTTTGCTGGCTAGTAATCTACTGTTCTCTTTAAACAACTGCCATACGTTGACCTTGTAGGCATTGTTTGCCCAGTTTTTTTGGACGCAGCCACTGAAGCACAGTTGCCAGAAAAAATATGCCATATAAATGCTGAAAATAGTCATTTTTCGCCATACGTTGACCTTGTAGACATTGTTTGCCCAGTTTTTTTGGACGCAGCCACTGAAGCACAGTTGCCAGAAAAAATATGCCATATAAATGCTGAAAATATAAATTTTTTTGGTTGCAGCCACTGAAGCACAGAGGCCAGAAAAATTATGCCATATAAATGCTGAAAATATAAATTTTTTTGGTTGCAGCCACTGAAGCACAGAGGCCAGAAAAAATATGCCATATAAATGCTGAAAATAGTCATTTTTTGCCATACGTTGACCTTGTAGGCATTGTTTGCCCAGTTTTCTTGGTCGCAGCCACTGAAGCACAGTTGCCAGAAAAAATATGCCATATAAATGCTGAAAATATAAATTTTTTGCCATATACGTTGAGTCAAGGTATGGCAAAAAATGACTATTTTCAGCATTTCTATGGCATATTTTTTCTGGCCTCTGTGCTTGAGTGGCTGCGGCCAAAAAAACTGGGCAAACAATGCCTACAAGGTCAACGACGTTGACCTTGTAGGCATTGTTTGCCCAGTTTTTTTGGCCGCAGCCACTCAAGCACAGAGGCCAGAAAAAATATGCCATAGAAATGCTGAAAATAGTCATTTTTTTGGTCGCAGCCACTGAAGCACAGTTGCCAGAAAAATTATGCCATATAAATGCTGAAAATATAAATTTTTTTGGTTGCAGCCACTGAAGCACAGAGGCCAGAAAAATTATGCCATATAAATGCAGAAAATATGCATTTTTTTGGTTGCAGCCACTGAAGCACAGAGGCCAGAAAAATTATGCCATATAAATGCAGAAAATATGCATTTTTTTGGTTGCAGCCACTGAAGCACAGAGGCCAGAAAAATTATGCCATATAAATGCAGAAAATATGCATTTTTTTGGACGCAGCCACTGAAGCACAGTTGCCAGAAAAAATATGCCATATAAATGCTGAAAATAGTCATTTTTCGCCATACGTTGACCTTGTAGACATTGTTTGCCCAGTTTTTTTGGTTGCAGCCACTGAAGCACAGAGGCCAGAAAAAATTAAACCAGTAGGGTTTGCACCCTAGTTTGTAACGGTGGCGGAGGGAGGAGGACGCTAAAGGACAGCTGTGTGTGGAGTCATGAGGCTTGAAGAGAAGGACAGCTGCATAGAAGTCAGAACAAGTCTTCCGGCGTGCAGTAACCCTCCGAGATCCACCCCTCATTCATTTTAATAAAGGTCAGGTAATCGACACTTTTGTGACCTAGGCGAGTTCTCTTCTCAGTTACAATCCCTCCTGCTGCACTGAAGGTCCTTTCTGAGAGCACACTTGAGGCTGGGCAAGACAAGAGGTTCATGGCAAATTGTGACAGCTCTGGCCACAGATCAAGCCTGCGCACCCAGTAGTCCAGGGGTTCATCGCTCCTCAGAGTGTCGATATCTGCAGTTAATGCCAGGTAGTCCGCTACCTGCCGGTCGAGGCGTTCTTTGAGGGTGGATCCCGAAGGGTTGTGGCGCTGCCTTGGACAGAAAAACATTTGCATGTCTGACGTTACAGACCGGCCAAAGGGCTTTGTCCTTGCAGGTGTGCTCGTGGCAGGATTACTGGCACCTCTGCCCCTGGAATGTTGATGAGTTCCTGAAGTGACATCACCCTTAAAAGCATTGTACAACATGTTTTGCAGGCTGGTTTGTAAATGCCGCATCTTTTCGGACTTGTGGTATGTTGGTAACATTTCTGCCACTTTATGCTTGTACCGAGGGTCTAGTAGCGTTGCGACCCAGTACAGGTCCTTCTCCTTAAGCCTCTTGATACGGGGGTCCTTCAACAGGCATGCCAGCATGAAAGACCCCATTCTCACAAGGTTGGATGCAGAGCTATCCATCTCCGCTTCCTCA
Source organism: Xenopus petersii (assembly GCA_038501925.1). Classification (NCBI taxonomy): domain Eukaryota; kingdom Metazoa; phylum Chordata; class Amphibia; order Anura; family Pipidae; genus Xenopus; species Xenopus petersii. The sequence goes on from CM076681.1 coordinate 117,446,490, forward strand.
TTATCAAGGACTGCATCATCCACGGTCTCCTCCCCCCAGCCACGTACAAGACCAGGGGTCCCCAAAAGGTCACCACTAGCCCCCTGGGAAGCCTGCTCCTGTTGGTCCTCCTCCTCCTCCTCCACAAAGCCACCTTCCTCCTCTGACTCCACTTCTGGCACCTCTCCCTGCGTTGCAGCAGGTGCCTGGGTTCGTTCTGGTGATTGCGACCATAAATCGTGCGCTTCCAGCTCCTCGTCACGCTGGTCTACAGCCTCATCTGTCACTCGTCGCACGGCACGCTCCAGGAAGAAAGCGAAGGGTATTAGGTCGCTGATGGTGCCTTCGGTGCGACTGACCATATTTGTCACCTCTTCAAAAGGTCGCATGAGCCTGCAGGCATCGCGCATAAGCACCCAGTAACGGGGGAAAAAAATCCCCAGCTCTGCAGATCCAGTCCTACCACCCAGTTCAAAAAGGTACTCGTTGACGGCCCTTTGTTGTTGCAGCAGACGTTCCAACATAAGGAGCGTTGAATTCCAGCGAGTCTGGCTGTCAGAAATCAAACGCCTGACTGGCATGTTGTAGCGCTGCTGAATGTCAGCAAGGCGTGCCATGGCTGTGTAGGAACGTCTGAAATGGGCCGACACCTTTCTGGACTGGGTGAGAACGTCCTGGAATCCTGGGTACTTGGAGACAAAACGTTGGACTATTAAATTTAACACATGTGCCATGCAGGGCACATGTGTTAAATTTCCCAGTCTCAACGCTGCCAACAGATTGCTTCCATTGTCACACACCACTTTTCCGATCTGCAGTTGGTGTGGGGTCAGCCACCGATCGGCCTGTGACTGCAGAGATGACAGGAGTACAGATCCGGTATGGTTTTTGCTTTCCAGGCACGTCATCCCCAAGACAGCGTGACAACGGCGTACCTGGCACGTCGAATAGCCTAGGGGGAGCTGGGGGTGCACAGGTGTGGAGGAGGAGAAGGAGGACCCAGCAGCAGAGTAAGAAGAAGAAGAGGAAGAAGACGAGGTAGAGAGCGATGGAGGAGTAGAGGTGGTGGCAGAACCGCGTGCAATCCGTGGCGGTGACACCAACTCCACTGTTGTTGTTGTTGTTGAGCTACCCATTCCCTGCTTCCCATTCCCAGCCATTACCAAGTTCACCCAGTGGGCAGTGTAGGTGACATACCTGCCCTGACCATGCTTGGAGGACCATGCGTCAGTAGTCATATGGACCTTTGGCCCAACACTAAGTGACAGAGATGCGGTAACTTGGCTCTGCACGTTGGTACAGGTGTGGTATTCCCTTTTTAGAAAAAAAATTGCGGCTGGGTACCTTCCACTGCGGTGTCCCAATTGCTACAAATTTGCGGAAGGCCTCAGAGTCCACCAGCTGGTATGGTAAAAGCTGGCGGGCTAAGAGTGCAGACAAGCCAGCTGTCAGACGCCGGGCAAGGGGGTGACAGTCAGACATTGGCTTCTTACGCTCAAACATGGCCTTCACAGAAACTTGGCTGGTGGCAGATGACTGGGAATGGGAACAGGTGGTCAAGGTGGAAGGCGGAGTGGAGGGTGGTTCAGATGGGTCAAGGAGAGCAGAGGTAGAGCAGTAAGATGCTGGACCAGAAGGAGTGTGACTTTTAGTTTGCCTGTTGCCTTTGAGGTGTTGCTCCCAAAGTGCTTTGTGCTTGCCGCTCATGTGCCTTCGCATAGAAGTTGTACCTATGTGGCTGTTGGGCTTACCAAGGCTCAGTTTCTGACTGCACTCATTGCAAATTACAATGCTTTTGTCAGAGGCACACACATTAAAAAAATGCCACACTGCTGACTTTTTGGAAGTCTGCGATCTGGCGGTAACAGTAGAAGTTGGCGGCATTGGCGGCAATGGCGGGTGCGTTGGCCGGCTGAACACAGGTGCCGATACATGTTGTTGCCCTACTGATCCCTGCGGGCTGGCCTCCCTGCTTCTTCTAAGTCTTATTCTCCTACTGCCTCTCTGACTCTCCGTCTCTCCATCTGAACTACCCTCCTCTTGCTCTCTTCTACTAGGCACCCACAAAACATCAATCTCCTCATCATCATTCTCCTCAGATGCATCAATTTCTTCTGACACATCACAGAAGGAAGCAGCAGCGGGGACCTCCTCCTCCTCCTCATCACTCATCATTATGTCCATCTCTGTCGTGTTCTCTGCCAGAATTAAATCTGGTGTAACGTCCTCATCTCCTTCATCTTCTTCTGCCAATAATGGTTGCGCATTACTCAGTTCAAGAAACTCATGGGAAAATAACTCCTCTGACTCCAGTGAAGATGGGGCACCGGTGGTGGAGGAAGTGTTACGTGGGGTGGCCATAGCAGTGGAGGATGAGGAGGATGTTGTGGTAAAGTTAGAAACGGTAGAGGATGGGGTGTGCTGTGTAAGCCAGTCAACTACCTCTTCAGCATTTTGGGAGTTCAGGGTCATTGGCTTTTTAAAACTGGGCAATTTGCTAGGGCCACAGGATTGCATAGCAGCACGGCCCCTAGCACGGCCTCTGCGTGGCGGCCTGCCTTTGCCTGGCATTATTTTTAAAAAAACAACAACAACAAAAACTCAGTTGGTTTTTCTGGAAACGATAATACACACAGCTAGATGGCAGTTTGAAGAAAACAGTGTGCAAATAATGCCTACAAGATCAACGTATACACTACTACAGCGGTGGATACGGATTACGTAAAATATATGAATGCTGCTTGAAAAAAAGTAACTCAAGTGGTTTTTCTAGAGACGATAATATTATCAATATTTAGACAAAATGTGAACAAGCTCACACAGCTAGATGGCGGTTTGAAGAAAACACTGTGCAAATAATGCCTACAAGGTCAACGTATACACAGCGGTGGATACGGATTACGTAAAATATAAGAATGCTGCTTGAAAAAAAGTCACTCCGGTGTTTTTTCTGGAGACGGTAATATTATGGATATTTAGACAGAATGTGAACACGGTCACACAGCTAGATAGCAGTTGGTTGAATAACACACTGGGCAAAAAATGCCTACAGGGCAAATAATGCCTACAAGGTCAACGTATACACAGCGGTGGATACGGATTACGTAAAATATAAGAATGCTGCTTGAAAAAAAGTCACTCCGGTGTTTTTTCTGGAGACGGTAATATTATGGATATTTAGACAGAATGTGAACACGGGCACACAGCTAGATAGCAGTTGGTTGAATAACACACTGGGCAAAAAATGCCTACAGGGCAAATAATGCCTACAAGGTCAACGTATACACAGCGGTGGATACGGATTACGTAAAATATAAGAATGCTGCTTGAAAAAAAGTCACTCCGGTGTTTTTTCTGGAGACGGTAATATTATGGATATTTAGACAGAATGTGAACACGGGCACACAGCTAGATAGCAGTTGGTTGAATAACACACTGGGCAAAAAATGCCTACAGGGCAAATAATGCCTACAAGGTCAACGTATACACAGCGGTGGATACGGATTACGTAAAATATAAGAATGCTGCTTGAAAAAAAGTCACTCCGGTGTTTTTTCTGGAGACGGTAATATTATGGATATTTAGACAGAATGTGAACACGGGCACACAGCTAGATAGCAGTTGGTTGAATAACACACTGGGCAAAAAATGCCTACAGGGCAAATAATGCCTACAAGGTCAACTTATACACTACTACAGCGAGGGATACGGATTACGTAAAATTTATTATGGCTGCTTGAAAAAAGTCACTCCGGTGTTTTTTCTGGAGACGGTAATATTATGGATATTTAGACAGAATGTGAACACGGGCACACAGCTAGATAGCAGTTGGTTGAATAACACACTGGGCAAAAAATGCCTACAGGGCAAATAATGCCTAAAAGGTCAACTTATACACTACTACAGCGATGGATACGGATTACGTAAAATTTATTATGGCTGCTTGAAAAAAGTCACTCCGGTGTTTTTTCTGGAGACGGTAATATTATGGATATTTAGACAGAATGTGAACACGGGCACACAGCTAGATAGCAGTTGGTTGAATAACACACTGGGCAAAAAATGCCTACAGGGCAAATAATGCCTAAAAGGTCAACTTATACACTACTACAGCGATGGATACGGATTACGTAAAATTTATTATGGCTGCTTGAAAAAAGTCACTCCGGTGTTTTTTCTGGAGACGGTAATATTATGGATATTTAGACAGAATGTGAACACGGGCACACAGCTAGATAGCAGTTGGTTGAATAACACACTGGGCAAAAAATGCCTACAGGGCAAATAATGCCTAAAAGGTCAACTTATACACTACTACAGCGGTAGTAAAATAAAAAAAAAGTTAAATAAAAAAAGAATGAATATTAAAAAAAAAAAATTAAAGTTGGTGCTGCTGAACTACTAGGAGCAGCAGATTAGCACACCAGTCCCACTCCCCAACACTGCTAGACTAATAGCACTGGGCTCTTATAGTAGTAGTAGTAGTAGTAGTAGTAGTAGTAGTAGTAGTAGTAGTAAAACAACAAAAAAATAAATAAAAGCAGTCCTTACAAGGACTATTGCTATTGCAGCAGTCAGCAGATGAGATCAGAAGCAGGACAGCTGCCCACTGCAGCTACATACAGAGCACTGCAGTAGAAGGTAGATTACTAGCCAGCAAAGCTACCTAAGCTTAAATGTCCCTCAAACCCCTGCAGACTTCTGTCCCTCCAATAACAGAGCAGTATCAAAACGATTACTAGCCAGCAAACTTTCAACTGTCCCTGAAATCACTAACAGGCAGCAGCTCTCTCCCTACACTATCTCTTCAGCACACACAGGCAGAGTGAAAAAAAGCTGCAGGGCTTCGGTTTTTATAGGGAAGGGGAGTGGTCCAAGGGAGAGCTTCCTGATTGGCTGCCATGTACCTGCTGGTCTGGGGTGAGAGGGCAAAAAAAAGCGCCAACAATGGCGAACCCAAAATGGCGAACGTCGCGCGACGTTCGCGAACTTCCGGCGAGCGCGAACACCCGATGTTCGCGCGAACAAGTTCGCCGGCGAACAGTTCGCGACATCTCTAATCCTGGTGCTTCTTAGCCTTGTGCTTTCTGTTCCTGAACCTATATCTTGTTTGATAATCTGTGTTTGACCCTGCCTGTATACTGACTACTCTGAACTCTGAATAGTGACCCAGCCTGAACTTTGACCACTCTTTTGCCTGATCCCATCTGTCTCATTGATACCCGGTTTTGACCCTTGCCTGCCTGATGATTCTGTTATCCGCCTGCCTTGACCCAGCCTGTCTGACCATCCGCTTGCCTTGTCCTTTGTACCGTGCTCTTCGGCCTAAAGACTCTGCTAAACAGCCGTGCCCCTTCGCCAGCCAGAACATCTCGCCTTGCACCCCTCGTTAAGTCCAGGTGGCACCAAAGTAAGCTGAGGGCTCCTCCCGAAGCCCAATGGTGGTCATACTACTGGTGAAGCCGAGCCGAGACCAGGGTGCTTGGTATTGGGTGCCGGCCGTGACAAGTTTCTTAATCCCAATCAACTTATAGCCCCCTACCTATGAAAGTGCACTGGTTTTTAAAACTGCAATTACATATAAAAGGAAGGGAGACCACAGTTCCATTGCACAAATATGGTGGTCTAGTGGGCCGCAACGCTCTCAGCAGGGACCCCCGCCACGCCGGGCTTCCTCCTCTCAAGCTCTGGTTCTCTAGTGCGCGCGCAGTGCGCCTCTGCTAGAATTAAAGGCGCAATTGCGCTTGCGTCATCAGGCCAACACAAACACCTTAAAAGGGGAATCAGTGTGTATAATCCTTGCCCATTATAGGATTTGTTCCTTGTGTGTTTACTGGTGTCTCTGTGCTGTATAGCTTCTGTGATCTGATATCTGTTGTGACCCCTGCCTGTTTTTGGACGATTCCGACTTCTGTAATCCTGACCCTGTCTGGTAACCGACTCTTCTATTCCGTATCCCTTCTGATTGATCTCCCGGTTTGACCCTTGCCTGTTTGACTCTGCTTGTACTCTGCCTGCCCCAACCCGGCCTGATCTGTCTATGCTTTTCTGTCTATGCTTTGTACCATGACTGTCTGCCCATAAGACTTTGCATTACCGTCGTGCCCCTTTGCTCGTTCAGAACCCTTTGCTTGGCACCTCCCGAGATGAAAGGCGGCTGTTAAAGGCGTAAGCAAGAGCCGAGAACAGGGTGCTTAGTATTGATTCTGAATTTAGGGTGCCGACCGTGACACATTTTTATAGATTCGGGTGAGGAGGAAAGAGGGGAGATGCTGATAGTGAGGGGCACATTGAGAAGATGTTGAAGGATTGGAGTTTGAAGACAGAGGAAAGATGCTCATTGATTGGTGGCCAACAGCATCCTCAGTGGTGAGTTTTTTCACCACTGAGGTGATCCATTTTTTGATCATCTACATTTTAAAACTAGTGCTGCAGGATTGTTTTATGGAGGGTTTACAACCCCTTTAACATCAGGTGTAAGTACTTTTGATCAGAGGTCAGAGTCACTGGTCAGATTCTGGATATGATGAAGTTTTAGTGTGGGTCAGAAGTTTGTTCCCGACAATAAATTATGTATTAATATTGACCCTATACTACACCATGTGTAGGTGACCACCCAAGTTAAAGAAACACTATACCCTTGAACAATGTAGGTCTCAATAAAAATATGTGACATAAAACTGCTCATATGTAAAACCCTGTGTCATATTAATAAATAATTTTCATAATAATATAGTACTTTACTAGTATGTGCCATTGGATAATCCTTTATAGAAAATTGACATTTTAAGAACTAAAAGCTGCCCCCTGGGATCCTACTATTCTCGGTGCAAACAAACAAGCAATCAGTTACTTAAGAATTCATTTTGGGAACTCAACTCATATACTTGCACCGTATATATCTCACCCCCAAAGGTTGCATTAAATGAACCCCAAAATAAGTCAAGTGTACCCTAGGTGTCAACACTCCCCAGCAGACTTCCTGAGTAAACAGCTCTAGAAGCTCTCTATGTTTGTTTAGGATAGCAGTTGTCGTATTTGCTTGGTGTGACATCACTTCCTACTTGAGTCACTCCCTGCTCACTCATAGCTCTTTGCTCAGATTACAGCAGGGAAGGGAGGAGGGAGAGGGGAGCAAACTGAGCATGCTCAAGCCCATGCCCTGGAGGTTGAAGCTCAAAATAGGAAGTCTGATACAGAAGCCCATGAGTACACTAAAGAAATGTGGTGTTTCTTTTGACAGAGGACTCAGAGCAGCATTACTTTGAGGGTTTACTGGTGTATTTATATAGACCTTACTTAGTTTTAACTTTTCCTTCTCCTTTAAGGGCCCGGAGCTTACAACCTGGACTTGATTGATAAAGCTATTCCCTACAATATATTTACATGCATGAATAGAGGTTGCCCTCAAAAATTTGACAAAATATGTGCACTATGGACGGACCCAGAAGCCTCCTAAGACCCTTAACTTAATACAAACAGGGCAGAAAGCTATTGTGTTTCCCTCCTCTAAGTTCATAAAGACTGGTAATTCATGGCTATAATACTAAGATGACACACTGAAGATGGTTTATTAATTAACTGCATGTAGACCCTGCAAATAATGACACTGCAAAGCTGTTATGTTTCATTCAATTTTATTTTATTCAATGTACAATGAGCAACATTTAACTTGTCTATGATACAGTGATAATGTATATAAAACTCAATAAAAATGAATTGTAAAATAAATCATTTTGGGGGGTATAGGTTTCCTTTAATAGACTAGGGTGCACAATTCATTGTGGGGCTAACAAATATTTCTTAATGCCCACAGATACTAATGTGCTTGCTTGCCCTTTCTTCGCACATAGTATTTAAAAAGTGTATAACTCCTATGTTATAGGAGTGTATACGTTCTGTATATACTGTACTGTATGTTATGCCTTTCCAGCTTTCATTGGTATTTTGCCTGATGAAGGGGCCTTGGTGCTCAGAAAGCTTGCAATCTATTTTTATTGTTAGCCAATACAGATATCAATGCTACAATACTTTTTGTATTTGTGTTTTTTTTCAATTTGTTATTTTTACCTCCTATTAGAGAGAGAGAAGGTTGCATGTTTGTGGCCTTCCAGCCAAAAAATAACACAAGTGGTGCTGCTTTCTACATCCCTGGTAAGTGCATGCCTTTCCCAAACACCAATTGCAGGGCTGCTTTTTTGTACAAAGTATTATGTGTTGGCTCCGCACATGGACTAATTTCCAAATCACTTTACACATTTCTTGTAAATATGACTTGACTGGAATGATAAAAGGTATTTTAATACATAGGGATATTGCATAATTATTTGGTCCATAGGCACATTTAGTGTAGCTTGTAGGAAACGTAGACTGCATTTTTTTTTTATTCCTTGCTTATGAGCTAAAGTGATTAAGAGAATAGGACTGGAATTAATTTCAGACCAGCAAGCTCAGGTCACAGCGCTCTTAATTAATCATATGTAATACAGTGAAAAAATAATGCTGAGACTTTTGTCTGGAGTGATTCCAGATTCACCAAACAATTGTGGGTCATTGTTCAGTATTTCAACCACTGGTCAAAAACGTTTCAGTGCAAACTAAAGGCAATCTCACAAATTAGAAAGACATAGGCCCAAATTCACTAAGAATCGTAGTTGCTCCAGGGCGCAAAATTGCCGCACTTCGCCGCACTTCGCCACACTTCGCCACACTTCGCCAGGCGTATTTTCGCCAGCGCTACGCAAATTCACTAAAATCCGAAGTTGCGCACAGGGGTAGCGTAAGTTTTCGAAGTTGCGCTAGTGTTAATTCATCAAGCGAAGCGAAGTTTTGCTAGCGATGGTTCATTTGCATACGGCGCAAAATTCAAATTTCAATGGAGCAACACGTATCACCACTTCAAATGCCTAGAAAACCTTCAAATCAGCAACTAAAATTTTATTTTGCCCTACACATGTGCCCACTGTCTAGGTAAGTTGCCATGAGTCAGGAAATGTAGGGGGGAAGGAGGGGAGCCCCAAAAAATTTTTCGATCTTTTTCAGCCTATCACCCATCATGTAGAAAACACGCCAGCGTTTTTTGGGACTTAGAAAAAATTTTGACTTTTTTTGAAACAATCCCTATCTACTCTATTGCGCTTCGCCAGGTCTGAGGTGGCGAAGGAAGTCTAGCGTAAAAGATAGCGTTCAGTACACTGCGCAAGTTAGTGAATTTGCGTAGTTACATCGCTAGCGAAAATTCGCCTGGCGTAAGGGTGCGAAGTAACACTAGCGAATTTACGCCAGCGTTCGTTAGTGAATTTGCACAGCAACAAAAAATGCCAAACGCTAGCGAATTAACGCTTAGTGAATTTGCGCCATAGTTGGACATTCACTAAGATTCGTAGTTGCGCCAGGCGTAGTTTCGCCAGAGCTCCGCAAATTCAGTAAAATCCGAAGTTGCGCTCAGGGGTAGCGTAAGGTTGCGAAGTTGCGCTAGCGTTGATTCGCTAAGCGAAGCGAAGTTACGCTAGCGATGGTTAATTTGCATACGGCGCCAAATTCAAATTTCAATGGAGGAATATGTAGCAGCATTACAAATGCCCGGGAAACCTTAAAAAAAAATCAAATAAATTTTTTATTTTGCCCTACACATGTGCCCACTGTATAGTTAAGTTTCCATGAGTTAGGAAATGTAGGGGGGAAGGAGGGGAGCCCCAAAAATTTTTCGATCTTTTTCAGCCTATCACCCATAATATAGAAAAAACGCCAGTGTTTTTTAGGACTTAGAAATTTTTTTTACTCTTTTTGAAGAAATCCCTATCTACTCTATTGCGCTTCGTCTGGTCTGAGGTGGCGAAAGAAGTCTAGCGTAAAAGGTAGCGTTCAGAACAATGCGCGCGTTAGTGAATTTGCGTAGTTACGTCTGTTGCGCAAATACGCCAGGCGTAAGGGTGCGAAGTTACACTAGTGAAGTTACTCCAGCGTCCGTTAGTGAATTTGCGAAGTAATGAAAATGCCCAACGCAAGCGAATTGACGCTATTGACGTGAATTTGCCCCATAGTTACAGTATATAGTTCATTTGGGTTGAAAAGAAACACAACTGTCCATCAAGATCAACCCTTCTATGGGGAAAAGTTACTAACCTCTGAAAATCTGCCAGCGATGGTTTCGCTCACTTCTCCAGGAGTAGATTTGCCAGGACAACGCTAATTCACTAAAATCCGAATTTGCATCCAGGGCGCTGAATGCTGGCTAAGTTGCACTAGCGTTACTGCAGCAAGTTGCGCCAGTGTTGCCTCATTTGCATACAGCGGGATGTTAAAGTCTAATGGACGTATATGTTGCAGCAAATACATTACACTACACAAGCCTGGGAAACCTTAATAGAAAAATAAAAGTTGTTATATTGCCCTACACATGAGCCCAGTGTATAGTTTATGTGCCATATGTTAGGAAATGTAGGGGGGAAGCGGGTTACCCCAAAAAATGTAACACTATTTGTCAGCCTATCACCCTGAAAAAGGAAAAGTTGCCAGCTTTTTTTGGGAAGTCCTATCTTCTCTATTGCACTTTGCCTGGTCTGAGGTGGCGAAGACAAGTCTGGCACAAGTTCAGTAAAATCCGCATTTTAGTGAATTTGCGTAGTTACGTCCATTACCAGGTATTAGGGAGCAAAGTAGCACTAGAGTCTATCTCCTTCGCTAGCGAAGTTACGCCAGCGACCGTTAGTAAATCGGTGAAGTAACGAAATGCCGTCATGCTGTCGAATTTTCAATAGTAGTAGTCACTTCACCCTTTAGTAAATCTGCCCCACAGTATCAACCAGCATCACTAACCTAAATATACAGGCAGGGCCGGATTTACCTTTTGTGCTCCCCTAGGCCCAGCTGCTGTGCCGCCCCCCCCCCCCCCCAGAAGGGAATCTCTTAACCCAAATAAAAACAGACAATAAACTGGAAATAATTGTGTATATGGCAGGCAGCTAATTATAAGATAAAAAACCCTTTTAAAAAAATCTCTGCAAGCTGCATTTGTTAAAGCCTGTTTGAATTGGCTCATATTATTATTTTAGTCAGCAGACAGCTCAGATTAATATAATAATTATTACTTAACCTACCTAGTGGAATTGTGGAAGATAATAAATTTACAATAAAGGAAAAAAAGCACAGAAATCAAATCCTGCCTGCTGACTGTGGCTGGCTGCGCTTTTAAATTGCAGATAACACTGCACTTGCTGACTTGCAGCCAAGCAGCCACCAGCCAAATCTATCCTGTGCCGCGTGTGCATGCTGTACACAGAGAGATCCGTGTCCTTGTGGCTTGCAGAGTCTGTGATGCGAACAACAGTGCGGCCGTGCGCAGAGTGATGTCACAACATTGTGTGCGCACGCACGGCACGTGATGACATTCCTTGCGCACAACCAGGAAGAAGATATACGTGCTGGCCTGGCGGTTCCCTCTCCTCTGTGTCTAGTTGTCTACTCTTCTCGGCTCTTGGGGGAGATGGCGATCATGGCGAGGAAAGTACTTTGGCGAGGAAAGTTTGGGGCTTATACTGATACTGAGTTATATAGATGCTAGGGGTGCCTGCTTGCCGCCCCTAAACATCTTGCCGCCCTAGGCCCGGGCCTAGGGGGCCTCTCCCTAAATCCGGGCCTGTATACAGGTATTGAACCTTTTATCCAGAATGCTCGGGACCTGGGGCTTTCCGGATAATGGATGTTCCTGTAATTTGGATCTTCATACCTTTAGTCTACTATAAAATCATGTAAACATTAAATAAACCCAATAGCCTGGCTTTGCTTCCAATAAGGATTAATTATATTTTAGTTTAGATTAAGTACAAGGTACTGTTTTATTATTACAGAGAAAAAGGAAATAATTTAAAAACATTATTTTGGAGTCTATGGGGCAAATACACTAACCGACGAAAATTCGCCAGCGCTGGCTTTGCGCACATCGCAACACTTCGCCAGGCGTAAATTCGCCTGGACAATGCTAATTCACGAAGAACCGTTGCGCACAGGGTACTGAACGCTTGCGAAATTACGCCCAGCAGTTTGAAGTTACGTTAGCGTTGGCTAATTAGCATACGGCGTGCAGTTAAAGTACAATGGCCGGATATGCTGCAGCAAATACATTTCACTACACAAGGCCAGGGAACCTTAATAAAATTATATAAATTTGTTATAATGCCCTACACATGTGTCCACAGTATAGTTTAGGTGCCATATGTTAGCAAATGTACCCCAAAAAAAATTTTACGATCTTTTTCAGTCTATAAATTGAACATTTTCTAATTGGACCAGTGTTGTTAGTGGAGTACTGCAGGCTCTGTACTAGGTCCCTTGCTTTTCAACTTGTTTATTAATGACCTGGAGGTGGGCATTGAAAGTACTGTTTCTATTTTTGCAGATGATACTAAATTGTGCAGAACTATAGGTTCCATGCAGGATGCTGCCACTTTGCAGAGTGATTTGTCTAAACTGGAAAACTGGGCAGAAAACTGGAAAATGAGGTTCAATGTTGATAAATGCAAGGTTATGCATTGCAAATGGGTAAAAATAATATAAATGCAAGTTATACACTAAATGGCAGTGTGTTGGGAGTTTCCTTAAAGGAAAACTATACCCCCCAAACAATGTAGGTCTCTATTAAAAGATACTGAGTAAAACAGCTCATGTGTAAAACCCTGCTTCATGTAAATGAACCATTATCATAATAATATACTTTTTTAGTAGTATGTGCCATTGGGTAATCCTAAATAGAAAATGGCCATTTTAAAAAATAAGGGCCGCCCCCTGAGATCGTACGATTCACTGTGTACACATACAAACCACATATAAGGTCACATGAGCCAATTAACAGACAGAGTTCTGCCTTTTGCTTCCTCACTTCTTCCTGTTACAGTTAGTGTTGTAGTATTTCTGGTCAGGTGATCTCTGAGGCAGCACAGATAGAGTCACGAAATGGTGGTTCAAGCAAGAGATGTAAAAGGGCAATATTTATGTAAATATATATTCAATTTTGGTAAGATTCTTTAATATGTCATTCAATTTGATATAAACTATCTGTTGCTTAAGTATTCATTTTGGGGGTATAGTTTTCCTTTAAATGAGAAGGATCTAGGGGTTTTTGTAGATAACAAATTGTCTAATTCTGGTTATAGGTCCCTGGTAAGGCCTCATCTGGAGTATGCAGTTCAGTTTTGGACTCCAGTCCTTAAGAGGGATATAAATGAGCTGGAGAGAGTGCAGAGACTAAGTGCAACTAAATTGGTTAGAGGGATGGAAGACTTAAATTATGAGGGTAGACTGTCAAGGTTGGGGTTGTTTTCTCTGGAAAAAAGGCGCTTGCGAGGGGACATGATTACACTTTACAAGTACATTAGAGGACATTATAGACAAATAGCAGGGGACCTTTTTACCCATAAAGTGTATCACCGTACCAGAGGCCACCCCTTTAGACTAGAAGAAAAGAACTTTCATTTGAAGCAACGTAGGGGGTTCTTCACAGTCAGGACAGTGAGGTTGTGGAATGTACTGCCGGGTGATGTTGTGATGGCTGATTCAGTTAATGCCTTTAAGATGCTTAAAAAAGGCTATTGTGATACTAAACTCTATAGTTAGTATAGATATGGTTATATAGAATTTATGTAAAAGTAGGGAGGGGTGTATGTATAGATGCTGGGAGATGCTTTGGAGGAGTTGAACTTGATGGACTTTGTCTTTTTTCAACCCAATTTAACTATGTAACTATGTAACTATAACCCTTTAAATAGAAAAAAAACGCCAGCGATTTTTGGGATTTAGAAAAAATGTCAACTTTTTTTTTGAGGAACTCCTATCTACTCTATTGCACTTCGCCTAGTCTGAGGTGGCGAAGGCAAGTCTGGTGATAGAGGTAACAGTCAGTAAAATCAAAAACGTAGTGAATTTGCGTAGTAACGCTCTTCCGCCAGACCAAAAATTCGCCTGGCGTAAGAGCGCGAAATTACGTTGCCGGCGTCTCGTTTTTGGCAACATTTTTCTTTGACGGCGAATCACGCAAATTCGCCATTTATTCGCGCCTGGCGAATAAATTCTTCCATCACTAGTGAGATGCATGTAAGATGCCTGATAAGAAGCTGGTCTTGGTCTCCTCATCTTGAGGGCCCAGTAAGGTCATAATTAATGAGCTACTTCAATACATCTTGATAGAATAGGTCCTGGGATCTACTCAGCCTTTCTCCTTTCCCTAAAAATGTATGCTATTGCAGGGCTGATAATGCATTTTGACAAACTTTTGCAGATTTTTTTTGCAGCAACATTTTGCAGATTTTTTGGTGGTTTTGCAAATTTGTGGTCAAATCCATTGCATGTTGCTTTTATATAAGTTCCTTCAGGTATATATTGGGGTATATATTGTCCTCTACAAGACTAGCAATGTCTTGATGATGGAGGATATGTTTGCTTCTGAAGACCCCTTAATATGTACAAGGCAACACAATTCTTATACTGGTTGGCGTTAGCATTTACTTCAACTTTAAACATCTTAACTAAACAAGAGAAGATTAGGTTTGACCTCACTCGTTCATTTTGACAAGACCCAATTTACACAGGTTAAAGGAATTGTTCAGTGTAAAAATAAAAACTGGGTAAATAGACAGGCTGTGCAATATAAAAAATGTTTCTAATATAGTTAGTTAGCCAAAAATGTAATGTATAAAGGCTGGAGTGATTTCATGTATAACAAGTCAGTCAGATCACTACTTCCTGCTTTTCAGCTCTCTTTGTTTACACTGACTGGTTGCCCTGGCTACCAGACAGTAACCAATCAGAGACTTGAGGGGGGGCCACGTGGGTCATTTCTGTTGCTTTTGAATCTGAGCTGAATGCTGAGGGTCAATTACAAACTCACTGAACAGAAATGTACCATGTGGCCCCCCTTATAGTCACTGACTAACTCAGAGTTATAGAGCTGAAAAGCAGGAAGTTGGATTCTGGCTGTTTTATTAGACATCTGTTCACTCCAGCCTTTATAGATTACATTTTTGGCTAACTAACTATATTAGATACATTTTTTATTTTGCACAGCTTCTCTATTTACACAGTTTTTATTTTCACACTGAACTATTCCTTTAATTCTTTCATTAGTTGGACGCACAAAGGATAAAAAGAGCCTATGTAAATTTTAAATAATGACAAATGTTATTCTATTGGAGTAAAAAAAGACTAAGTGGATATTAGTCATTGGAAGCCAATCCCATAGCATAGTTGACATCTTTTTCCAACAAGAAGAAAGAAAATCTGCATTGATTAATCTACAGTATGTGCTTTAGTTCCGCACAATTGTCATTTTCGTGTTATTGTTAATTCAATGTGATATATTAAAATGTTCTCCTTTACCCACCAAAGAAATAAAAGGTTAAATAATAACCTTTTTAGATTAAATAATTTGCTTAGAAAAGCAATAATATTTAGCAACCAAACTGCGCTCCTCATAAAGCCTTGGATAATGCATTGGGTAACTTGAGTCAATATATTGTGACCCTGTACATCCAACGGATTAATCGAGAAAATAGACAGACAATCCTGCAATCAAATTAGTAGTCAAATGACCAACGGCATCCGAAATTTCAGTTGCCATATTAATTCTTCTAAAGGTTATTTACAAATAATAAGCAAATGTAAATGTTCCCTTACAAAATAATAGGAGCTGAACAGACATTTTGACTGCATTTGGTGGTTAGGAAAATAGGTATTAAAATGGGTCACCAAACTCAACTGATAAACCCATTATTCTGGTAAACGGCCAAATATAAACTTTAAAGAGTATGGAAAACTGCTCATGACTGATAACATGGAACAGAGGGACTCTGAAGAGCTCAATTATGCGAAAAGAACAACATTACATTTGAGAGTTAACGCAAAGATTTTTCTTTGGTGAACGACCGATTTTAGTGCAATCCAACCAATCCGTCAAATTATCGTGAGATTAGTGGGAATCAAACAATTGTGCATCTAAAGATTTTTGGCCGACATCTGTCAGAAAATTGATCGGCCAGGTTAAAAAATGTTATCGGTCCCAGTGAAATCTATCTATGTTGGCAGGGCCAAGCAGGCAGCTACCCTCAGTTTTCCTGGCTTCAACTAGACAACATCACTTGAAATGGTCTTTTTAGTTGATGGACAAATTGTACATTTAAACAATCATTTCAAGATAATCATGGCCTCACGATAACGAAAGGATCTTTTAAAAATCTTTACATCTATGGCCAGCTTAAGTAGGCCAATGTTAAATCGATACTGTCATCACTTAATTCCCTTTTTTATATTCCAATTTTTAATTGTCATCTATAGAGATTATATCTCTCTCTATAAATATATTTGTATTTGTGAGTAAAAACAATGAGGGGTTGTATTGTGGTAAAGTGATTCATCTCAATTATGGGGACAAAATAAAGCCTCTTTTTCTGATTGTTTGATCTATTTGCTGATATTCAGGTGACCCATGATAATAGGATTCTATCCTATAATTCTGAAGAATAAGAACGGAGGTAGTGTTTTTAATCCACTCATTGATTTACTCAGCGTATTTGTATGCACTAAAAAAACAATAAATGTGAGTCCGTCCAAAAAAAATAATTCAAAAGTTTATAAAAATACAAAAATATTCATTAGGACATAGTAAATGGAGGTCTAACACATTTCGTGTCTATTAGGGCAATTACTCAAAGACAGCCTATGAGTAAGTGCCTTAATTAGTAATGGGCGAATTTCTCCCGTTTCGCCAAAATATTTGCGAATTTCCAACAAAAATTGTGAAACGGCGAAAAATTTGCGAAAAATCTTGAAATCGTAAAGTTCCCGAAAAAATCATGAAAATCTGACGTTTTCAGGCTAAAATCGTAAAAATATAAGGATTCCACTCAAAAATCATGAAATTTGAAGGATTTCACTCAAAAATCTTGACATTTGAAGGTTTTCACT